>JAKCPB010000069.1:0-444273 GCA_021442155.1 Cymbidium sinense
CTTTAGAGATTCTTTTCATTTTGCTTTGGGATACCTCCATAGCCCTTATCGGCATCTGTTTTCAACAATTTTGAAACTAGTGGGGTTCAAGATTAAGGCAGGAAGGTTTTGAACCCTTTCTTTAATTTTTCTTGCGTATGGTATGAGTATCGGACCATGGTGGGGATTCTTTTAATCTGTCAAAGGCATCTTTGGCAAGATTTTGATAAAAATTACATACATAATTGAGCTCCCAAGAACCATGTATGGTTTTATCTAAAATGATATCGAAATTTATTAGCAAATTCAATACTTCTATTAATTGGTATAATAGAAGCATTGGATATATTATGGCTTAAAAATCTTATTTTAGTTTGAAATAATTTGATTTTTGGCTCTAAAATAACTAATCCATTTTTTAAAATTAACCATTTAAATATTTTTAGATGGTTGAAGTGTTCGTCAATATTATTTGAGAACACCAGAACATCATCAATATAGACTAAAATATATTTAAAATAATCTTTAAATATATTATTCATGATATCTTTGAAATTGAAGGTGCATTTTTTAAACCAAAGGGCATTATGTTCCATTAAGTAATGTCCAGGGCACCGCTGCTATTTTATAGCGATCGATTCTTTTATCACGGATCGCCAATATCCACGATTTTAAATCAAATTTGGAAAATATTTTTGCATTATGCAATCTATTTAATAAATCCCTTTTATTAGGAATTGGATATCTGATCCATTTTAAAACTTTGTTTAGCGGCTTGTAATTAATTACAAGTCGGTCTCCCTCTTTCCTTTTCTGTCGAATTCATAACATAGAATGTGGTATAGCTCCAAGAGGAGTAGGATTGCTGACTTATTCCTTTCTTTAATAAATCAATCATGTCCTTACATAAAAAAGGTAGTGATCGTTCATCCAGGACGAGCGAGTGGAATGTCGTTCATTGAAATTATCAATGTATGCGGAGATCCACTACATGAGTCTTTCTTTCCAGATTGGGTTATCACCACAAACTTCCTTTTGGAATTTTTGGTGGCAATTTTGAATTTTTTCTTTTAATTTTGGGGAAGAAATTTATTGTTTAAAAGTTAAACTAGTAATTTCTTCTTGTAAATAATTTATATGCATAGACTTATTATTAAGCCTATTCATTTCATTTATGATAATTTCTTTAGGATTGGTGATAAAAGGAATGTGATTTCTTTATCCCAAATAAAATGAATTTATCATCAATTCTAGTAATCATTATTTTAAGAAGAAAAGGAGTTCTAAAATAATGTGTTGTGTCAGACTAAAATAAAAAGGCATTTGAACACAAAATATCATCTTGACACAGATGATGATAATTTATACTTAATTTGTAAGGACTCACCATTGCCTTTGGCTTTTTTTTCAAAATATTTAGAAGGAATTATTCCTTCTTTTATACAATTTAAATATGTTCCACTATCAACTATAGCAGTTAAATTTGGTAAAGAAATTCTTTATTTATAATTAATTTAATGAAAATATACCATTTTTGGTATATTGCCTTTTGAATATTTTGTAAGAAACCTAGTTCCTGATTAGAATCGGCTTCTATATTTTCAAATGAATTGGGCATCTTTTGATTAATTTCAAGATCCAGTAGACGACCATTCATTTATTCTTGCTCAGCTTTAATTTGCTGAACTTCTATTTTGAGTTTATTTAATTCAGTTTTTAGCTCTACTAAAGAAGCTGAATTAGAAGATGATGAATTTGCCTCAGATTTTTTCTTAAATACTTCCGATAAGGAGTATATAAGAGGCTTGTAATTAAATTTTTCTAGTTTATCTTTCTTCTTATCATTAAGAAGATCGATAATTTTATCATGAGTTGAATCATCTTCAACTTGTGCTAAAAGTTTAATTAATTGGTCCTTTTGCTCGTGGGTGAGCGTATACAGATCTGTCATATTTATTATATTTTTATAATAGTCTATCTATTGGCGGACCTGCAGGATTAGATTTATCATTTTTGAGTCGATGAGGATGAAGATGAAATATGATCTTCTTCTTCTTCTTCTTCTTCTTTTTCAAAATCAGAGGAGGTAAGCAGAATTTTCATCAGGGTTTGTTTTAACCCTTCGTCAATTTGAAGTTCATTTAACTTCTTCTTGACAGTGCATTTGTTAGCGTAATGACCTGTACGGCCATATTTGTAATATTTTATTTCTCTTGTCTCTTTGGTTTTAGAACCAGAGGGACGAGAGTCTGTGTTGTACGTGAATTTGTCACATTTTTTATGACGTGTTTTTTCGTTTAGGAAAAACAGTCTTTCGTGTTTTTCCCTTGTGTTACTAGATAAGACGTACTGGGATCACAGTTGAATTGCTCATTAAGCGGTGACACTCAAGTAGACGTTCTTTTTTCATTTGATCTTTTAATTTAAGATCAGAGCAAATTGCTAAATCAGTTTTAATACATGCAGAAATAAGGTTTCCATATGTAAGAGTTTCATATGGGATGGTTTCATCGTATAAATGAAGAGAAACCTTAACCTTTTCAGCAAATAGATTAGGAAGGTCTTCAATGAATTTTTGCTTCCAGTAAAGGCTATTGGCATCCTAAAGTGTGATGACACGTGCTAGAAAGATATCCTTGTACCATCGAAAATAGGTTAAGGATGGACATCTTAATTTTTGAAGTAAGGAGCGAGTTTTTTCTCCTTGATCTCCAATGGATCCAGCAAAATGATTTATAATTGTTTGAATAAGATTATAGACCGAATTTTCATTAGGTTTTGTTGTTCTTTTGGAAGATCCTTAGTACTTAAGTCAATTTCACTAAGGAGGTCTTCCTTTTGAGGAACAGTGAGAAAATTATCCCACCATCCTTTGAGTTCGGAGAATCACGAAATGATGGCTCGGCAAATATGAGGTTTTGCTTGATGTCTGATTCAATAGCGAGCAAACATAAGCATTCGATGGGTATGAATTTGATGTTGAGTCATCAATATTCCATTCATACAAAGAATCTCCATCATAAGAATTTCTTCGAAATGAGTATCTTCCTCAAATAATAAATTGGGTTTTGTAATAATGTTTTCCAAATTTTTCTTGGGATAAGAAAGTTTTGGATATCAAAGGAAGATGAGGATCTTGTAATTCTTGAAAAGGTTTTGAACTTTTCAATATTATGATCGATGGTTTGGTTGAGGATTCATTTGAATCTTCATCGATCATACTCTACATACTTTTCACTTAAATTTAGAATCAAATTCTAAATATCTTAGAAAAGGCTGTTTTAGAGGGTGGTTGGATCAAATGGGTTTATAGTAGAAGCTTTCTCAAAGCTTTTGCTAGTTTGAGCTAGAAATCTTTTGTTTAAGCATCGATCATTTTACTCTAGGCTAAAAGATGATCGTGATTATTTGAATTATCTTATTACTATAATTAAGTTGTTTAATTATAAATTCCTTTTAATTTGTGGATCGAACTTATTTTTAGAGGCGCTAATTCTAAAAGTTTATCATCCACCATTTTTACAATGGATGGAGGATAAGATGTTTCAATTATCAAAAATGGCATGCAAGGAAAATAATTGAAGCATCTTATCCATCCGTAAATGATGGATGATAAAATTAGCGGCCTTGAAAAAAAATAAAATCCTAAAAAATTTATTCGCAATTAAATAACTTTTAAAATAGTACTTCAAATAATCGCGATCATCTTTAAGTCTAAATTGATCAAATGCTTAAACAAAAGGTTTACGAAACTCAAAGCTCTTGTATAAACCCATTTGTAAAACCTTTATCAACCATCTTTCTTAATTTGCTTAAGACATTATTTGATTCTTTTAAATGAAAGTATGTGAAATATCTAAAGATGATTGGGATCATCCTCGATATGACTGATGTTGAAAAGTTCAAAACCTTTTCAGAATACAAATCCTCCTTTGATATCCAAAATTTTCTTATCCTAAATTTTGTAAAATTAAAACTATTTTAGGAGATTTCTTTGTGTGATGGTGAAAATCATTCATCATTTATGTTTTTTGATCTAAACATCAGCAAAACCTCATATTATCTTGAGCCATCATTTCGGTCTCTGGAACTCTTAAAGGATGGTATCTTTTTTCCTCAAAAGGAAGACCTCCTTAATTGATTTGATCTTCCAAAAAGCAAAACCTAATGTCTAATCTTATTCAAACAAATAGATCATTTCAGATCCATGAGATCAGAAAAACTTCGCTGAAGTAAGGAGAAAAAAAATACCAAAAATGGGTTAAGGATGGACATCTTAATATTAATATATCAAAACATCCCTTGCATATAACTTACCAATTAGTAGGGCTATATTTGAATTTGTTTATTTATTTTCATATTTTTTAAAATATTATTATTTAATTATTGATTTAAATCCTCGAAACTTACCAAACATCTTTTGGATTTAGCGATTTAATAAATTCTGAACACTTTTCGATTTTGGTTTACTAAATCCAGGATATACTTGATTTACTAAATCCTACTTGAAATAAATCCAATCCGTTGCCAAACACCCCCTAAATGTCCACGGTAGCTTTTGTATTAGGCATGCAAATCTTTTTGTTGATGGTTGCATCTATTTTATTCTGTTGTAGTTTAATATTTTAGGCGAACAAACTTTAAAGTAACTGATTGATTGTTAGTCGATTCTTGGTTCTTAACATTCCAGATCATTATAATGGATTGATTATTGATTTCTTCTTGCTACGGGCACAAAAGAAATGGCCTGGAATACATACTCTTCAATTGCATTTATAAATATTTGTTTTGAAGGTGCTCTTTCTAAGCATTGAACTATGATATATTGGTTTGTAGAACTCTGGAACTTCCGAATCATGCTAAATTTTAACTAGCTTTCTGATTCCATCCTCTGGGTACCTGTGTATTTATCGTAGTTTATATATTATCTCTTAACGATTAACTACTCTTTATTTAAGGGGTGTTTGATAACAGATTTTAATTTATTTCAAGCAGGATTTAGTAAATCCAAATCTATTTAGTAAATCAGTATAAATCACGAAAATATTTGATAACGGATTAGTTAAATCTTGCTAAATCGAGAGAGAGATATTTGACAAGTTATTTAAAAATTTAAATTTGTTTGGATTTAAAAAAGATTTTTTTAATTAATTAATCATTAGTAGAAGACAATTAAAATTAATTTCAATATATATTAATTAATTAATTAATTAATAGTAATATTAACTATCAATTAATTAAACAATTAAAAATTAATAACTATTAAATTCTATTGGATTGATATCTTAGGAATTAAATTATATTAAGGCATGTGAAGGATAAAATCATAGGAACTCTTAAAATTTTAATTAATTAACTATTAAACTTATAACAATTATAATTATATTTATTAAATTAAATTTTAATAACTTATAAGTTAATCATCAATAATATTTTATTAAATCAATTTAAATTAAGTTAAATTAAATTAAAACTATCAACTATTACATTAGCTAAAATTACTTAAATCTAATTAATAATTACAATTAATAAATTATAATTAACTTATAATTACATATTAATAAATAATTAATAATATTAAAATAAAACTAATTTTATCATAATATTTTAATTAAGAAAAAATTAATAATTAAATGAATTATTTAAAATTAAGATTTTTAAAAGGATTAAAAGGGCATTTATATACATAGCACATAATTCTTATATATTTACATATCTAACACCTAAATATAAATATTTACATATATAATACTTAACTTTTTATTATTATAATAAAAATAATCTTTTTCGTAATTTTTTGAAGTAAAATTCAACTTTTGAAGCATAAAAAAGGTGTTATGTTTGTAAATATCATACTTTAGGTGTTAGATAAGTAAATGCATAAGATTTGTGTGCTATGTATATAAATTTCCTTTAAAAAATGACCTCTCTCTCTCTCACTTTCACCCTTCCAACAGGATTTATGGGATTTGCTGGATTTACTAAATCTGGGATTTAGTAAATCTTTATCGGATTTGCTGGATTTACAGGATTTACTAAATCCGGGATTTAGTAAATCTATTGTTTTTGTGTTTTGCAGGATTTACTGGATTTAGCAGTGTAAATTCTATGTAAATCTGTTACCAAACGCCCCCTTAGTCTGTTTTGAATGCTTCATCGGGGAGCTATGTATTAACTCTGCTGTATATAATTTGTAAGAAAAAACTTTGATTGATTTGTTTCATGCTGCCACATAATTACACTTCTGGCGAATGGTTTTATAGATATTAAGATCAGATTTGTCAAGAACATGCCCATGTCACCCAATCAGTCTTTTTATATCTTTTCTAAAAGAGATTGCCCTGTGATGCATATTAATTATTTTTTCGTGATTGCAGAATCTCGGGTGATAACTCGGTACTTGGTGCGAAAATATGGTAAGGGAAGTGATCTCCTGAAAGATCAAAGCTTTATTGACTCATCAGTAGCAGTGGATCAATGGATCGAAGTGGAGGTACAGCACTTCAATGGACCCACCTCAACGCTCGTCTTCCAGCATCTTTTCCTTCCAGTCTTCTTTGGAGGCAGCACTGATGAGAAGGTGGTAGCTGCGGAGGTGGAGAAGCTCGGTAAGGGATGTTTATGAGGCCAAGCTTTCTAAGACGAAGTTCCTTGCAGGAGACTTTTATAGCCTCGCTGACCTCCACCATCTCACCTATGGCCACTACTTAACCACCAGCACGCCGCATGGCTCCCTCATCCACTCCCGTCCTCATGTGAAGGCTTGGTGGGATGCCATCTCTTCCCGCCCGGCCAGCAAGAAGGTCTTAACTGACATGTCGTTCTCCAGTTGAGCTGATAGAGAGAGTTGCAAGTGTTTTAGCGGAGTGTCTAATGAATAAGACCACCTTTGTTATTTATAGATGGTGGTTGACTGTTGCTAGCTATGGCTAGCACCATGCGTCCTTTTCTTCGTCTGTTTGAACTATGTTGTTTTCCTTATTCTCGAGTCTTTTAAAACAGAGTTGTGCTAGCTACTTACGTTGTTTTGGATGAAATAAAGTTGGGAGTTTATTTTATGTTTTTTTGAAAATTTGTGTTGTTTTGATAAGTCTGTCTTGTGTTATCTAGAAGATGAGTAACCACTTTTACTAGTTTCTTTTGGCACTAGTAATGCTAATAGATGATCTAATTTGACCACCCGCTATGAACATGATTTGAAAATTTTGTGTTAGGGCTGTCATATTTAGGCTTAATTTTTAAATTAGTCCTAATTAATAACGTAATTAACTAATTGCATAAAAAAATTAAAATATAAAATAGACCTGACTTGACTGGTGACTGGTGGCCAAGAAATGAATTTTTTTTAAAAAATCAACTTAATAGCTCCATTTTTTGGCCATATCAGCTCATCGGTCAAATCAAATTTGGTAGTTGGAAGGTAATAAAAAATTCTAACTTTCTTTCATGTTTTGAATCGCCCGGGTAGGAACTTTTATGCGTATGTATAAATTTTGAAGTTGTGAAAGTAGCCCCCATTTTTTTATCATAATACAAGGATTGTTGAATACATATAATTCTTTGGTAATATCAAACACTCTCAATATATTCTATATATATCAAACACTCTCAATATCAACTTCTGACATATGAAGTCAACATCACATGCCAAATTGTCTAACGCCCATTTGAAGTTCTCCTTAAATGGCGAAAATATTCCAGGGAAAGATCTCGCAACCTAACTAGACCTACATGCTATCTGAGATGAGGCAGAGATCACCCCTTGTAGAAATTGATGGTATCAAGTCTTGTAATGTGTGCAAAAACCAAACCCATGACTCGATGCACTCTGATTCCACAAGGCTAGTGGAACAAGCCATTGTTCGTCGATCCCAACGCGAGTAGCTGTTCTATACAGGAGAAAGTCCAACAATGCAGAGAATCGCAAATATCAACCTCTTATTGAAGGCTCAAATGACCAAAATCTTTGGAATCGCTCGATTCTGTTGAGTGCATCCGATATCGACCACGGCATAGATGCAAACTGCATGAATTTTCTCAATGTTCGTAAGATTCCTCCCAACTTCCAAAATAACCTTAATTGCCTTTTCGAGCATCCCAGTGCCTTCATGTATATTGAACTTGACTCAATCACAATTTCCACAGGCTTCAAATCAATGTTGGATGTTGGATGAAATAATTGATGAACTGTGACATGCATTGCCTGTGTCCAAAGATTAAGCCTGAATGAGCCTAATGAACTAATATACGCCGCTAACCTCTTAATTGATCTTGCATGTAAGCTCCATATACCTTGGTGAATGATGTGCAATGTGAATTTTAATTAATTTGAAGCACAAATTACATACTCAACATTGTTCATGATAGACCAACCCTGAATAGCAAATTACAACTGCTTCTTGAATTGAAAACACATATCTTCAAATAATTCATCTGGAATGCAGTTATCCTCCTCAAAGATCGAATGATGGGCCATCATCGAAGGTCCTCATCCCATTCTCCTATTTTAGCTGAAATAATCGTTATTCCAGATCGTGCTCTTCCGTATGACTTGTTCTAATTGAGTAATCAACAATCAAGTCCCGCAAGGGATGATTCAGGGTAAGTTAGCGCTCGTGAAGTTATCATCCTTCTCATCATCATCATCATCATCTACTGCATAGTTTCATATCCAACATCTTGAGTAGCATTCATGTCATTATCTTCTAAGTCACCCATAACGAGAACTTGTCCCAACAAATAAATCATGTTCTCTCCCCATAACATTCCACTTGAGTTTGGCGAGAAGCGGTGAGATGTACTCAGTGCTCGTTTGAGCTCTGTCACATTCCTCTATATTGTTAACCTCTCTGTCTCTACACGATAGTTCCATAACTTCGACATAAACCACAATAGGTTGCGCACATGCTGCAGTAAGTATAGCTTCACTGACTTCTTCATCATCAATGGGAGTTGCAATAAATCCAGCACTAATAGAAAAATGACCCACCAGATTCACAAAGAACTTTGTTGGATCTATCTTCAATGACCTCATGATTCGTTTCTGTAATTCCTCGAATCTAATCCGACGTGAGATTTGACCGACGATTTTTCCCACCAATATATGTTGAAATGAAATCACTCTCGCGTCATAATAAATAAAGAACTATACTGAGAATTTGAACTCACTAAATACTAATAATAGAACAACAATAATCTTTCGCCGCACCTGATAAATACAAATAATTTAATTAAGTAGAAATACAACGAGGAGACGAAATGAAATGCTACCTATTACGCACAAAAATGATTGGATTCATATATGATATAGAAGACTACAAAAGAATATTAACATTTTTTAACATAAATGTTATACTCTCATTTATCATATATCCAGATAGTGCTAAATCAGCTCATTCATCGATACATCAAGTATACGTAACTTGTAAATTATTTTAAACCATAAAGATTGAATGTGACACAACCTCACTTTGGGAACTAACAAGTCACAACTTAGAACAACAAACAGTGACAATTATACAATCTCATTTTCTTGTATTTACATTACCTCATTTTCTTGTATTTATATTACTTTACTCTAAAAATAAACAAAATAAACAGCCCCTAAATACATTTTTCTTAAAGATTTTATTCTCATTCAAATAGCTATTAAGCAACTTATTTTTTTTTTTTCCCATCCTTTTCCTAATTTATTCTTGATATTTGTTAGTAGAAGTTATGGCATGTCACACACTACACAGTACCTAGACTAAAGTTCATCAACATGAGTCTTGGCAAATTTTAAGTCATGGCTTAACAAAGTGTTTATAATTTAAGTCAAAATAATAAAAATATTACACCAAAAACTATAAATAGTCTATCTTTCTAAAATGAGAGGGACTTAGAGCGATAGAGATCACATATTTAAAAAATTATCAAAACTCTATCAGCTAATAATTAGTTTTACTCATCTACTATCATCTAATTACCATTATTAAATAATCATCATTTGACCGATCAAAACCTTCATCTCTAAATCACTCATTTATTTATGTATTTCAAACAAGGATGCTCTCTAATATCAATAAGATTGAAGCATTCCATCGACACAACATCATTACACACCATAGTCAATAAGATTGATAAAGGTCATCACTACTAATATTAATTAATTGTCAATAAGACTAATGCATATCTTATATACCAACACTAGTACATGATATAATAATTATGTCATGTATATCATCTCTAATAAAGTCAATACATAATTTGAACACTAATACCAATATATGACATCATTATAATAATAAAACATGCCAATTACAATAATATGATACATATTATCCTCAAGAAATTTACAACCTCAATTGAGTTCAATAATAATTGAAGATTATTCAATCATTATTTAATTTTCGTTCAATAAAGTTCCTAAACATCACATACAACCTCATAGAATACAAAAACTGCATAAAAATTAACCTTCCCTACAAAAATGAGATCTACCACAAATTAACCTTCCCTACAAAAAATATAAAACCATAAAAAAAAATGAGATCTACCACAAATTATCATGAAAATCAAATTAAATAGCTTAAACATACCTACTATAATGCATAAAATAAAATCTAACAAGTTTTTTTCATTTGGGGTGAAAAATACCTAAATTGGCGAAAAAATATAACGAAAACACTTCTTGGCCGGCGGCGAGATGAGGCCGACGACGGGACAAAGGCCGGATCTGGAAAGGGGAGAGGAGACGCGACGACAAAACCCGAGAGCTGAGCTCTCGGGTTCATTTTGGCCCTAAATTAAGGGGATGCCTACGGCCAACGGGCTATTTTAAATTTTTTTACGGGTTTAATTAGCTAATTACATTATTAATTAGGACTAATTTAAAAGTTAAGCCTCATATTTACTTTTATGCTAAGTTTGAGCTAAAAGTTATCCAAATAACTCAAAATCAATTTAAATATGATCAGATTATTATTCAGGAAGTTAGATAACTTTGGGTTTAGTTAATCATGATAAAAGATCATATTCAAGTTAATTCGGTCATAAATTGATTAGATGGGTTGGGTTCAAGTATTTTGACTCGTGCAATAAATAGTTTAAGTTTAGATCAAATATATTTGAATTTTATTAATTTTACTTGACCTTCCAACTTAGATTGATATTATATAATAATATGGCATGCGGGAGTTTTTCCTTTCATTTGTCCTATTAAATAGGAAGAATAATAAAATTAGTCATAGATGATGCTTTCAGTGTTAAGGTAATATGAGGTGAGAAAATCATTTCTATGTTAATCATTTATTTATGAGAACTTGTTAACAAGTAATATGTTATATTTGGTGAGAGAAGTACTATAATGATGATTATGTATGAGCAATTATTAAGGTAGTATTATATTTGGTGGGGAGAATCATTAACATGTTAGGCATTTATGGGCATTTTTTAATGTATTGTGTTTTTAGGTAATTTGGTGATGCAAAAATATTTTCCTCTATTCTTTAGCAGCTTGCTATTTTTTTATTTGTTGAATATATCACCATCTTAGTGAATTTTTACTTTAGCTTGTGTTGGTGATTCATGCTATAGATTATTGCACAAATTTAACTTGTTCGGAGGTGGCAAGCTAACCCTTAATGACAAAAGTATGGTCTATTGAAAATTGCCTAAATGCCAACTCTCCGCTTTTGTAGTGCCAAAATTTTGGCACCTAGGTATTGACAGCCCCTCATGATTCTTTTGCATGGATTCTAGTGTCATGTGCTCAGAGCAACGTCGGCGGCCTCCCTGCCTTGATTATGTGGTATCCCAAACATAGTGTTGCGGCTGTCTCTGCAACGCAGAGTCCTTATCTTCTCTATCTTTTTGGTGCAAATCCAAGGATCCTGGCACCATGGTGTTGTCCTTTTGGTGCTAAAGTTCTACCCCCAAACCCTCGAACAGGGAGTGCATTGCCACCCTTTGCAACCCCCAATAAGTTTATCACCAAGTTCGATCGGCAAAAGTAAGAGTTGAGTTGATAGTGCATCTCCAATTAATCGACACAATTAAACTCCACATATAACAAATACTATACTATTACTGTGTCTTTGTTTTAAATATCATGTTGTTACTATGATCTTGAATTCAATTCATGTTACATATATGCCCATGTTTTTAAATGTCATTCTACTGCAATGACTTTGACTCTTGGATGCCATACTATTGCTATTTCTATGATTTCAAAATGCAATTCTGGTAAAAAATTCTTATAGATAAAATTATTTCATGAAAAAATATATGTAGAGAAAAGCCTTTATATATGACTGTCTAGTTTTGCATGTTGTTGAATGAAGCCGCCTATGGTACTTGTTGGGACACTAATGTATCATACGTTTATTAATAAACCCGCTTATCAGTGAGAATGACAAACATATGAGACGCATTCCACTTGTGTTAGTGGGGAATTTATAGGTCATTGGTGTGTTAGGTACCTTTCATCATTTGAGGATACTAGTTAGCTACGTCATTGTGTAATATAAATTTATCACATATTTATTACTACACAAAATCTGGCCAAAAAATAATCTTCCTTTGGACCAATTATTTTTCACATAGATTTAAATATAATCCAAAAAGATGGATTTCTATTAAAAATTTTGATTATAGTTTTAAAATATCAACACTAATAAAAATTCGGGAGATTTACATACATATTACACAATTCTTATGTATTTACATATCTAACACCTAAACTTTCATTTTTACATATATAAAATCCTAATCTTCTATGTCATATCAAAAATATCATCATCACTCAATTTTTAAAAGTGAAGTATACCTTTTTAACCATAGGAAAGTGTTAGGTAAGTAAATATCTAATTTTAGATATTAAATATGTAAATGCATAAGAATTGTGTGGTATGTATGTAAATCTTCCTAAAAATTTTGCTCTCCATTAAGCCAAACATATATACTTTTTTATTTGTTCATCTCAAAACTCACTACGTTATGGCATCTACTAATTTTGATTAATAAAGAGATTAAAAATTAACAAATATGATATTTTTAGTGTTTTCATATTAGAGTTAGAGTGACAAATTAGGTAAAATAAGGTCACAACAAAGGACCATGAATACTTGAAGCACAATGAAAATGAGATTCTTATGATAGGACTAAACCAAACATTAATATAATCAATGATAGTGAAAATTACTTCAAGAAGTAGCTCTTTATTTTTGTCTTCTTTAAAATTGTGAATTCATACCTCTAAGAAATCCTTCTATAAGAATATTAATTAAACAAAGGAAAAGCACAAAAGTGGCCAAGAACTCAATCATTTCATTCAACAAAATATTTCATAATCTCCCAATACATGAAAATAATTAATTGAGATTAATCTTATTGAAACTTAGATCTTTCATCTTTGTTAATCATGTGATATTGTGGTCAAAGTGGTATGCTAGGATTGTTGATTATATATATCATTATGTCGATCATTATTAACTACTTTGGTTAGAACTAGCATTGGAGTGCTAATTAGGTTAGCCTATGGGCATCATTATAAGGTCACATTTACCTTCATATATTATTAATATTTATATGAAATATTTTAATAAATTATAAAAATAACTAAAATGTCCTTTAATACCTATAAATAAACATAAATTTCTTTTATTTATTACATTTAGAACATGCAAGCATTTTAGAGATTCAAAGCAATATAAATCACATTGGAGTTAAGGGAGTTGCTAGAAGTCCAAATAGTTTGGTTTCTCTTAAGGTTAGTTGTAATCTTAGAAATGACTAAATTTCAAAAAGTCACCTAAATCTTCAAGGGGATATGGACTAAACAAAGTGCAATAAAGAGAGTAATGTTAAGACCAACTCATTAGCTACTATCGTGACCGGGTAAAGGTATTTTAAACTAGACTAAGAAGACAAGGTTATTTTCCTATGGAATTTGAAAATAAACCAAGATAGGCCTATTTGTCAATTTAAGCTGGTTAAGAGGAGCTAAAGTCAAAGTATTAAGCATCTTATAAAGGGCTAAGAAATATTTAGATTAAGCACTATTTAGTGAGACATGGAACAAACCTAATGATGATAAAAACTAGTCTAAATCAACCACCTATAGATAGAATTAAATATAATAAAAGTACAATAAGGTGAAATATGTAGAATAGAATTAATGGAGTTTCCAACAAAATCGATATTGCTAATTAATGTTAAACATTTAAGGTCAATATATGGTAACTCATCAAGATCACTAGGGCCCATCTAAGGTGAAAAATATTCTATGATTTCTTGAGGATGGATTGACCACCCCTTTGTATTTACTTAAAGAGATGTGGATAACTTAGAGTTCACTTAAGATTGTATAAAGTCATCTTTGATCAACTTAAACTTCTAAGGCTACCCAAGCCTTGTTTAGGATACCATATACCATCTAAGGTTTACTTAGTGCTCTCTAAGGTTGATTGGAGCTTATTGATGCACTTAGATCACCTAAGATCAACCAAAAGTGCTAGGTTTTATTAGGATTCAAATAGGCTGTTTAAGGTTTAATCAACTCCAATGTTCATTAGATGAGTAATAGAGGTCAATCTAACCATAATAACTAATTGCAAAAAAATTTTAAATATCATTCATACATTTTTATTTAAAGTTATTTAAATTCTTAAAGAAAATATAAATGTAGTAAATAGTTATTAAGTGCATTTTATATTATTTTTAATGACTTGCTTTTAAAATTTTAAGAAAAACTTATGCTATTTTTTTTATAATTTTTTGATTTTATAATGAGTTATGCATTTTAAAAAACTTACTTGATTAATCAAAATTAATTTTAATGCACTATAATTAGTAGATGTTGGTTGTGTTATGCTTTACATGCAATATACATTGATTAAATGAGTTGTAATATGATGTAGCCAACTAAGTACTTAAGATCATATGACTTAAGGTTTGATGCATAAATTACTTGAGGGTTGTTGGGTCAAATTAAATAAAATTCAATAACCCAAGCATAAAAAATTATCATCATGGTTGCAAAAAAGAATAACTACATTCTAATAAAAATATATCGATAAACAAACATGTAACCTCTATCTCTAATCAACATGTTCCCTACTCTTTCTCTTACTTGAAATTAACACATATAGATAAAATAGGGATGAGTATCAACACTCAGTAGATTACACAAATTCTACCCTAATTTTCAATGCATAAAAGCAAGAAGTGTGTATGCTAATTTATTGTCACATCATAATAAGTAAAATATTTTATAATAAACTAAAATTTTATAATATTATAATGATATTAAATGCAATAATATATATATATATATATATATATATATATATATATATATATATATATATATATATATATATATATATATATATATATATATATTTATTTATGTCAAGTCTAGTGTGTTAGTACAAATCTAGTATTGAAATCATATGCTAAAAATTATAATATATGATTTATATTTAGAATGACATTTAAATCATAATAAAAATATAAAATAAATAACATCATTAAACACATTATATTAATTATTCTCTTAGGATTTGTAAATACAACATAATAATAAAAATTATAGGATTTAATAGTGTGTTTAATTTAATGTACATATTATATGACACTTAAAATACTATTAGTCGAAGCAGGAATCTTGATGTTAAAAGCAAGCTGATCCGAAGTTGAAACTGGTCGAGATCAAGCTCTTAAAATATCTTTGGAAACTTTGGGATATCAGTTAAATCCCTAAATAGCTCTCAAATATGAAGTTTATAGTCAAATCGAACGTCTCGACGAGCCGGTTCCAACAAGCCAAAGATCTTACAATTCCGACTTCATTTGAGCATTCAAATGCACAAAATACATCATATGATCAAGGGGATCATTTTGAGCCGTCCGGGTGGAGTATGCGTGTATGTAAACACACTCCTCCACCTATAAATACCTCATTCCTCATATGAGGGAGGCCAAGGAAGGAGAAGCAGAGAGAAGAGAGACTCTAAAGATCCTCCAAGACAATCGCCGCCATTCGACGGTCATCAACCACCGCACACCGATCCTCGCCGCCGAATTATTGGCTGATCATCATCACCACCAATTATCATCGGTCATCGCCAACATCGCCGTTAACTTCGTCATTAACTTCGTCAACATCGTTGCCAACTTCGCCGCCAACGTCATTAACTTTATTGCCAACATCGTCCAACATCGTCGTCAACATCATTACTAAAGAATCGCTGTCCATTTCTCATATACAATTTCGTAATCCCAGACGGAAGATCAGATCAAATGATACATATGAAGTTTTTTCTGCAGCTGCTTTTTTCCCTCTTTTGAGGTTTTCAATGAAAAAATTGAGTTTTACTGCCGCTTTTAAATACCTGCAGATGGGACTCTAAAGGAGCTAAGTAAACTTTTACTCTATCGTAACTGGTTTTCTAGCACGCAACAACATAAATCACTAATTATGGCAACAAATAATCTTTAGTATTGTGATCATCTTGATATACTATATATATTCTAAATAATTTTTAGAAGCCCACCAAGATACCTGAAATATCATACAATCTGAAATACTTGGTGAAAATATAATATTATTATACTAATATATGTAAAATGATTAGAGTAACAATATATTAAAAGTTACTTAGTGAAATTTTTTGGATAATTAGAAATCTTAATTTTTATAGAATTTTTTCAAATAAATCACCAAAAATTTACAAAAAAGCAAAATTGTTGAAATTGAAGTATGATAATGATGGCAAAATCAACTCTCAAACCTCACTTTTTCTCTCCCTTCCCTCCTTTTTTTCAGTCCCTTTCTCTTTAGTAAGTCATGATAATATAGAAAGAAATGGAAAAAAATGAATCCATTATGGTAGAATAGGATATTTATGCATCACAAATATTTTTATTAATAAATAAATAAATTAAAGGGATATAATTAGTATTATTAAGAATATTTTACTTTCATTTCATTTTAATATATACTTATTCAAATCTTCAAATCTATAACTCTCAGAATTATAGATAATGATCATTAAGTAGTAAGATATATCTAGAATGCTTTAGAAAAAATAGTTTCTAAAATTGATACTAAATAGCACAAAAAAAATTTTATTTGTACAAACGCATGCAAATTTCTTAAAGAGTTTAAATCAAATAAACAACTTCTTATTTCATATTGATTGAAATTTCATAAAATATAGTTTTAAATGCTCTAAAATATGGTAAATATAGATTAAAAATTAGATAAATAAATTCAGAAAACACCTTATTCATACAACAACAACAACAACAACAACAAGAAGCCTTAATCCCACTAGTGGGTCGGCTATATGAATCCTTCATCTCCATTGTATCCTATTATATGTCAAATTCTCATTTAATTCAGGTATACTAAGATCATTTTTTATACATCTTAACCAAATCCTTTTAGGTCTACCTCTACCTTTCTTAACATAAGGTAAATCTAATCCATCTACTCTCACGGTCATTGACGACCGACGCTTTATGTGGCTAAACCATCTCGACTCTCCTAATCTTATCTACCATTGAGCTACTCCAACTTTTTCCCGAACATACTCATTTTACATTCTATCTCTAAGAGTAAAGCCACTCATCCACCTGAGCATCCTCATCTCTGTAACACTTCTTAACTTAGTCTTATGCTTCTCTTTTATTGGCCAACATTCTATACCATAAGTCATTGCAGGTCTTACCACCATCTTATAAAATTTTCCTTAAGTTTAAGTGGAACTTTTCTATCACAGGCCGATGCATTCCTCCACTTCAACCATCCAACTTGAATTCTACTAATAATATCTCCATCTATTTCACCATCATTTTGAACAATAGAGCCTAAATATCTAAATCGCTCACTCTTATTAATGACTTGATCACCTAAAATCACAACACTATCACTAAAACTTCTACAACTAAAATTACACTCCATATATTCGCTTTAGATCTACTTAAAAATCTTTAGACTCTAAAGTTGACCTCCATAATTCAAGTTTCTTGGACTCCTCTCTAGTCTTATCAACAAGAAGAATGTCATCGAAAAGCATACACCAAGGTACATTTTCTTGTAAATGCCTCGTAAGAACATCCATAACTAAAGTAAAAAAAGATAAGGGATTAATGTTGATTCTTGATGTAATCCAAGCTGAAATAGAAAAATATTTTGTCAATCCTCCTTGTGTTTGGACACAAGTAATTCTAGTATACATATCCTTAATGACTTGAATATAATATTAACTTTTCTTTGTTCTAGAACTCTCCAAAGAACATCTCTTGAGACTTTATCATAAGATTTCTCTAAATCAATAAATATCATATGTAGATCCTTCTTACTTTCTTTATGCTTCTCCATCAAACCTCTTAATAAATGTATAGCATCCATAGTAGATCTACCTGGCATGAAACCAAACTGATTATGAGAAACTTCTATATCACATCGTAACCTATGCTCAATTACTCTCTCCCATAATTTTAATGTATGGCACATTAACTTAATTCCTCTATAATTTGCACTCTTGTGCATCACCTTTATTCTTAAATAGGAACCAACAAACTCTTTCTCCACTCATCACATCTTTTAGTCTTTAAAATAATATTAAAAAGATTTGTAAGCCAAGAAATTCCTTGATCTCCTAAACATTTCCACACATCTATTGGAATATTATCCGGTCCTACTGCTTTTCCACATTTTATTTTCTTTAAAGCTTCACTAACTTCTGCATTTACTAATCTGACGATAAAATGAAATTCTCTATTTTTTGTAGTTAAGCTAAAATCAATCGTTCTTTCAGATCCTTCATTAAAAAGTTTATCAAAATACCTCATCCACCTATTTTCAATATCTTTTCTAAGAAAAGTACTTTATTATTTTCATCCTTACCCCTCACTTGAACTATGTCTTTACTTCTCCTATCTCTTTGGTTGGCTAACTTATACATACATCTTTCACCTTCTTTGGTATCTAATCTATTGTATAAATCACTAAAAGCTAAATTTTTTGCATCATATATTGCTTTCTTAGAATCTCTACAGGCCATTTTATCTTTCCTAATTCTCCAAGTTTTTACATCTAAACCAAGTTTTATAACAATGCTTCTTATTTCTTATCTTTTTTTGCACACTTTGACTTCACCACCAACTATTCTTATTAAAAGAAGCTTTTCTTTTTGATTCTCCAAGCACATCTTTAGCAACTTAATTTCACTTGATATTTTTCCCACATAACGTTAGCTTCCTTATGAACATCCCAAATTCTAATTTCTTGTAGTTTGCTCTTAAAAATATTTTTATTTGTGTTCTTTAAGTGTCCCCATCTAATCCTAGGATAATAATTTAGTTTATTTTTTCTCTTATAACCTTTCATCTTAAAATCTAAAACTAATAGTCGATGTACTTAAAATTTCACTTGAATGACTTTACAATATTTACAATCTAAACGATCTATTTTTCTTATCGAAAATAATCAACTGTGTTTTACTAGATCCATTTTATAAGTAATAATATGTTCATCTCTTTTCTTAAATAAAGTATTAGCAACTACAAAATCATAAGCTAAGGCAAAATCTAATATACATAATGCTCTTCATTAGTCACTCCAAATCCATAACCACTATGAATACTTTTAAAATCTTCTACCACTCTACCAACATGTCCATTTAAATCTCCCCCAATAAATACTTTTTCTTCAAGATGTATCTTCACGTATTAATCCTCTAATTCATTCCAAAATTTTCTTTTGAGCTTACCTCTAAACCTACTTGAGGAGCATAAACACTTATAACATTGATAATCTTAGTATCCACAATAATCTTTAAAGCTATAATTCTATCTCCACATCTATTAATACTTATAACATTATCCTTCAAACTTTTATAAGAATATATACTTTAAGAGATATTTTAGAATACCTTATTCATCAAACATGGATATATAAAACAAACTCGGTAAATAAGCATTCAAGGTTATTATGATAATTTTTAATATAACTCTACTTGTGTGTATTACATGATCACTTTAGGTTAGTCTAAAATTAAGTCTAATTAGTGCATTTGTAGGTAGATTAAGTTAATATATATAAGATTAAGACCACCTATTCAATATTAAAAGTATTATATATCGAAGTTAATTAATACTTGAGTTCCAATTAGATAGCTTAATGGTCAAATATTGGTCACAACTTTTTTTATGGTGTCAGAGGTGATTAGATCAATCCAAGATATCTATATTAAACTTAATTTCATTGAGCTTGATCAAAGGATGATCTATGATTTCTTAAGGATAAACTAATCTAGATTAAATAAAATTTTGAGATATTGAACCTATTGATTGAAGCTAAGGATAAGTTCGTAGTCATTTAAATTCATGCTAAGAGTTTAAAAAAGATCTAATTTAATAGGGATAATAGTGAGCTTTGGTCCACCATGACTAGAGGGAAACTAAGAATACCTAGTGTTAAGATATGTCGGCTTAAGAGAATTCCACCTAATGGTACTTAAGAAGGCTTCAATCCTCTAAGAAAATGACAAGGGAAAGCTCATGCTAAGTCTATCAAGAATTAAATCAAGTTAAACTCATTATAAAAAGAGGTTGATAAAAGAGCCTCAAATAGGTGTGGTGAACTTATAAAAATATATTAGACATATTTTTTTGATCTAGTTGATCGGATAAAAGGAAAAATTATAAAAGATATATAGAGAATGTGATGAAATTGTGAAGAGTTAATTTAAAATAAACAAATAAAAGCTAACTAGTGAACAAAAAAATGGCATAATAATTCATGTGGCTTAAAGCTAAAGGTTCATAATGGTTCAAGTTAAAGAGAATCTATGATCCCTTAGAATAAGTTAGGTTAAGTCAAATAAGACTAATATATGGTGCCTATAAAAACTTCACACAAATCAAAGGTCGAGATTATATTATTCTAGATGTGCTTATAAGCTCAACTATATTTTGTCTAAAAGTTTAAAGTAGTAGAGAACAATCAAGTGATGTTCATGAGGCTTCACTTCACCAAGACTAATGGTCAAGAAAATAGATTTATTGAAGCTTATAACTAAATAATGATCTAAATAAGACTAATCTATGGGTGCATTTCACCCAACCTAAAACTAAATGTCAAAAGATAGATTTAAAATACCTTAAAATTAAGTTGAATTAAATCTAAGAGACTAATCTATTTTAGGTGAGCTAGTAAGATGAAAGACATAAAAAATATTTTAAATATTAATTATTATTTTAGAGCCAATAATACCTCTAGTAGTTGAGGAGTTATTACAAGAGTAGGAGGTTTATATGAATTTTTTTATTTATTGTAAGTAACAATAACATTTGAGAATTAAATAAAAAAATTAACGGTTTAGATGACAATTTTTTTAGATTAATAATATATACTCTTAAAATAATCCAAATATAATTTTAAATTATGTTATGGAAGTTTTAATTGATTTTGATAAAATAAAATTTAAAAAATTGAAAATATCTGTTTAAGAGATAAGTGTGGCAGTTGAAAAACAATTAAAATTATATTATTATTTGACAGAGACCTGTCATCTAATCCTGTCATTTTCTATTTATTTGTATCTTCTAGAAATTTCACCATTGCATCATAAAGTTTTATATTAAATTCAAAATTTTTAAATTTCTCCATTTCTAATATTTATAAATAGATAAGACTATTTAAAAATAATAATCTGACAAAGCCCAAAAATACCAAACAAAAAATCTTAAGTCACAAAAAATAAAAAAACCAATGCTAAATTTATCTAAAAATTGACAATATGTTTTAATTATAGAAGTTCAATGCAATTATCCTAACATATTGTAGGAGAAATTAGATTTCTACTTGAGAAATTATGAGTTTGAGATCTTATATTTTTGCTTTTGCAAATTTATTATTAAATTCGTTAAATATTTTTAAAATAAAAATTGCAGAAGAGTCCAAGTCAATAAAAGGGCTATAATTAATGACGGATTAGAAGTCGGTCAAGTCTAAATTAGGGTGCGCGGAGTTTGATTGTTTCAGTCGAAGGGGAGAGATCAGGCTTGCATGCTGGAAAGCCGGAAACGGAAAAATTGAACCGCTTCCACATAGTTCGGTGGCGGTTCGACCGTTCGATCCGACCCAAATGAATCTCGGTGGCGCTGACAATTTGTGAGAACACGGTTGAAGGAATGATCTAGAAGGGGAGAAACGTGAACGAGACTCAAATCTTGAACCTAATTTAAAATCTACAGAGATAATTATTTTTAGATTGTTGAAGGATTCTGATAATATTAATTAGAAATATTTGGAGTAAATATTTAGTATGATTAGAATTTGATAGAATGCATATCACTTCTTTTAGAAATGCTATTTTTTATTTTTGAATTTAACAATTAAAAAATTGGACTAACTTAATCAAATTATAATTTAATCTTTGATTAAACTGAATAATATTTAAATAAATTTAAGTTTTTTTATGAACTAATTAACCGAAATGAAATGTCATATATTTGATATATTAAATTTTCTTTAGATAAATAGAAATATATCTATTTATAAAATAGTTTAATATTTATAACTAAAATGATTTATTTATATTTAATTTATAACTATTTTGATTTATTAAATTTATTTAATTTAATATTTTAAAATAGAAACGAAAATTGAATATAAAATAATTTAGCATTTTCAGTTGAAAATTAAACTATGAGTATACACTCATTAAATAATTAAATATTCTTTCTCTTTAAACTATGAGTGAACACCTCTAACCTCTATTAATAAATTTTAAAAAAAAAAAAAAAATCTTAAGCTATTTTAAAATTCAACGGCGAATTATCTCTGCTAATCGGGCAGCAATTGCTATATAAGCACATTGATAGCCGAGGCTTTCTTCATTCAAGAGCAACCATCATCTAAAGGGAGGTTCAGAAGAGCAATCGGAAAGAGAAATGGTGCTTAAGGTGTTCGGTACGCCCGTTTCGACCTGCACGGGACGGGTGCTGGCTTGCATCGAAGAGCTCGGCTTAAAATACGAGCTCATCCCCGTCGACTTGAACACCGGCGAGCACAAGAGGCCGCCTCACACCGACAGAAATGTATACATTTTCATTTTCCCTTCCGCTAATAAATGATAATCCATTTTTTTTTTTTTTTTGTTTCATAAGTTCTCGAAGCTTTAGGGGAGATTTGATTCTCGTACGCCTGTATTTATTTGATTTCTGTTATGCGTGCAGCCCTTTGGTCAGATTCCTGCACTCCAGGACGGCGATCTTGTTCTATTCGGTGAGGGATTTCTCTGTTCTTCTAAATTTAACTTTATTGCATAGATGAGTTTCACTTGCCTTTTTATTTTTTATTTTGGATTCGTAGGCGTAGATTTTATATATCCTCCAAACAAGAAAGATGACTTATTTAATTCATTGAATACCTAGTATGTTTACATGAGTAACTGCAGAAAATATTTCTAGATTGTTAGAACAATTAATTAAAAGAAAAAGGTCGTAATTTTCTTGAATGGACAACCGAATCAATTAGATCGAACAACAAGAAGCAAATCACGTTGTAATTTACAGATTATTGCTATCTTGGAACTATTTTGGATGATGCTGCTCCTACGGAAAGTGAAGGAAGGAAACAAGAAATGATGGATGCTAATCTATCTATATCTTTTCATTTGGGTAAAGTTTTGGTTCATTTTAAGGGGTGTTTGGCACTAGGATTTAGTCATCTAAATTTAAATCTTACCAAACACCTTCGAGGATTTAGTAAATTGTATTGTAAATCCGTAAATCCAGATCGGGTAAATCTTTATTAAATCCGTTCGGATTTAACGGATTTGAGATCGGCGAACCTCGCCATGGCGGAATTGTGAACTCCATCGAAACTCGGTCCGGAATCTTTTCTCACAAGTAAGGTAGTGTACTGTCCCGCCCGCCTCGTTTCTTTAGGTTTCACAAACCTCGTCCGCTCACCTGCGGAGCTTGATCTTGTCCTTTGCTGCCGAAGATTAACCGCGCAACGTATACCCTCTGCCTCGCGGATACCACCTCCTACAGTCCTCCGTCCTCATCCTCACGGAATCAGTAAAATTTTTTAAGGATATTAAAAAATAATTTTAGATATCAATAAATAATAATTTAGAACTATGTATATACATCTCTAAATTTTTAAATCATTTAAAAAGAGAATTTACATGCACACACAATTGCATATTTATTTATCTAATATTTAAATTTTACTATTTAAATATTTAATATTTAAATACATGAATCAAAATATATGAATATGAAATCTTTGTTAACTGATAAAATTTAATTTCAATATTATATTATTATTTTTATTTATGTTCTTATTCTTTAAAAAATATTATTTAACTATAACAGATTTAAATCCTCAAATAATTTATCAAATATCTTTCTGGATTTAGCAGGATTTAATAAATCTGTTATCAAACACTTTTCAGGATTTAACAGTTCAAGATTTACTAAATTCAGTAGTGAATTTATTAAATCTTACTTGAAATAAATCCAACCCGTTGCCAAACACCCCCTAAATGTCCATTGTAGCTTTTGTATTAGGCATGCAAATCTTTTTGTCGATGGTTGCATCTATTTTATTCTGTTGTAGTTTAATATTTTAGGCGAACAGACTTTAAAGTAGCTGATTGATTGTTAGTCGATTCTTGGTTCTTAACATTCCAGATCATTATAATGGATTGATTATTGATTTCTTGCTACGGGCACAAAAGAAATGGCCTGGAATACATACTCTTCAATTGCATTTATAAATATTTGTTTTGAAGGTGCTCTTTCTGAGCATTGAACTATGATATATTGGTTTGTATAACTCTGGAACTTCCGAATCATGCTAAAATTTGACTAGCTTACTGATTCCATCCACTGGGTACCTGAGTATTTATCGTAGTTTATAAATTATCTCTAAACGATTAACTACTCTTATTTAGTCTGTTTTGAATGCTTCATCGGGGAGCTTTGTATTAACTCTGCTGTATATAAATTGTAAGAAAAAACTTTGATTGATTTGTTTCATGCTGCCACATAATTACAATTCTTAGCTGATGGTTTAATAGATATTAAGATCAGATTTGTCAAGAACATGCCCATGTCACCCAATCAATCTTTTTATATCTTTTCTAAAAGAGATTGCCCTGTGATGCATATTAATTATTTTTTCTTGATTGCAGAATCTCGGGTGATTACTCGGTACTTGGTGCGGAAATATGGCAAGGGAAGTGATCTCCTGAAAGATCATAGCTTTATTGACTCTGTAGCAGTGGATCAGTGGATTGAGGTAGAGGCACAGCACTTCAATGGACCCACCTCAACCCTTGTCTTTCAGCATCTTTTCCTTCCAGTCTTCTTTGGAGGCAGCACTGACGAGAAGGTGGTGGCTGCGGAGGTCGAGAAGCTCGGTAAGGTGCTGGATGTTTATGAGGCCAAGCTTTCAAAGACGAAATTCCTTGCAGGAGACTTCTACAGCCTCGCTGATCTTCATCACCTCACCTATGGCCACTACTTAATCACCAGCACACCACAAGGCTCCCTCATTAGCTCCCGTCCTCATGTAAAGGCCTGGTGGGATGCCATCTCTTCCCGTCCGGCCAGCAAGAAGGTCTTAGCTGCCATGTCGTTTTCCAGTTGAGCTGATAGAGAGTATGCAAGTGTCTTGGTGATGAGTGTCTAATGAATAAGACCACCTTTGTTATTTATAGAGATGGTGGTTGACTGTTGCTGCTAGCTATAGCTAGCACCATGCGTCCTTTTCTTCGTCTGTTTGAACTATGTTGTTTTCCTTATTCTCGAGTCTTTTAAAACGGAGTTGTGCTAGCTACTTACGTTGTTTTGGATGAAATAAAGTTGGGAGTTTATTTTATGTTTTTTGAAAATTTGTGTTGTTTTGTCTTGTGTTATCTAGAAGATGAGTAACCACTTTTACTAGTTTCTTTTGGCACTAGTGATGCTAATAAATGATCTAATTTGACCACCCGCTATGAACTTGACTTGAAATTTTTGTGTTAGGGCTGTCATATTTACTTTTTAAGCTAAGTTTGGGCTAAAAGTTATCCAAATAACTCAAAATCAATTTAAATATGATCAGATTATTATTCAGGAAGTTAGATAACTTTGGGTTTAGTTAATCATGATAAAAAGATCATATTCAAGTTAATTCGGTCATAAATTGATTAGATGGGTTGGGTTCAAGTATTTTGACTCATGTAATAAATAGTTTAAGTTTAGATTAAATATATTTGAATTTTGTTAACTTTACTTCACCTTCCAACTTAGATTGACATTATCTAATAATATGGCATAGCATGGGAGTTTTGTCTTTCATTTGTCCTATTAAATAGGAAGAATAATAAAGTTAGTCATAGATGGTGCTTTCAGTGTTAAGGTAATATGAGGTGAGAAAATTATTTTTATATTAATCATTTATTTATGAGCACTTGTTAATAAGTAATATGTTATATTTGGTGAGAGAAGTATTATAATGATGATTATTTATGAGTAATTATTAAATTAGTATGTCATATTTGGTCGGAGAATCATTAACATGTTAGGCATTTATGAGCATTTTTTAATGTATTATGTTTTTAGATAATTTGGTGATGCAAAAATGCTTCCCTCTATTCTTTAGCAGCTTGCTATTTTTTTATTTGTTGAATATATCACCATCTTAGTGAATTTTACTGTGATCCCACCTACTCAAGGACTTGTGACTAATCCCCGGGAACCTCTGCAACCTATCCCCACGTGTTCCTTACTTCTTTTCGGTTCGTCGCCTCAAGAGGAATAACGCGAGTACTCAACCAGGCTCGCCCTCACCAATCGATTGGTGGGTAATTTTACTTTAGCTTGTGTTGGTGTAGATTATTGCAAATTTGTCTGAGGTGGCAATTTAATGACAAAAGTATGGTCTATTGAAAATTGCCTAAATGCCAACTCTCCGCTTTTATAGTGCCAAAATTTGGCGCCTAGGTATTGATGCCACTGTCCTCATGATTTTTTTTGCATGGATTCTAGTGTCATGTGCTACTGTAGCAACGTCGAGACGTTGGCCTCCATGCCTAAATTATGTGGTATCCCAAACATAGTGTTGCGGCTGTCTCTGCAACGCAGAGTCCTTGTCTTCTCTATCTTTTTGGTGCAAATTCAAAGATCTTGGCATCATGGTGTTGTCCTTTTGGTGCCAAAGTTCTACCCCTCAAACCCTTGAACAGGGAGTGCGTTGCCACCCTTTGCAACTCCCAATAAGTTTATCACCAAGTTCGATCGGCGAAAGTAAGAGTTGAGTTGATAGTGCATCTCCAATTAATCGACATAATTAAACTCCACATATAACAAATATTATATTATTACTATGTCTTTGATTTTAAATATTATGTTGTTACTATGATCTTGAATTCAATTCATGTTACATATATGTCATGTTTTTAAATGCCATTCTACTGCAATGACTTTGACTCTTGGATGCCATGCTATTGCTATTTCTATGATTTCAAAATGCGAATTCTGGTAAAAATTCTTATAGATAAAATTATTTCATGAAAAAATATATGTAGAGAAAAGCCTTTATATATGACTAGTTTTGCATGTTGTTGAATGAAGCCGCCTATGGTACTTGTTGGGGCACTAATGTATCATACGTTTATTAATAAACCCGCTTGTCAGTGAGAATGACAAACATATGAGACGCATTCCACTTGTGTTAGTGGAGAATTTATAGGTCATTAGTATGTTAGGTACCTTTCATCACTTGAGAATATTAATTAGCTACATAATTATATAATATAAATTTATCACATATTTATTATTACATAAAATTTGATCAAAAAATAATCTTCTTTTGGCTTAATTATTTTTCGTATAAATTTAAATATAATCTATATGTAATATTCATATATTTTAAAAAATAAATAAATTGATATAATAGAGATCATTTTAGTGACATAATATTTTAATTTAAATTATTTTGAAATAATAAATATTAACTATAATATTTTAATAAATATTTCAATTTATATTATTCAAATTAGGAAATATTTACCAAATGTTAAAATAATAATTATCTATAAAATTTAAAACAGAATATTTATACATAAATATTTAATATTAAAAAAAATTTGAAATAAAAAAAACTTCTATAAATATTAAGTGTAATTATTATATTTACTTAATAAATATTCTTTTTGAAATTAATTGTATAAAGCAATTAAATGTAAAATATTTCAGATTAATAAAAATGAATGTAAAATCTAAAATGAATATGAAATGTTATAAATAAATAAATGTAATAAATAAATTGAAAAAAAAAGCCATTAAGGCGCTATATTCAGTTAAATTATATTACAAATATTCCGTTTCAGATTTGGCCTTATTAAAAAAAACAATTAAATAGAATAATTATACCATTTATATTAACTTATATATAATTATATATATAAATACCCGTCGGGTCGGATGAAAAAGAACAGACGGAATTAAATGGAATAATTATAACATTTATATTAACTTATGTATATTTATATATAAATGGAATAATTATAATATTTATACAAATTTATATATATTTATATAAATGCCCATCAGATGAGATGAAACAGAAGTTATTTCATATTCTCCTTTCCTTTTTTTTGTTTAATTTTTTTTTTAATTATAAATCTGAAATATCGTTTCATATTATTATAAATGATAGACAGAAAAATATTTCATATTACTTTAATTAAAAAGTCATCTAAAAATATCGATACTTAGTTGATGAAATAAAAAAAAAATGTTGAATCTAAAGGATTAGAAAGTGTAGATAATGGTAGTGAAAGCTAGGTATGGCTTTTTCCAGGTCTATGCAGACACTAACAGTGCGTCTTTTAATTCATTTCTTTTTTCCCTTTCAGTTGGGAAGAAACGAAAGGGAGGGTTGCAGGGATATAGGACTCTGACATGAGTCTGATTTAGCCTCCATTATATTGTTTTTTAACTCTCTTTTTTTCTCAGTTTTGCCTCCTTGCGAAGGGAAAATATTCGTCGAGTCCGCATTTTACTGCATCCAATCACATTATACGCTTAAGACATTAAATGGCGCTAAAACGAGTAAGATCTAACCAAGACTATTTTTAGCGGTTCACCAACCGCGGGGAATGAGTATAGGAAAAATTAAAAATATCTTCATTTAGCATCGTATTTTTTATTTGGTAGGAGCATTAAAGAAAAGGAGGAGAATAATGATGGCGTTGGGGAAATAGTTCTTTCAGACTTTGGGGAATGCTTTCCATAACTGACTTCATATTTATTTTTCATGATTTTTAGAGATTCGATTTCTACTCTCAAGGTTTGTTTCACTGTACTTGTCGATCATGGTAACTAAATCAACCCAAGTGGTTTACAATTTTGGAGATTTTGTATTGACTCCTGCGTTTTGTTTCACTTAGCTTGTTCAGGATCATGGTAACTAAATCCCTACCAGCAATGAGTGCTCGACAATTTAGATTTATAGTATCTTCTAACTTGCACTGCATCTCTGCATCCACAGCACTGCACCTCCTGCACTTCATACCTCATATCTCTCATTTTCTACTCCTCTGCACTTGTACTCTTACATGCACTCCATTCTATATCTACTGCACTCTATATATATTTCATTGAATTTATTTTTTTTAAAACACTAAATTTTTTTAATATTTTTAAAAATAATTATCATTATAAAATATATTTTTTAAATCAAAATATAAATAAAACAAAATAATAATAATAATAAATAGAATAAATAAAATACAACTGATGTCAAATAGTTTATAAAATTATTTATTTATCTAACATAGAATGGATATGTTTTTTTTTTATTGTTTTCATAATAGATAATTTGAGAATAAGTCAATAATATATAATTTTTAAAGCTTTTAAAAACTCTCTAATTTGCTTATAAAATAAAAAAATAATTAAGAGGCTATCTGAGATTACTTAATTTCTCTATTTTATTTACTTAATATACATTATAACATATAGTATATATATATACTATTTTATTTATTGATTATTTTACTCAGAAGAATAATCATTAAAAGCTTCTATTGGAGTTACTCTATAAATAAAAGATTTTGGTATGAATCAAAGCAGTAAAGAATCAATCGCATTGTGATTGAACAACCGTTGAATTTATGGATTAAAAAAGGATTAAGAATAAAAGATCAACAAGAAAACTTTAATAAGCAAAAAAAAAAAATCAATTAGCATTCCATCATACCTATTCAATGTAAATAAAATATGGCGCAACAAGTAGCCCTTTATAACTGTCATAACAAAATAAAGGAAAGGAATGTATAAAAAATGGCAACAATATAAACAGCTTTACTCAGCCTTTAATTAAATTTAATTATATATATATATATATATATATATATATATATATATATATATATATATATATATATATATATATATATATATATATATATATATATATATATATATATATATATATATATATATAAAACCAGATTCTCGGATAGAATGAACTATTGCAAGTTTAGCTCATTTTTTATAAGAGTGAGTTCTGTGATTTATAAAATTTATCGGAACAATGAAAAATGGATTGTCATAACTCATTTTATTGAGTAATGCTTGTTTTAAGTTATATAAGAAATAAAATATTATATCAATTATGATTATATGTTTAAATTTTAATAAAAATATGAGGTAAGAACCAATCTTTTCAACAAAAAAGTAAAATAATTATATGAAAAACTACCGACTTTAAAAAAAGAGACAAAATACTATGGGTGAGAGAGAAAATACTCTTATAAAATTTGACTTAATAAAAGTATTCAAAAATCGAGTTCAAGTTGATCTGAATAATTTTCAGGTCACATTTGAGTCCAAAAAAATTGACTTATTTAATTATTCAGGATGTATTCAGATTGACCTGTTAACCTGAAATTAGCTCGATTTTGACCTGTCAATTAGGATTTCAGTTATTTTTGACCCAAGAACATTGAAATTGACCCAATTTTTACTTGTGAACTCGAATTTGACTCGATTTTGATTCAATTTGACCTAATGCATGTATAAATAGATCATTTGGATTAAATCAATTGGCCAAGGTAGATCGGGTTTGAGTCAAGTCATCATATCGTAAAACTCAAATCCCATCACCCAAACTAACACTCCTACTCCTTACAATGTGCCTGTATTTAAAATTTATGACATCATTCGTAGTACACCGGCAATCAAGCCCTCTTTTTATCTAATCTTCATAAGAATATGATTATATAGTTCTCGAGATTGTTAATTCTAAACTTCTCCGGAGAAAAGCAAAAGAAATATTAAAAGCTGAGAAATAATAGAGAATAAATAAGCAATAAGATGGATGTACATAATAACCGAATTTTATCTAATATCATTTTTTTAACCAAAATTAATATTACATTATAATAATTTAAGAAAATAAACGAAGCAAGAAGGATGTACACAATTATTTTACTAGAAAATTATTGAATTGTGAAGACAAAGTAGATAATTCAATCGAATTAAAAGTTCAAAATGATAGAATTTTTTTTCAAAATAAAATAGGCGTTCATAATAATATATCATACAATATAGAGCTTTATAGATCAATCAATCTCTTAATAATCTTTCAAATATCAAACGTTTTCAAATTATTTTAAAAAATTATTTTGTTTTATTTATATTTTGATTTGAAAAATATATTTTACATGATAATTATTTTAAAAATATTAAAAAAATTTAGTGTTTTAAAAAATAAATTCAATGAAATATATATATAATACAGATAGTAAAGGCAGAGAGACAAAGGTATGAGAGATATAGAGGTATAGAGAGAGCAGAATAGAAAATAGGTACAGAGGTACAGAGATGCAGGAAAAGCATATGTACAGATAGAAATCTCCTAAAATTAGTCAAAATATCCTCAAGAGGATTTATACCATGATCCGAACAATGGCTACGAGTGAAACAAAACAGACAGAGTACAAATACAAGAAATCTCCTAAAATTATGACCATCATTTTGGGGGATTTAGTTACCATGATCCGAACAACATAAAATTGAAACAAAATGCAGAGAGTAAATTGAAATCTCTAAAATCATGAAAATTAAATAAGTCCATATACAGAGTAGCATTCACAATGAAAAGGAAAGAACTATTTCAACGCCTCATTTCATTCATTCTCCTTCTTCATACTCTTCAGAATGCTCTCCTAAGAATAAAAAATACACCTAAATGAAGATATTTTTAATTTTTCGATATACTCATTCCCAGCTGATGGGCGCTAAACCATAAAAATAGTGCGCTCGCCTTAATGCCATTTTGCCGCTTAATGAATATGCGATTGAGTCCACATAAAGCTACGTATGACCGACGTAATATTTTCCTAGGGGGAGGGATAGAGAGAGAGATGGAGATCTATGATCAGCTCCATGTCGTTTAAGAACTCTAAGAAAAAGAGAAGAGGAGAGAGAAAACTGTTTTCTATTATACAAAATCCCCAAAGATATAAATGGAATAATTATAATATTTATACAAATATATATATATATATATATATATATATATATATATATATATATATATATATATATATATATATATATATATATATATATGCCTATCATGAGATGAAACTAAGTTTCATATTCCCCTTTCCTTTTCATTTATTTATTTTAATTATAAACTGAAATATCGCCATATTATAAATGATTGAGAAAAATATTTCATATTCCTAATAGAAAAGTCATCTAAATGATTTCGATACTTCATACAAATGATCAAATCATTCACTCAAAAAAAATTTGAATCATGTACTTTGATCTTAAATTTTCAAATAATTAATATAAAAAATGAAGAGGAAAAATCATTTCTCAACGATTCAATATAATAACCACTTTAATACTACTTGTTGGAAATATGTAAAGATAAAAAATAAATTTATCTAGTCCATATTCATGTCAAATCAAGAAGATGTAATCGAAGCTGCACAATCCATGGAAGAGCTAATGCTGATTCCTTCCATTTCTAAACTTCTTGAGAGAGAGAGAGAGAGAGAGAGAGAGAGAGAGAGAGAGAATAGCCTTTTCACTCAAGATGAGATATGACAAATATGAGAATTTCACTTTAGAATGGGACCATAACTATTTATACTTAAAGATTTCATTTTATTTCATATCATTAAAATAAATAAAAAAATGCTTCTACACTGATAATTATATAAAATTAATAAGATCCTCAAAAGCTAAAATTATTAATTATTTGATCACAAAATTAATAGGCTCAAAATAAGATAGCATAAGTAAGCAATTCATATGAGTCCACATTCAAAATTAACATTTAATATCTAACACCTAAACTTTTATTTTTTACATATAATATCTAATCTTCTATGTTATATCAAAAATATCATCATCACTCAATTTTTAAAAGTGAAGTACACTTTTTAAATAGTGAAAGTGTTATGTAAGTAATATCTATTTTAGCTATTAAATATATAAATGCATAAGAATTGTGTGGTAATGTAAATCTTCCTAAAAATTTTTCTCTTAAGCCAAACATATATACTTTTTATTTGTTCATCTCAAAACTCACTACATTATGACATCTACTAATTTTGATTAATAAAGAGATTAAAAATTAACAAATATGATATTTTTAGTGTTTTCATATTAGAGCCAGAGTGACAAATTAGGTAAAATAAGGTCACAACAAAGGACCAATATACAATAAATGAAAATGATTCTTATGATGGACAAAACCAAACATTAATGTAATCAATGATAAAAATTACTTCAAGAAGTAGCTCTTTATTTTGTCTTAAAGATTGTGAATTCACCTCTAAGAAATCCTTCTATAAGAATATTAATTAAACAAAGAAAAGCAATAAAAGCGGCCAAGAACTCAATCATTTCATTCAACAAAATATTTCAAAATCTCAAATATACGAAGATAATTAATTAGATTAATCTTATTGAAACTTAGATCTTTCATCTTTGTTAACCATGTGATATGTGGTGAAAGTAAAATGCTATTGTTGATTATATATATCATTATGTGATCATTATTAACTACTTTGGTTAGAACCAGCATGGAGTGCTAATTAGGTTCTATGGGCATCATTATATGTCACATTTACCTTCATATATTATTATTTATATGAAATAATTTAATAAATTATAAAAAATAACTAAAATGTCCTTAATACCTATACAACAACAACAACAATAAACAACAACAACAACAATAATCCCACTATGATGAATCCTTCGCTCCATCAGGTCCTTTTATGTGTCAAATTCTCAAAAAGTATACTAAGATCATTTTTATACATCTTAACCAAGTCTTTTAGGTCTAAATTTACCTTCTTAACATAAGGCAAATCTAATGCATCTACTCTCCTAATCGGGTCATCTGACGGCCGACGCTTTATGTGGCCAAACCATCTAAGGCGACTCTCCCTAATCTTATCTACCACTGAAGCTACTCTAACTTTTTCCCAAACATACTCATTTTGCATTCTATCTCTAAGGTAAAGCCACTCATCCACCTGAGCATCCTCATCTCTGAATAACACTTAACTTAGTCTTATGTTTCTCTTTATTGGCCAACATTCTCGCACCATAAGTCATTGCGTGTCTTACCACCATCTTATAAAATTTTTCCTTAAGTTTAAGTAACTTTTCTATCACATAATAGGCCGATGCATTCCTCCACTTCAACCATCCAACTTGAATTCTACTAATAATATCTCCATCTATTTCACCATCATTTTGAACAATAGAGCCTAAATATCTCAATCGCCACTCTTATTAATGACTTGATCACCTAAAGTCACAACACTACCACTAAAACTTCTACAACTAAAATTACACTCCATATATTCGCTTTTAGATCTACTTAAACGAAAACCTTTAGACTCTAAAGTTGACCTCCATAATTCAAGTTTCTTTGGACTCCTCTAGTCTTATCAACAAGAAGAATGTCATCAAAAGCATACACCAGGGTACATCTTCTTGTAAATGCCTCGTAAGAACATCCATAACTAAAGTAAAAAAGATAAGGGCTTAAAGTTGATCCTTGATGTAATCCAACCAAATAGGAAAATATTTGTCAATCCTCCTTGTGTTTGGACACAAGGACAAATTTAGTATACATATCCTTAATGACTTGAATATAACCAATATTAACTTCTTCGTTCTAGAACTCTCCAAAGAACATCTCTTGAGACTTTATCATAAGCTTTCTAAATCAATAAATATCATATGTAGATCCTTTTATTTTATCTATGCTTCTCCATCAAACCTCTTAACAAATGTATAGCATCCATAGTAGATCTACGGCATGAAACCAAACTGACAGTGAGAAACTTGTATCACATCGTAGTTATGCTCAATTACTCTCTCCCATAATTTTAATGTATGGCACATTAACTTAATTCCTCTATAATTTGCACAATCTTGTGCATCACCTTTATTCTTAAATATAGGAACCAACAAACTCTTTCTCCACCTTTATTACCTATAAATAAACATAAATTTCTTTTATTTATTACATTTAGAACATGCAAGCATTTTAGAGATTCAAAGCTATACAAATCTCATTGGAGTTAAGGGAGTTGCTAGAAGTCCAAATAGTTTGGGTTCTCTTAAGGTTAGTTGTAATCTTAGAAATGACTAAATTTCAAAAAGTCACCTAAATCTTCAAGGGATATGGGCTAAACAAAGTGCAATAAAGAGAGTTATGTTAAGACCAACTCTATTTTACTACTCATCACACTAGGTAAAGGTATTTTAAACTAGACTAAGAAGACAAAGTTGTTTTCCTATGGAATTTGAAAATAAACCAAGATTGGCCTATTGGTCAATTTAAGCTGGTTAAGAGGAGCTAAAGTCAAAGTATTAAGCATCTTATAAAGGGCTAAGAAATATTTAGATTAAGAACTATTTAGTGAGACATGGGACAAACCTAATGATGATAAAAACTAGTCTAAATCAACCACCTATAGATAGAATTAAATATATTAAAAGTAAAATAAGGTGAAATATGTAGAATAGAATTAATGGAGTTTCCAACAAAATCGATATTGCTAATTAATGTTAAACATTGGTCAATATATGGTAACTCATCAAGATCACTCATCTAAGGTGAAAAAAATATTCTATGATTTCTTGAGGATGGATTGACACCCCTTTGTATTTACTTAAAGTGATGTGGATAACTTAGAGTTCACTTAAGATTGTATAAAGTCATCTTTGATCAACTTAAACTTAAGGCTACCCAAGCCTCGCTTAGGATACCATATGCCATCTAAGGTTTACTTAGTGTTTCTATTGATTGGAGCTTATTGATGCACTTAGATCACCTAAGATCAACCAAAAAAGCTAGGTTTTATTAGGATTCAAATAGGTCGCTAAGGTTTAATCCAACTCCAATGTCCATTAGATTGGTAATAGAGGTCCATCTAAGCATAATAACTAATTGTTCAAATTTTTTAAATATCATTCATACATTTTTATTTAAAGTTATTTAAATTCTTAAAGAAAATATAAATGTTGTAAATAGTTATTAAGTGCATTTTATATTATTTTTAATGACTTGCTTTTAAAATTTTAAGAAAAACTTATGCTATTTTTCTTATAATTTTTTGATTTTATAATGAGTTATGCATTTTAAAAACTTACTTGATTAATCAAAATTAATTTTAATGCACTATAATTAGTAGATGTTGGTTGTGTTATGCTTTACATAATATACATTGATTAAATGAGTTGTAATATGATGTAGTACTAAGTCAGATCATATAAGGTTTGATGCATAAATTACTTGAGGGTTGTTGGGACAAATTAAATAAAATTCAATAACCCAAGCATCAAAAAATTATCATCATGATTGCAAAAAAGAATAACTACATTATAATAAAAATATATCGATAAACAAACATGTAATCTCTATCTCTAATCAACATGTTCCCTACTCTTTCTCTTACTTGAAATTAACACATATAGATAAAATAGGGAGGAGTATCAACACTCAATTGATTACACAAATTCTACCCTAATTTTCAATGCATAAAAGCAAGAAGTGTGTATGCTAATTTATTGTCACATCATAATAAGTAAAATATTTTATAATAAACTAAAATTTTATAATAGTATAATGATATTAAATGTAATGGCTTTATATATATATATATATATATATATATATATATATATATATATATATATATATATATATATATATAATTTTTATGTCAAGTCTAGTGTGTTAGTACAAATCTAATATTGAAATCATATGCTAAAAATTATAATATATGATTTATATTTAGCATGACATTTAAATTATAATAAAAATATAAAATAAATAACATCGTTAAACACATTATATTAATTATTCTCTTAGGATTTGTAAATACAACATAATAATAAAAATTTTAGGATTTAATAGTGTGTTTATTTTAATGTACATAAATCACTAATCATGGCAACAAATAATCTTTAGTATTATGATCATCTTGATATACTATATATATTCTAAATACTTTTTAGAAGCTCACCAAGGTACCTGAAATATCATACAATCTAAAATACTTGGTGAAAATATAATATAATTATACTAATATATGTGTAATGATTAGGGTAACAATATATCAAAAGTTACTCAGTAAAATTTTTTTGGATAATTAGAAATCTTAATTTTTATAGAATTTTTTCAAATAAATCACCAAAAATTTTAAAAAAAAGTAAAATTGTTGAAATTAAAGTATGATAATGATGGCAAAATCAACTCTCAGACCTCACTTTGTCTCTCCTTTCCCTCTTTTTTTCAGTCCCTTTCTCTTTAGTAAGTCATGATAATATAGAAAGAAATGGAAAAAATGAATCCTTTATGGTAGAATAGGATATTTATGCATCAAAAATATTTTTATAAATAAATAAATTAATTAAAGGAATATAATTAGCATTATTAAGATTATTTTTCTTTCATTTCATTTTTAATATATACTTATTCAAATCTTCAAATCTATAACTCTCAGAATTATAGATAATGATCATTAAGTAGTGTTGCGTGCTAGAGAATTTTATTCCGGTAGAAGCGAGATCTTGTCGTAAAAAATTATCCAACACATAAGCGGGGATATGAACACGGGGTTATCGTGGAAAACCCGTTAAGGAAAAACTGCCCACTGTAGAACTTTCACTATGTGTTCAAAAGATACTGGTCCCTTGCTTCGTTAGTTGAGAAGAAGGTGTTCTGATGGCGAAAATGATATTCGAGTGTAGAAAAATACAATATCGGTCAACTCCAACCCAAGGGAGAAGTTTCCCAAAAGCGGCGGGCGATCTTACGGAGCAACCTCTTGATCTTCAGAAAGGAGCGACAGTCTTTGTAGTTCCACAGGCGATCTCCTAGGCGAGCTCGATCTTGAACTTGGTGGTGGCACTAGTGGTGATAGATGCGTCGGCGTCGACGGTGGTTCTCGAGCTCTCGGTCTTCAAATCGATTCCGGTCCCTAAGGTGAGAATGAAGCTCTATTTATAGATTTTGGGAGTGGCGAGCCTTGTAAATTCATGGAAAACTCCAACCACTCCCATGGACGGCGGTCGATCCTCCCGATCAAACGGTGTATTTTGATGATGGTGCCTTAATGATGTCGAATTGGGTGATCTTGGATTCGTTGGATTCGTCTTGACGAGCGCTCGATCGACTATAAATATGTCGATTTTGGTGACCATTTGGCGGATCGGATCCATTTTCATGCTCGATAGCTTGATCGAGTCGATTCGAGCTCGGATCGGACTATGCTTGATGTTCTATGTTCGTCTCATCGAGGCGGTCGGTTTATTTGTAAGTTTCTGAAATCGGTGATTAGATCGAAGCATTTCAAAATGCCTTGAGATTCGTGCTTGATCGATTAATTTTACGAGGATGTATCGATTTCTATTTTTGGGTGACATTATCTCAGTCATCCATAAATATATGTCAAATACTTGAAAATAGCAAATTCTTCAATAAAATTTGAGAGTCCATCAACTGCGCATTTTGAGAGAACAGATCTTCATAACAGCACAATATTATAACTGTGGAAGGCGATGCGGGAAATGTGTATGTGTGATATTTTGAGGTTATGATCGATCCGGTGCGAGCGGGTTGTCGGCATAAGAATGCCAATGGCTTCCTTGGCGTCAATACCGCCGCTACAGCGGCCTTCGTGTCCGGCGTCCTTGAAGTGGAGCGCGGATCTGGTCAGTAAGCGGGGTTCGGCAGTGAGCGAGGAAGCGGCGTCGAGCGAATGGCCCGGTCAGTCTGATGGCAGCGGCCAGAGCGGGAAGCGCCGATCGGCTGAGGCGGGAGCGGCCGAATCGAGCCGCAGAATGGTGTGCGGTGCGTCTGAGTTGAACGCGCCGATAGTTTTGACCGGCGGCGGTTCGCGCCATGGCCGGCAGCATGCGGAGGCCGACGTGGGACGGCCGTGGCGGAGGTTTTAATGGGCCGGAGGTCGGCTGGGCTGATTCGACCTGGACCGAGTTCGACTTGTCAGGTCGGGCCTGGCATTTCGGCCAGGCTGATGGCGTGCAGTGCGGTGTGGGCGGTCTGGCCTTGCTGCTGAGCTCCAAAGCGAACCCACAGCGAACGTGGTTTTAATTTGGCGTTTTTTGGGTTTTATGCTTTTAGAGTCTATAAAACCCCTAAGGTAAGAGGAAAAGGCACACTTTTCTCATCTCCTCTTCTCCTCTTAGAGTGCATAGCCCTCCCCACGGTGGGAGTTTGGGCACTCTTGGATCCACCTCTCCTCATCTCCACCAAGCCGAGTGCATAGCCCTCCCCCTGGTGGGAGTTTGGGCACTCTTCTTGGATCAACCTCTACCTCCTCATCTCCACCAAGCCAGAGTGCATAGCCCTCCCCCTGGTGGGAGTTTGGGCACTCTCCTTGGAATAATTTTCATCTCGATCGTACGAGTTGCCGGTGTTTGTAGATGGGTGAGAATATTTTGAAAGAGACACGTCCGACCCTTGTAACGGAGGCAGCGACGAGGGAACCTTCTAAAATGGGAGGGGCCGAAGATTCTGGGAGTCATCGATCACGGAGACACATTGATCGTGCTTGGAAAAATATTATTTTCAATGATTTGGTTCTTAAGTGTCAGAAGAGTCGATAGAGCCCAATCTCCGCCGGTATTTCACCACTGAGATGAGTTTGGGCGGGATTGCGGTTTCCCCATCCCAGAGATGATCGCCATTTTGTCGACATCACGAGGTTTGCATTTCCGTTTTGAGCGGGCAATGGCGATCGTGATGGGACTTATAGTCTTTTCGAGGGCGTGCGACGCTTGACTGATTACCTGCGGATGTGCAAGTTTACTGTGATATGGTGGTATTATCACTGCAGAGTCTACTTGACCTCCGGACGAAGGATCCTCCCAAGAGTTGGGCAAGCAGAATCTTTTTTGTGAAGAATGACTGGGGTCTTCTCGAGAAATGGGAAAAGCTGAGAGATTTACCCATTCCCCTACAGGTTGGTGATGAAGATATCCTGCGGACGCTGAAATTCCAGAATATTGAAGATCTTCGATTTGAGATTGATATATCCAATTTGTGCGGGAGGAATCTTTGTTGGAGCTTTTATTCATCCGGCGGTCTTATGCGATTCGTTGAGAAAGCCCAACAAAGAGGTTTCAAGATCTCTAATCCTCGGCTTCTTCCAGTGAAGGACCCGTCTCCAATAGAGAAGAGGAAAAGGAGCGAAGAGGTGATGGTGATATCGATCAGAAAAGAGTCGGGCCCTTGGTAGTCGTCCCAAGGATCTTTATTCACGAGGGGCGTGTTGAATCATTCTGCGTGGGTCATTGACATCCGGCGGTAATAATCCTTCTTGCATTCATCATCTTTTATTTCCCATTTTCTTGTGCTTAACGTAATTTTTCTTATTTGAATCTTGAAGAAGCAGAACTTCAAAATGAACATTGTCTTTGAATGGGAATTGAGTTCGTGAAGGTCAAGTTTCTCCATGGTGAATATAAGAAGCGGTATGTGGAGAAAGTAAAAGAGATGTCCGTGTTGGAGAATCAACTTGATGAGTGCAGACCGAGTTGGCGACTCAGCGACTTCTCTTTCTTTTCGTCGGAAGTTGGCGGACTCGGGATGAATTAGTGGAGGCTAGAAACAGAGGTTGGTTGCTGAAAGGATCAGATCTTTTAGAAGGTTTCATGTCTTGAGGCAAGAACCCAGTTCTGGCTGCCTTTCGGAGAAAGAGGCGCTTATCTCGGGTAGAAGCGGAGCGGATCACAGCGTGGAGGACTTCAAGAACTTCGGCGACCTTCAAGGTATCATCTGAGGATCACGTTGAGGGAGATATCTTTGATGTAAGATTCATGAAATTAGAAAATCTTGTTGAGATTTCCTTTATATTTGCTTTCATTTGATGGCTTGTATTTTGCGAAATAACAATCCACAAAATTGTGAATATTTGAGTTGTGTCAAAGTGTGATGATAAAGATTCGCGTAGAAGAGATCATCGGAATCCCTTTAGGATAATTGATCTATTCTAAGATCATTACCGTTACTTGATGACAAACTTGCAGAATATATTTATAGGTTTCTCGAACCTCTCGATCTATCTGTTGTGTATAGGCGTTTTCGATGATGTTAACTGTTATGGAGAAAGTTGTAGGCGTCTATAGAGGATTGCCAACTTATCCAAGGTTGTTTATCGAGGCGTTACTCGGCGATGTTAACAGATAGGAAGATCGGTCAATTCCACGGGGATCGATCTTACCCTGAATGAGATACAACAATAGTTGTGTATCTCTTGAGTCGGGTGTTTTAAAATACAAGCATAAGCAAGAAAAAGTCACAATAAGTATGAGAACTTTAACATAGATAGAAACATAAATCCAAACACCTTGATGCCAAGGTTGGACAATAAATGACAAGCAGTATCGATAAATGTTTAATTCGATAATAATTGCAATACAAACATACATGATGATAATGTTTTCTGCATTCACTAAAAAAGCTGATACATCACTGGTAGTACTTCTGGAGGTTTGTAGCATTCCAAGTACGTGGGAGAGTCTTCCCCATACTATCCTTAAGCTTGAACGTGCCAGGCTTGATTTTAGACACCACCACATACGGGCCTTCCCAAACTGGTGAGAGTTTGTTCTGTTGTGGGCCTTTTCTGGCGAGTTGAGACTTAGGGGAGGTCCCCAAGATATTGTGTCTTTACTCTTGGTTGAAACCTCGAGCAATCCTTTTCGATAGGAAGCCATTGAGTCGACATATGGTCTCTTCGAGATCCGATGGAATCGCTTATCTTGTGTTCGGCATCAAAGTTATGGGTTCTAGGGCTTGGGACCGATGTCGGCGGAATAACGACCTAAGTTTGAAACATAGATTGTGCGTTTCTCCGGTAGGGGTCCTTGATGTAGTCGGTAAGCCCAAAGAACATTGGATAGTTCTTGGCCATTGCCCGGCATGGTTGCGTGTCTTTAGCCCTTTTAGTATTGTCTATTGGTGACTTGATGCGCCCATTTACTGTGGATGGGATACGGTATAATGGACTGGATATCGACTCTGGCGAAAGATGTGAATGTCTTTCACGTGACTGCGTCCCATTATCGGTGATGATTTTCTTTGGAATCAAACGACAAATAATATTTTTCCGACAAATTGCTTGGCATTTGTTTGTGATTTTACGGTTTACTTCCGCCGTGAAGTAATCAACGGCCAAGATTATGAATTTTCGTTGCCCAGTGGCAATGGGAAAGGGTCCCATTATATCGATCCCCCATTGAGCAAAGGGCCCGCTCTGATTGTGGTGAGTTCTGAGATGGTGTATGAGTGAGATTGGAATGTAGCGACACTTATTACACTTCTTTACAAACTCAATGCATCCTTCTTCATTGTAGGCGGTAAAACCTTGCCTCATGATTTTGAGGAGGGCTTTTCCTCCCAAATGTTCACCACAAATTCTGAATGAACCTCATTGCAGTTAGCCTCAGAAGGTGGTAGACACTTTAAGTAGGGCCCTAAGAAGGGGCTTGTAGAGTTCGTCGATTATGGTGAAGTTCGGCTCGTCGGAGGCGGATAGCATCGGTGGGGTTTGTTGGCAAGGCCGCTTTGAAGAAAGGACATGATCGTCAATCCATGAAGATTCTTTTGGGTCCTCAGATTGTATCACCCAAGGGCCTTGAATCAGGAAAGTGGATGTCCTCTATGTATTTTCTCTTGAAAAGATCTCCCCATCGTTGTTGTGGCTAACTTGGAGAGGGCATCGCTTGCTCCCTTAGAATATGAGTTATCTAATGGGTCTCGATTACGGCAAGAAGTGACTTTGCCAAAAGATCGAAGCAATGCGGATGTATCAAGTCTCCTTCAACTGAGGCCAATCATGTAGATGGCTAAGTTCGGACCTCACAATGGCGAGAGCCTTAGTCCCTACGAGGGACTGGTACTTGACATTATTGGTGGGCGGAACTTTAGTGAAGCTACTCTAAAGTTATTTTACTTGGGGAGATAAGCAAAATTCACGCTCCGGGAAGTACACGAAGCTCCATCAACATATAATGTCCATTGATTTGTCATGGAGTGATGAATGATCTGTTCGGTGGTGATGGGATGGTACATTCTACAAAGTCGGTGAGCACTTGTGACTTTATATCGGGGCGTGGAAGAAAATGGATGTCAAACTCTCCAAGCTCGACTTCATCAACCTTCCGGATACATCGCTTTTTTAATAGTTCTTAATGGAAGATGAGTGTAGGCGTTGATGGTGTGGGCACAAGTGCATCGCAATTTTAGATGCGAGAATGCACTAGGAATATTTGTCTTATCTCTAGTGGATAGCGTCCGGTATCGAAAGGATTTCTTGACATAGTAAATGGGTCGTTGATGAATTCTCCTCGCGTATCGACGAGCTTACGGCTTGAGAATAAATAGCAAGATAGATGTACGACTTCTCTCTTGGATAGGCTTTGATAATGAGGGAAGCTAAATAGACTGAAGTTGCTCAAAAGCGGTCGACATTCATCATCGTCCGAATCCATTTCCTCGTGCACCCTTAAGATTTTGAAGAATGGTAGATACTTATCTCTGCGGGCCAAGAATCGTGATAAAACTGCAATCCTTCCAGTCAAATGTTGGACTTCCTTGATCGTTCTTGGAGGTGACATGTCCTTGAGTGCTTTTATCTTCTGGGTTGGCCTCTATCCGAGTGACCATGAAACTAGGAATTTCCAGAGGAAACTCCAAAAGCACTTGCTTGGGTTGAGCCACATCTTGTAGTGTCGAAGAATGTCAAAGCATGCGGTCAATCTGTGATATTTCCTCTTCAGATATCATCAACATACACCTCCATATTGTGCCTATAAGATCCTTGAAGATCTTATTCATAAGGCTTGATATGTTGCTCCGCATTTTTAGTCGAATGGCATGACGATAGATATAGTCCTATCGTTTGGAAGGATGTTGCTTCCTCATCTTTTGTTCATCGATTTGATTGTAGCGAATAGGCATCCATGAAGCTCGACATCGATGTCACGATGTCGCATCAACTAGTTGGTCGATCTGAGGAAGGGGAAGCTATCTTTTGGGCATGCGATTAAGGTCGTGTAGTCGATGCACATTCTCCAGGAACCGTTGGCCTTCTTGACTAACACTATGTTAGCCAACCGTGGGGTAGACTCTCTAATGAACTTGACTTCCGTAAGTTTGGTGATTTCTTGTTCTATGACCTACAATCGCTCGAAGGTTCTTTTCTTCTCAGATCACCGCTTGTTGAGTCAACTTTGAGGGAGTGCGTAATGACTTCCCGTCAATGCCCGAATATCGATGAGCTCCGTGCAAAGATATCTTGATTTTTACGTAAAATCTACGATTCTCGATTTGATGAGACAACCATCCCACCTTCACTTTTTGCGATGGATCAACTTCTGAGATAGGAAGACAAATTACATCTTCAACTGGAGAAGCCCTTTCAGAGGCATTCTCATCTCATAGGTTGAAATTCTCGATGTTGAGGGTTACTGATGTAAATGGCTGGGCTTGCTTGATATAGCACGCTTGTGCTATCTGTTGATTCCCACTTACCACCGATGCCACCGGTGTCGGGAATTTCATCTTGAGGTGAGAGTGATCGCACAATATGATCGGAGAGGTCTCCCAAATATTGCATTGTACGCTGACTCGACTTGAATAAATTGTATCAAGTGGGTTGCGTGGAAATTCTCCAAGAGTTACGGAAGACCGATTGTCCCTTCCACTAATACGGCCGATTATCAAATCAAATCCATACCGGGTTGAAGCTTCTCTTTCTATACCCATGCTAAGGAAAGTGGAGTAAAAAGAACATCAACAACTCCCATTGTCGATCAATATCCTTTAATATTGAAGCATGGATCACCGACCCACCGATGATGACAAGGGGATCTTGATGTGGGATGCTAAGCCCTCTAGATCTAAATCATCAAAGGTGATAGAATGGTCAACCCGAGACTTCTTCGCTCGCTCTGAAGGCAATGAATATTTGGCTGATAACACCGCCCTCCCGCAATTGTTTCTATCTCCACCGCTTGGCGGTTCCGATTGGTTGCCCAAAGATTTATTTGACGAAATGGTTGGTTTTGTATAAAATGGCCTAGATACCCCGATATTAGTCTTTCAATCTCCTCCTTCGCCAGGTGGCACTCTTCGTGGTGTGCCCTCCGATGAAAGTGGCGAATTTCTCTTGATTTCCAATTCCTGTGCTTTAAAGGTCGCACACTTGACGCTATTCTTCCGCCGAGGATACATGACGTGTTGAGGCGTGTATTTCCTCTCGATTGGTCAGTCGGGAATTCATTTGTGAGGAGGTTTTGGGGGAGGTTCTTTCTCTTCTTTTTTTGAGATGTTTGAACATCACCTTTGGGAACCTTCTTCCGCTTCTTGGTGGTTCAAGCATTGTAGATGAGCAGCGATAGCTTAGTCGGAGATTTGTGCCTCTGATTGGACGGTCGGCATAGGAATGGGTGTCTCGCATTAATGATGAATAGAAGTATCACGGCAGTCCTCAGAAACCGCCCTCAAAGTTACGGATCTACTCACGGTATGTCGGGCTTGAGGAGGAGAACCTCAAAGTATTCTTTGAGGACTCTCCATCGTTACGGATTAGATGTGATGAATCACGATGATTCTCTTGTTAGCGAGAGGCATTACAAAAAAATGGCGGCTCTCAAATGATCGGACGGACCCTTAGCGGCGAATAGAACCAATGAGCACATCCTTTGAGAGTTTGGGAATACTGAGCAGTCATTTGCCCGAATGTGCATGATCGTTCGAAAGTGATCGATATGCTTTCTGGATCGGTTGTGCCATCGTAAGGGTCCATCTTTGGGAAGCTTGAATCTCGATTAATCGGGTATTGCGAGATGATCTCGCGGGGATGAGTTTTGGAAGAAGCGGAGAATGGATCATTCAAATTGTGCAGGGAACTCTTCGGTCGTCGTAGTTCATTATAAGGTGGCGTGGAGTTTCATCTGGTGACCATTCGTGTGGGGTGAGTAGAAGCTGGCGGTATCGAAGTTGACATCTGGATGTGGTGCCAAGGGGTTCTCTACTTGTTGATCCGGCATTCCGGGTAATCATTCTCGGGAAGAAAATGATTATCTTTGAGGGCCGTGGAACGTGGCTCTTCGGTGTTGGAGCGTTTTGCGGTCCTCTGAGTCGAAGAATTTCGTTCAGAATCCTCCATCCTTTGAAGAGCGATCTTCCAAAGAGGGGACGGACCCTCACACGGGGGAAGTCATTATGTAGAGAAGTGTTGGAGACTTGGCGTCCTTGATCACTGAGAAAGGCGTTGGGGCAAACCCGTTTACCAACCATATTGGAGATATAGCAATGGGAAGCTTTTTTCCCGACGGTAAGCTGTTGCGTCTTAGAAATTTTATTAGATTCGAGATCTTATCGTAGCCCAAAATTATCAACACACAAGCGGGGATATGAACGGGGTTATCGTGGAAAACGTTAAGGGAAAAAACCACGGGGCCTTGCCCGATCGTAGAACTTTCACTATGTGTTCAAAGATCTGTCCTTGCTTCTCATTAGTTGGAGAAGAAGGTGTTTAGCGATATTAGTGTAGAAAAATACAATATCGGTCAACTCCAACCCAGGAGAAGTTTCCCAAAAGCGGCGGCGGCGATCTTAGAGCAACCTCTTGATCTTGGGAGAAAGGAGCGGCAAGCGGTCTTTTCTAGTCCCACGAGGCGATCTCTAAGGCGACTCGATCTTGAACTGCGGTGGTAGCGGTGGTGATAGATGCGTGTCAAGGTCGGTGGTTCTCGAGCTCTCGGTCTTCAAATCTTCGGTCCCCTCTAAGGTGAGAATGAAGCTCTATTTATAGATTTTGGGAGTGGCGGGTAAATTGTGGAAAACTCCAACCACTCCCATGACGGCCCCATCCCGTCGAGCGGTGTATTTTGATGATGGTGCCTTAATGATGTGGAATTGGGTGATCTTGGATTCGTTGGACGAGCTCGATCCTATAAATATATCAGTTTTGGTGACCATTTGACAGATCAGGATCCATTTTCATGCTCTGATAGCTTGATCTGAGTCGATTGAGCTCGGATCGACTATCATGATGTTCTTGCTGTTAGTCTCATCGAGGCAGTCGGTTTATTGTAAGTTTCTGAAATCGGTGATTAGATCGAAGCATTTCGAAAATGTCTTGAGATTACTTGATGATTAATTTTCTGAGGATGTATCAAGTAGTAAGATATATCTAGAATGCTTTAGAAAAGAAAATAGTTTATAAAATTTATACTAAATAGCACAAAAAAAAATTATTTGTACAAACGCATGCAAATTTCTTAAAGAGTTTGAATCAAATAAACAACTTCTTATTTCATATTGATTGTAATAACTCTAAAATATGGTAAATATAGATTAAAAATTAGATAATTAAATTCATAAAACACCTTATTCATAGTCCTTAGAAAATATTTTTGCATAATTATTTGGAACTTAAATTATAAGAATAGATATTTTAAGAGATATTTTAAGACCTTATTCATCAAACATGCATATATAAAACAAACTTCGTAAATAAGCATTCAAGGTTATTATGATAATTTTTTAATGCTACTTGTGTGTACATAGGTCACTTTAGGTTAGTCTAAAATTAAGTCTAATTAGTGTCTTTGTAGGTAGATTAAGTTAATATATATAAGATTAAGACCACCTATTCAATATTAAAAGTATTATAGATCCAATATCGAGTTAATTAATACTTATAGTTCCAATTAGGATCTCAATGACAAACGAAGGCATTCATGGATGTTCATCATGAACAAGGATATCATGATTTCTTTAGAGAAATAAACATGTTCTTGAGCAACGACATCTAAATCAAATTTGAAAAATATTTTTGCATTATGCAATCTATTATTTTATAATAGTAGCTTTGCGTACATGCAAAGTTTCTAAGTATCTTGTTATTTTATAATAGTAGCTTTGCGAGAGAGTAGATTCAAATGGGAAAGGACTTTTATAGAAGTGGAGGCAAGGAGAAGCTTTGCTCCTTCCCTTCCCAGGGATTTACCCCATCATGGCTCTGATACCAATTGTAACCAGGATATATAACAAAGACTTATTTATTAAAGCTGAAAGTAACTTACACGATGGCAGTAGGCAAGAAGCAGGAAGAACTAAGCGTGAATACAAGAGGAGACTTAGAAGAGAAGAGGAGAATGGAAAACTTAGCACACTTATTACATAGGCATAGTCTTCTTTTATAGAAGTGGAGGCAGGGAGAAGCTTTGCTTAGAAGCTAAGCAAAGATATAATTTTGTAATAGAAACTTTGCGTGTACGCAAAGCTATTATTATAAAATAAGATAATAAACTTTGTGCACCTACTATTATAAAATAAGATACTTTGCTTGAGACTAAGCAAAGTTCTTGAAATATTTTAAACTACTTTTGGAAGGTAGCAATTATTTTAGTTGGTGGGTCCCACTTTATGAGTTGTAAAGTAGGTTCATCGATGAAGATAAGCGGAAATATTATTTCTTCCCGTGGTTCCTTTAGAATTAAGTTTCTTGGTTCCACGGCCGTAAGACTCACCCGTCCGAGATATGATAAACACTGAGTTGATAGATTTTTTGAGACGGTCCTTATGTTGAATCTCGGTTTCATGAGGGTAACGTCATTTGATGCTTTGTAATACCTCGTCTACTGATAGCTCAAAATCCATAGTTTTTTGAGGGATCGGTAATTCAGAATAAGCTTTAATAATGGCTTTAATTTGCTTGAGCTTATCCTCAAGGTTGATTGAGTTCCACCATTTTAGTAAAAATTATCTTTGAAGGACCAACTGATTGAAGGGGTCCTTGCCAAGTATAATGTTCCAGCTCCATATCCATGGGATTTGGTAGTCCGTGAAGAAATGAGCAAGATTCTATCCTTGAATCATTTTTTTGGGATTAATAGCCCTCATTTTGGGCGCTTCCATCCATCATTGAATTGATTGGATCGGAAGAATATTCAATTCTACTAAAATAGTTTCACCATAAGAATCATCTTTGGAAGTTCTTTGTTGATGATATCCTTGTTCATGATGAACATCCATGAATGCCTTTGTCATTAAGAAGGAAGAAGGCCTTCATCATACATACACCAATAATTTACTCAATTTTGTACGTAAATTAGTGGTGGATAAGAATACATTTTTCTTGGAATGGAGTTAGACCCCATTCACTTTGATGAAAAAATCTTTTGTATAACGCATTTGCTATACAAAATTGTATGGTTCGATCACGAACATGATTAATCTCAATACACTTTAATTGTATTAAGATTTTTTCATAATTCTCTCTTGAGAGTAGATTCAAATGGGAAAGGATTGTTTCTCAAATATCTTTCAAATAAGACCACGATTATTTATTGAATAATCGAGGATTAATTTCAATAATATTCTATTTATTTCTTTAGAGAAATAACAGTTCTTGAGCAACGACATCTTTAGGGATGGTGTTGCTTTTAGAGGTTCACCCTTTTCAACCGTAGTTGAAGAGGAAGTACCATAAAGATATGTTTTAAATCATCATGCCAATCGTTGAATTGACCGGATCTTTTTTCCATTAAGCGCCACGTACGACCTCCGAAAACTTCTTGGTTAGGAGTGGTCATTCTTCCATGTGGGTGATCCTCCCCTGATCGTCCCTGCAAGAATTCACGGGTCAGAAAATCAGGAAGAGAATTTTTATTACGTTTAATGAATTGATGTCAAATCAAAAACGAAACTGATTATGATGCAAAAATTTGTTTTGAAACTAAATTTTGACATCTTGTTCAATGATGTATTTGACGAGGAGCATCAATGAAGGAAAATATTGATTAAATAAATCATCTTAAAATTTTGTGATGCACTTAATCACGAAAGCATTTCTTTTGATAATGGAATACTTTTCGAGTAGGATTCCATTTTTAAATGAGAACTAATTCTTCTTTAGAATTCTTTCGCTACTTTAAGATACCTCCATAGCCCTTATCAGAGGCATCGGTTTCAACAATTTTGAAACTTGTGGGGTCCGCAAGATTAAGACAGGGAAGGTTTTGAACCCTTTCTTTAATTTTGCCATGGTATGAATATCGGACCATGGTGGAGGATTCTTTTAATCTGTCAAAGTTGCATCTTTGGCAAATGATAAATCACATAATTGAGCTCTAAGAACCATGGTGATTTTTATCTAAAATGATATCAGGAAATTTATTAGCAAATTCAATACTTCTATTAATTGGTATAATAAAAGCATTGGATATATTATGGCCTAAAAATCTTATTTCAGTTTGAAATAATTTGATTTTTATCTCTCAAATGGCTAATCCATTTTTTAAAATTAACCATTTAAATATTTTTAGATGGTTGAAGTGTTCATCAATATTAGAACACAGAACATCATCAATATAGACTAAAATATATTTAAAATAATCTTTAAATATATTATTCATGATATCTTTGAAATTTAGAAGGTGCATTTTTAAACCAAAGGGCATTACGTTCCATTCGTAATGTCCAAAGACCGTAAATCGTTTTATAGCGATCGATTCTTTTTGGATCGCCAATATCATGATTTAAATCAAATTTGGAAAATATTTTTGCATTATGCAATCTATTTAATAAATCCCTTTTATTAGGAATTGGATATCTGATCCATTTTAAAACTTTATTTAACGGCTTTAAATAATTACAAGTCCCTTCTTTCTTTTCGAATTCATAACATAGAATGCAGTACAGCTCCAAGAGGAGTAGGATTGCTAAATTATTCTTTTCTTTAATAAATCAGCAATCTCTTCTTTGCATAAAGCAAGATAGTGCTCGTTCATTTGACAAGGACGAGCTTTAGTGGGAATGTCCCGTTCATTGAAATTATTAATGTATGGGAGATCCACTACATGAGTCTTTCTTTCCCAGAAAGCAATTGGGTTGTCACCACAGACTTCCTTTTAGAATTCTTGGTGGTAATTTTAAATTTTTGCTTTTAATTTTGGGGAGAAATTTCTTTGTTTAATAGTTAAATTAGCAATTTCTTCTTGTAAATAATTTATATGCATAGACTTATTATTAAGTCTATTCATTTCATTTATGATAATTTCTTTAGGATTGATGATAAAATGGAATGTGATTTCTTTATCCCAAAGAAAACACTGAATTCCAGTATCATCAATTCTAGTAATTAGCATTATTTTAAGAAGGAAATGAGTTTCTAAAATAATATGTTGTGTTAAATTTTTGACTAAATAAAAGGCATTTGAATACAAACATCATCTTGACACACGCAGATGATAATTTATACTTAATCAGATTCACCATCTTGCCTTTAACCGGCTTATTTTTCAAATATTTAGAAGGAATTATTCCTTCTTGTATACAATTTAAATCTGCTCCACTATCAACTAGGGTAGTTAAATTTGATAAAATAAATTCTTTATTTATAATTAATTTAATAGAAATATACTATTTTTGGTATATTGCCTTTTGAATATTTTATAAGAAACCTAGTTCTTGATTATAATCGGCTTCTATATTTTCAAATGAATTGGGTGTCTTGTGAAAAATTTCAAGATCCAGTAGATGACCATTCATTTGATCTTGCTCAGCTTTAATTTGCTGAACTTCTAATTTTAGTTTCTTTGATGATGAACTTGCCTCAGATTTTTTTTAAATACTTCTGATAATAAGTATATAGGAGGCTTGTAATTTAATTTTTCTAGTTTATCTTTCTTCTTATCATTAAGAAGATCGATAATTTTATCACGAGTTGAATTATCTTCAACTTGTGCTAGAAGTTTAATTAATTGGTCTTTTTGCTCGTGGGTGGCATACTGATGTCATATTTATTATATTTTTATAATAATCTATCTGTTGACAGGATTTGCAACAGTTAAATTTATCAGATTTATCAGAATCTGATGAGAATGAAGATGAAATATGTCCTACTTCTTCTGATTATGTTTCAGAATCAGAGGATGTAAGTAGAATTTTCATCAGGGTTTGTTTTAACCCTTCGTCAATTTGAAGTTCATTTAACTTCTTCTTGATGGTGCATCTATTTGCGTAATGACCTATATGGCCACACTTGTAACATTTTATTTCTCTTGTCTCTTTGGTTTTAGAACCAGAGGGACGAGAGTGCCTGTGCTTGTGCGTGAATTTGTCACGTTTGTTATGACGTGATTTTTCACGTTTAGAAAAAATAGTTTTTCGTGTTTTTCCTTTATGTTTGAAAGAATGTACCTGAGAATCACAGTTGAATTGCAAGCCAAGTGGTGGCTCAAGTAGTGGTTCTCTTTTCATTTGATCTTTTAATTTAAGATCGAGCGCTAGACCGTTTTAATACATGCGAAATAAAGGTTTCATATGTTAGGGTTTCATATGGGATGGTTCCATCGTAGAGACGAAGAGAAACCTTAACCTTTTTAGCAAATAGATTGGGAAGGCCTTCAATGAATTTTTGCTTCCAGTGAAGGCTATTTGCATCATAAAGTGTCATGATGCGTACTAGAAATATATCCTTATACCATCAAAAATGTTTTAAGGATGGACATCTTAATTTTTGGAGTAAGGAGCGAGTTTTTTCTCCTTGATCTCCAATGGATCCAGCAAAAAGATCTATAATTGTTTGAATTAGATTATAGACCAAATTTTTATTAGGTTTTTGCTGTTCTTTTGGAAGATCCTTAGTACTTAAGTCAATTTCGCTAAGGAGGTCTTCCTTTTGAGGTGAGAAAATTATCCCACCATCCTTTGAGTTCGAGAATCACGATGATGGCTCGGCGATATATGAGATTTTGATGTCTAGATTGAATAAATAGCAAACATAAGCATTCGATGAAGGGTATGAATGATTTGATGTTCAAAAAGTCTATCAATATTCCATTCATATAAAGAATCTCCATCATAAGAATTTCTTATAAAATGAGTATCTTCCTCAAATAATAAATCAGGAGGAGTAGGTTTTTTATAATAATATTTTTCCAAATTTTTCTTGGGATAAGAAAGTTTTTGGATATCAAAAGGAGGATGAAGATCTTGTAATTCTTGAAAAAGGGTTTGAACTTTTTCAATATTACTTGATTGATCGATATCGTTGGTTGAAGATTCATTTGAATCTTCCATTGATATCTTCAGCTCTACATACTTTTCACTTAAGTTTATAATCAAATTTTGAATGTCTTGAGAGGGTCTAACTTAAGAGCCAATTTAGAAGGTGGTTGGATAAAGGTTTCTATTATACTAGTAGAATCTTTACTAGTTTCGGGACTAGAAACCTTTTGTTTAAGCATCGATCGATTTTAGACTAGGCTAAGATGATCGATGATTATTTGAAGTATCTATTACTATAATTAAGTTGTTTAATTACGATTAATAAATTCCTTTGAATTTGGAGAACTTATTTTTTTGAAGCCGCTAATTATAAAGGTTTATCATCCACCATTTTTACAACTGATGGAGGATAAGATGCTTCAATTATTTTTCTTTGCTCTGTTTGCCATTTTTTGGTAGTTAAAACAGCAACTTGAGCAGAATGAGCATAAGTACAAAACCATGCTACAAAGGAATAGTTGCTTTGGCTTGACTATTTCTTTCTCTCTAAATCATTTATTTAGAGGCGTTAAAAGTAAAACTATACCAAGTACGAAAGTTATCATACTTTGGTTGGAAGTATTCCTTCAGAATAATCTCTCCTCTTAGAACCTATTGTAGCTCATTAAGACTAAAGTTTATTTCAGATGGAGTGGAGATTGATTTTCTCTCACTGGATGATAGATATGATTTTGTTTAGGCGAAGGGCCTCGATCGATGGTTCAGGAGTGTGTGAACCATCCGATCTAGACTTCTCTGAGGTTTCAGAAGGGATAGAAATCCTAGGAAGTGTGATTGATCGATGAGGATTGAATCTTACTTCAACATTGCCCTCAGCTGTTTGAATTATCTGATCTACATCTTGATTAATGGAAGGTCTTGGTGCGACCATAGATGGTATAGTCTATGAGTCAGGAAATATCACCACAATTCATTTAATCACTCTGTTAGTAGAAATATGGGATGCTAGATTTGTTTTGATCGAGTAGTAGTTCATTCTTTGAGCGACTTTCCTCTAGGATTTAGAGTATTTGAAACTCGAAAATGAATTGAAAATTAAAGTAATAGTTTGAGCAGGAAGGAAATCATAATCATAAAGCTGTAAATGTAATTTTAAAGCTTCAAAAAGGTTTATATCAGAAAGAGATAAACTCAGATTGGGAAATGTGTTGAAATAAACGGTCCCGTGATAGAGGTTAGTTTCAACAACACTCATTAGGGATTGAGCCCAGTGAAGGCATCTGTCATCTCTTAGGCTTGCTAAAATAGAAGCATTTAGACCTTTAAGGGTTAAAGGTTTGAATGCTATCTATCATCTATATATATATATTTAAAGTCTTGCATATATTTATGCGATCTTCAAACGTTAGTAGATAAATGGTTTTATCCATTTGATCTACTAATGGTTTGTTCTACGTTTTCACTTGAAGATTTTCCTTAAAATCAAAGTTCCAAATTGATAAATGATAGTTTTATCAATTTTGGGGAGAGACCATCTATTTAGGTCTTCTTCATTCAAGGGAAACTCTGCCATTTCAGAGTTCTTGATTAAAGTGTTATTTCTCCTAATCGTTAGATTAGAAGCTACTTCAGAAGAAGTAGAAGCCATATAACCAAAAGGGGAAAAAGGGAGAGAGGAAGATGATGCAGGGAGAGTTTGGAACAAATCACCACATAAGAATAAATCAAACTGAGTATAAACCTCCATGAGAGAATTATCTTCCTAGACAGTCAACAAAAATAGGACTTACAACCCTTTTAAGCCTCACGCGATAGGGATTTACGGCCATTTGCGACGAAGACGGGAATATAAACCATGGGAGGAATGAACAAAGTACTCGTTTATTCAAGCATGGTGATATGTGATAAAAAATCTCTAACATCCTTCTCTCTCTCCAGGGATTTACCCCAGGGACTTATTCATTAAACTTGATCAAAGGATGATCTATGATCTCTTAAGGATAAATTAATCCAAATTAAATAAAATTTTGAGATATTGAACCTGTTGATTGAAGCTAAGGATAAGTTTGTAGTCATTTAAATTCATGCTAAGCTAAGAGTTAAAAAAAAGATCTAATTTAATTGGGACAATAGTGAGCTTTGGTCCACCATGACTAATCTAGAGGTGGAAGAGATTTAACTTTCATTAAAGAAATATTTTCTCCTATAAGCTAGTAAGATGAGGGACATAAAAATATTTTAAATATTAATTATTATTTAGAGCCAATAATACCTCTAGTAGTTGAGGAGTTATTACAAGAGTAGTAGGTTTCAATGATATTTTTTTTATTGTAAGTAACTAAAACAGTTGAGAATTAAATAAAAAAAATTAATGATTTAGATGACATTTTTTTTAGATTAATAATATATACTCTTAAAATAATCGAAATATAATTTTAAATTATGTTATGGAAGTTTTAATTGATTTTGATAAAATAAAATTTAAAAAATGGAAAATATCTTTTGAAGAGCTAAGTGTGGCATTTGAAAAACAATTAAAAATTATATTATTATTTGACAGAGACCTGTCATCTAATCCTATCATTTTCTATTTATTTGTATCTTCTAGAAATTTCACCATTGCATCATAAAGTTTTATATTAAATTCAAAAAAAATTTCTCCATTTCTAATATTTATAAATAGATAAGACTATTTAAAAATAATAATCTGACAAAGCCCAAAATACCAAACAAAAAATAAAAAAAACCAATGCTAAATTTATCAAAAAATTGACAATATGTTTTAATTATAAAAGTTCAATGCAATTATCCTAACTTATTGTAGGAGAAATTAGATTTCTACTTGAGAAATTATGAGTTTGAGATCTTATATTTTTGCTTTTGCAAATTTATTATTAAATTCGTTAAATATTTTTAAAATAAAAATTGCAGAAGAGTGGTCGGCTATAATTAATGACGGATTAGAAGTCGGTCAAGTCTAAATTAGGTGGAAAAATTGAATGCACGGAAAAATTGATCCGCTTCCACATAGTTCGGTGGCGGTTCGACCGTTCGATCCGACCCAAATGAATCTCGGTGGCGCTCCGACAATTTGTGAGAACACGGTTGAAGGAATGATCTAGAAGGGGAGAAACGTGAACGAGAATACTAACTCAAATCTTGAACCTAATTTAAAATCTACAGATATAATTATTTTTAGATTGTTGAAGGATTCTGATAATATTAGTTAGAAATATATGGTGTAAATATTTAGTATGATTAGAATTTGATAGAATGCATATCACTATTAAAAAATTGGACTAACTTAATCAAATTATAATTTAATCTTTGATTAAACTGAATAATATTTAAAAAAATTTAAGTTTTTTTATGAACTAATTAACCGAAATGAAATGTCATATATTTGATATATTAAATTTTCTTTAGATAAATAGAAATATATCTATTTTTAAAATAGTTTAATATTTATAACTAAAATGATTTATTTATATTTAATTTATTAACTATTTTGATTTATTAAATTTATTAAATTTAATATTTTTTTAAATAGAAACGAAAATTGAATATAAAATAATTTAGCATTTTCAGTTGAAAATTAAACTATGTGTATACACTCATTAAATAATTAAGTATTCTTTCTCTTTAAAGCTGCTAGTGAACAACTCCCCCAAAAAAAAATCTTAAGCTATTTTAAAATTCAACGGCGATTATCTCTGCTAATCGGGGCAGCAATTGCTATATAAACACATTGATAGCCGAGGCCTTCTTCATTCAAGAGCAACATCATCTAAAAGGGAGAGGTTCAGAAGAGGAGCAATCGGAAAGAGAAATGGTGCTTAAGGTGTTCGGTACCCCTGTTTCGACATGCACGGGACGCGTGCTGGCTTGCATCGAAGAGCTCGGCTTAAAATACGAGCTTATCCCCGTCGACTTGTTGACCGGCGAGCACAAGAGGCCACCTCACACCGACAGAAATGTATACATTTTCTTTTCCTTCCGCTAATAAATGATAATCCATCTTTTTTTTTCATAAGTTCTCGAAGCCTTAGGGGAGATTTGATTCTCGTACGCCTGTATTTATTTGATTTCTGTTATGCGTGCAGCCCTTTGGTCAGATTCCTGCACTCCAGGACGGCGATCTTGTTCTATTCGGTGAGGGATTTCTCTGTTCTTCTAAATTTTAAGATTATTGCATAGATGAGTTTTACTTGCCTTTTTATTTTTAAGATCAGATTTGTCAAGAACATGCCCATGTCACCCAATCAATCTTTTTATATCTTTTCTAAAAGAGATTGCCCTGTGATGCATATTAATTATTTTTTCGTGATTGCAGAATCTCGGGTGATTACTCGGTACTTGGTGCGAAAATATGGCAAGGGAAGTGATCTCCTGAAAGATCAAAGCTTTATTGACTCAGTAGCAGTGGATCAATGGATCGAAGTGGAGGTACAGCACTTCAATGGACCTACCTCAACGCTTGTCTTCCAGCATCTTTTCCTTCCGAATATCTTCTTTGAGGCAGCATTGATGAGAAGGTGGTAGCAGCGGAGGCGGAGAAGCTCGGTAAGGTGCTAGATGTTTATGAGGACAAGCTTTCTAAGACGAAGTTCCTTGCAGGAGACTTTTATAGCCTCGCTGACCTCCACCATCTCACCTGTGGCCACTACTTAACCACCGCCACGCCGCATGGCTCCCTCATCCACTCCCGTCCTCATGTGAAGGCTTGGTGGGATGCCATCTCTTCCCGCCCGGCCAGCAAGAAGGTCTTATCTGTCATGTCGTACTCCAGTTGAGCTGATAGAGAGAGTTGCAAGTGTTTTGGTGGAGTGTCTATGAATAAGACCACCTTTGTTATTTATAGATGGTGGTTGACTGTTGCTGCTAGCTATGGTTAGCACCATGCGTCCTTTTCTTCTTCTGTTTGAACTATGTTGTTTTCCTTATTCTCGAGTCTTTTAAAACAGAGTTGTGCTAGCTACATACGTTATTTTGGATGAAATAAAGTTGGGAGTTTATTTTCTGTTTGTTGAAATTTTGTGTTGTTTTGATAAGTCTGTCTTGTGTTATCTAGAAGATGAGTAACCACTTTTACTAGTTTCTTTTGGCACTAGTGATGCTAGTAAATGATCTAATTTGACCACCTGTTTTGAACCTTAACTTGAAAATTTTGTGTTTGGACTAACATATTTACTTTTTATGTTAAGTTTGGGCTAAAATATTATTCAAATAACTCAAAATCAAATTAAATATGATCAGATTATTATTCTAGTTTAAGTTAGAAAACTTTGGGTTAAATTAATCGTGATAAAAGGGTTATATTCAAGTTAATTCGATCGTAATGATCCAAAAGTTGCATGATTAATTTAATAAATTGGTTAGATGGAGAAGTATAGAGAAAGTATGGAGGATCTACATATGATATTTATTGATTTAGATAAAACTTATGATAAAGTTTCATGTTCTTTGGAGAGTTATAGAAAAGAAAGAAGTTAATATTGGTTATATTCAAGTCATTTAGGATATGTATATCAGAGTTATTACTTGTGTCCAAACACAAGTAGGATTGACAAAATATTTTCTTATTTTAGTTGGATTACATCAAGGATCAGCTTTAAGCTCTTATCTTTTTTTGCTTTAGTTATGGATGTTCTTACTAAGCATTTGTAGGAAGATGTTCGTTGGTGTATGCTTTTTTGCTGATGACATTCTTCTTGTTGATAAGGCTAGAGAGGGAGCCCAAGTGAAATTTGAATTATGGAGGTTAACTTTAGAGTCTAAAGGCTTTTGTTTAAGTAGATCTAAAATTGAATATATGGAGTAAAATTTTAGTTGTAGAAGTTCTAGTAGTAGTGTTGTGATATTGGGTGAACAAGTCATTAAGAATAGTGGCGATTATCTATTGTTCAAAATGATGGTGAAATAGATGGATATGTTGTTAGTAGAATGCAAGTTGGATGGTTGAAGGGGAGGAATGCATCTGACTTGTTGTGTGATAGGAAAGTACTGCTTAAATTTTAAAAAAAAATTTATAAGATGGTGGTAAGACTTGTACAATTATTTATGGTGCAGAATGTTGGCCAATAAAAGAGAAGCATAATCTAAGTTAAGTGTTGTAGAGATGAGGATGCTCACATGGATGAGTGGCTTTACTCAGAGATAAAATGCGAAATGAGTATATCCGCAAAAGTTGGAGTAGCTCCAGTGGTAGTTAAGATTAGAGAGTCTCCTTAGATATTTTGGCCACATAAAGCATCGGCCGTCTGATGACTTGGTTAGGAGAGTAGATGCATTAGATTTTCCTTATGTTAAGAAAGGTAGAGGTAGACCTAAAAAGACTTGGTTAAGATGTATAAAAGATGACCTTAGTATACTCGAATTAAATGAGAATTTAACACATAATAGGACACAATGGAGATTAAGGATTCATGTAGCTGACCCCACTTAGCTGGATAAAGGCTTGTTGTTGTTGTAGTTGGTTAGATGGGTTGGGTTCAAATATTTTGACTCGTGTAATAAATAGTTTTGGTTTAGATCAAATATATTTGAATTTTATTAACTTTACTTGTCCTTCCAACTTAGATTGACATTATCTAATAATATGGCATAGCATGGGAGTTTTGCCTTTCATTTGTCCTATTAAATAGGAAGAATAATGAAATTAGTCATAGATGGTGCTTTGAGTGTTAAGGAAATATGAGGTGAGAAAATCATTTCTATGTTAATCATTTATGAGCACTTGCTAACAAGTAATATGTTATATTCGGTGAGAGAAGTGCTATAATGATGATTATTTATGAGCAATTATTAAGGTAATACATTATATTTTGTTGGAGAATCATTAACATGTTAGCCATGTATGGGCACATATTAATGTATTATGTTTTTAGGTAATTTGGTGATGCAAAAATTGTTTCCCTCTATTCCTAAGTAGCTATTTTTTTATTTGTTGAATATATCACCATCTTAGTGAATTTTTTACTTTAGCTTGTGTTGGTAATTCATGCTATAGATTATTGCTCAAATTTAACTTGTTCGACAGTGGCAAGCTAACTCTTAATGATAAAAGTATGGTCATTAGGTGCTCCAAATTTATTGCAACACTAGAATTCATAAATATTGGTTGTCTTAAAAGTATATATTCATTTCTTGATAATGTTAGTTAGACATTGGTCCCTACATGCTATGACATTTTACCAATCATCACAACAGATAAGCACAATAGTATGTGAGATTGAAGTAATTTTAGACACATTAAATTTGATGGCTTAGCTTTATTTAGCTGTATTATGGTAGGTGAGGGTAGAGATGGTAGTCATAAGTTGACAATTGTAATGAGTTATTAAATAAAAATGCAAAGAGAGAGAGAGAGAGAGAGAGAGAGAGAGAGAGAGATAATATACAATCACCCAAATGATCAAACTTTATTACTATTTCAAATTTGTTGGACCCAAACATAACCATGAATGCCAATTATATGGAACAATTGAGCTTTTCTTTTTAAACTCAATCATTGATGCAACAAAGATTAATCTATTTTAAAATGGTCCCATATATAAATTATTTATGATAGAATACTTCCTTATAGTAGATACTTCAAAATGTAAGGTACATCTATAATATCTTCAATTATTAAATGGCATAGGAGTATTCATATAATAATCTTTCAAGGGATGCAATATTCAGCACATTTACATAGAAAACTAAAGAGGCAATCAAACTCATATAGTCAGTACATTAGGTGCTTACACCTTATACATATTTAGGATTGGGAGTAGGTACATTTAGTAAGACCAAAATTTCCATACCTATGGGAGCTTTAGGGAAGTCTCTTGGTTACATGAATACATGTTAATTTATATTTCAAGATCTGGTTTTTTTTGTAAAATTCAAATCGATATTATTATTTAGGTGAAATTAAGATTGGGTGTACAAGTATGTCATTTATGTTCTTCTTCAAACTAAGGCAAGCATCAAATAAAGAAATGTCTTACATCATCTTAATTCTCTATAAATTACATTCTATTGTTCACTATTAGATAAGCATAACAATTTTTTTTGTTTGCGAGGAAACTATATTAAAGGATACCGTTATAACATATTTTTAGTGTGGATATGCGGTAGAATAGAACCATTAACCTTTCTATATAGGGCCATCCAATTTTCTAAATTTAGGGCAATGGACCTTTAAAGATATAGGGCTATGGTTGTTATTTGAGTTAATTGGAGCACTTTTATGTGTTTCTTATATTTTTCATGACTCTAATATTGATGCCATCGATCAAATATGATATCATTGGTTTATAATTGTCATTCACACACGAGAATATTAGTGACACTGGATTAATGTGATAATAACTTAGGGTTACATTTGTTAATTAAGATTTGGAGAGAATGTATATATTCTTTATGATAAGATGCTTCTTTGAATAAGATACTTTCAAATGTGAAGTTCATCTATAATATCATCCAACGTTAGAAGGCATGGGAATATTATTGTGACAATCTTTTAAGAGATGCAATATTAGCACATTGACGTTGAGATTTAATGAGATGATAGAACTCACCCAAAACAATATTATTACGTGCTTACACCTTTTACAGGTTTAGGCTTGGGAGTAAGTACATTTGGTGAGACCAATATTTCTATACGTAAGAGAGCTTTAGAAGTTTCTTGATTACATGAATATATGTTAATATGCTTATATTTATTTTATTTCAAGATCATATTTTGTAAACTTTTATATCTATATTATTATTTAGGTGAAATAAACAAATGGTATATGGTACTTATTGAGATATACAAGAATGTTATTTATGTTCTTCAAATTATGGCAATCAAATAAAGAAATGTCTTACTTCTTAGTTTCCATGAATTACATTCTATAGTTCACTAGTGATGTTATAATATATAATGAGATGGTGATGATGCTAATTCAGTTATGTTCACTATTAAATAGACATTACAATTTTTTGGAAGCTAGGAGCGCTATATTAAAGGATATTATTATAACTTATATTCACTATGGACATGTGGTAGAATATGACCATTAACTTTTATATATTTATAGCCGTCCAATTTTCTAAATTTAGAACCATCAACCTTTAAGGATCTAGGGCTATGGTTTCCATTTGATTTAAACTTTGAGCTCTTTTTTTAAGTTAGTTCTATTTTTTGTGACTCTAATATAGATGCCATCTAACAAATATGACATCATTAGTTTCTCATTATCTTCCATACCACATAAGAATAATTTATTTGATTGTGGGATAATAACTTGGGAAGGCTTACTTTTGTTAATTATGATGCAAAGAGAATGTCATGAATACTTTGAAGCAATTTAGTGTGACTATGATAAATTGTAGAAAGAATAATATGATATAATGTAGAGATTCACTTTCATAAAGAGTATGGGAGAGGGCTCAATTACGTAACTTTTAAGGAGTGTGGTTAAAAGATATAAAGAATTTTAAGGCTTAGAGAAGAAAAAATAATTTATGAATGCTTATGGAAGTGATGGAGTTGGATGGAGGTTTTTAGGAGGAAAAAAAATCAAGTATTATTAATGCGATGATTATTTGAAACCCTAACCTTATGGAGGAAGTATAAGTTTGTTGGTGATCGCTCCAAAAGAACATCGTGGAGGATGTGTTTTGCCATCTTTGTTGAGATGGGTTAGGATCATGTTCTTTCATAAGGTAGATTGATATAGATTTAACTAGATTTTCTTAACATTATGTTATGATTTGTTTAGATTTGGGTTCTACTTTTTATGGATGCAAGCCTCCATAGTTAATTACCCCTTCTATCACAGTAAGAGGGAACTCTCGATTAAGGTTGGAAATAGACATATCTTAGTGATATGTGATGGTGTCTTAGAGATTTTTGTGGCATCGATGACTGTCTTGTAAAATTCACATAGCAAATAAAAAGAGGATTACATCCCTTTGGAATGCCAAAGTATAATTTAAAATATTTACATAATGAAAAATACGAGCATTTAATGGGTAGTATACAACGAATAATGAGCGAATACATTATATAACTTAAAAGCATATGTTGGGAGAAATGATGACATGCCTAATCAAGATCTCATTGTCTGTCATCGCGGGTTATCATGATCCCTAGTCTACTTAGTCAAGAAAATTATTCTTGACTGAAAAATCCTTGTCAGCAACCATTGAATAGTCCAAGGTGTTCTTGTAGACCTAGAGTGATATTTATCTAAGAATATAAATTGAAGTCAACCTTAGTTAACATAAGACTTTTATCCTATTAAATATATTCCATGATTCATATCTTAAGGGGTAAAGCCATTAAAAAACATATGTGCTACTGCTATGATATAAATATAGTGGAGTTGTATAGATTCCAAGCCACCCAATTAGAGGGTTATAGTCATATCTACATTTCCTATGGTGCCATTTGACAGCATAACCATGTGACAGAGGACATAGGTCACTTTCTTATTGACATGAGATTATTTGAGTATGTACATAAATATATTTTGTTGACATAGGTTCTTTCGCGAGCAAAGGTTTTTTTACCTTATCATCTCTGATAAATAATGATGGATGGATTGATGATTATTTTATTTAAGTTATATTGAATGATGAATTTCATTCAATTTAAACATATGCCCTCCAGATAAATTTTATAATTGGCACGACCATCATTAGGGAAAGATTAGCTTGTGGTAACCCAGACCCACTCATAGGACCCAATGGGATTATCTCGCACAACATCCTTAGACACTAAAGTTAGAATTTTTATACATATGTCAGGGCACATGCTGAGAAATTCAAGCTTATTTTCACTCGCGCAACATCCTCAGATAGAAAGTTTAGGTGATTATAATTGTGTTGAGCCCATGCAGGTTATTCATGCTTATCTCAAGCATAACGCCTTAGCGCTATAAATATGGTGCCTTGGCGCTGTAGCTCTAGCGTCGTGGCGCTACATGGTCAGGGTCATGGTGCTGATGTCATTGACTCTGTTGATCACTTTACTAGCACCTCAACGCTGATAATGTAGTGCCAAGATGCTGGTCAAAAGTTGATTTACGATAATTGATAGATGTTCAAGCTAATTAATGACATGGGAAAACTTTTTGACTGGAACCATGACATTATGTTGGAGCGCCTTGACGCTACATCAATGCGACACGTGATTTTATGTTTAAAAATTTATGTTAATTAATGTCCCTTTTGATCAATTACCCCTTGACCCATCTGAAGTCTTTGGCATTTTTTACTAACTTAGTGTTACGGTCTAAAAGGTCGATGCCTGGCCTAGTTTATAAATAGACCCCTTGAAACCAAAATTTTCACTCCTACATTCCTTTTAGAGCCTTTCCTTAAATTTTTCTTCTCTCTCCCTCTTTCTTCTAATTTATACTTTCTCATACGCCATGCCGATAAAATATGATGATAAGGGCAAGAAGAGGGCAGTCGTCAGCGACATTAACATGTTTATTAGTTTAGAGGTCGAGGAGAGGTACCACCACGCCCTCATACATAAGCATTTGATCCTGGAGAGGAGCTTCTACAATCTGGGTTGGCTCGTGAAGAGCATCATTATCGAGTGAGGCTAGGTGAAATTGACATATGATAATAGATTTGGTTTCATCCCCATGGTGCAAGAGTTCTTTGCCAATGCAAATGAGCACTAGAATAATCAAGTTTTCATCCTAAAAAAACTAGTAAGTTTTGCTAGTACTGCCATTAATGCATATTACTGTCTACCGAATAGATTATCATTAGTATATTTTTATTAGAATTATCATGCTGACTTTGATTAAATCCATAATTTCCTCACTATCAGAAATTCTAATACCTAGGGAAAAGGAGGAGGAGAAAATTATCAATTTTTGTTCCACTAGCCTCATGTTGCTAAAATCTTACTTTATTTTGCCGTCGATGCTCATATTTGTGGAATATTTGTGAGGATATAGGTTGTTTTCAATTTTGCAATTCAAAAGGGCTTTACTATGGATGTAGGAAAGATTATTTATAATTCTATTTATAATATGCCTGAGGGTAGTAGTACAATAGCCTTTGATCATCCTTCTTTTATTTATGCTTTATGTGTTGAGGAGGGCACAGTAGGGGATCCTGATGAGGAAGTCTTTATACAAAAGGCTCCCCTTACCAAAAAGGTCATTGAGGGGTTTAGTTCTAGGACTGAGGTGGGGGAAAGTTCACGCGCCTCTCAATCTCAGGCCAAATCCTCTAAAACCCAAAATGAGAATCCCACAAAATTGGAGGACAAGTTTCAGACCTAAGGAAAAGTCAATGAGACTAGTCAGCACGAATAGGAATTGGAGAGAAAATTTGACCATCACATAGATCAACATCAACAACAGTTTTCATACATGGCTGAGTTTAATACCTCGCTTGTGCACATGTTTAAAAACTTTGATTTTTATGCGGGTCCTAGTGAGGCTTCTTTTCTTGTGGCACCTCATTATCAACCCTATGTTAGTGCTCTGAGTCGGAGGAAGAAGAGGAGGAGGATGACTAGGACTACTAGTTTTTCCCCTATTTTTTATATTTCTTTTCTTCCTTTTTTAATAATTTATTTAACCCCTCTTCTTTTTTTATATCAATGAATACATCATATTTTTTATATTTACATTTCTCTGTGTGTATGTTTTCTTATTATTTGGAAAGCTCCAAGATTAAAATAACAAAATTTCTTCACTTTAAAAAAATTACATCAGAGCGGTAGTATTATAGCTCTATAGTTGTAGCACATCGGTGCTCTCATGCAGTAGAGGCTAGCCATAGAATCTGAGAGTACAATGCCTCAGCGCCTAATATTTAGTGTCGAGGTGCCCTCTATGGGTTCATTTATGCTTATTTACTAGAAAGGGCGACGCCTCAGTGCTCGATGTTCAACACCATGGTGCCATCAGAGAGTCTATGTTTTTATTTTTATAGAGAGGGCAGCTCCTCGGCGCTTTAGTTCCAACACCTCAGTGTTGTTATCCTACAAGACTTAGGCTTAGGCTTATAACCCAAGAGGGATACGTTTACTAAGCAAAACTCATATGTTTATTTTCTAAATTGGATGTCTAATATTTTATAAAAGTGTTAAAATATCACAGCGCCATGGCACTCAATATACAATGCTAAAGCACTTATAATATTTTTCACATGGGCCGAAACCCAAGAGTATAGCGTCACGATGCTCCGGGTATAGCACCGAGGCACTGTTCACTTAATCCTTAAATTTGAAAATTTGGTGTAACACCTTAGCAGTGCTAGATTTGTTTTACATGTTCACTATAAGTCACTCTTTCCCTTATTATGGATCTAAGATCAACGGAGGGAGAGTTTGTTTCATACCGGAACTAAGTTAGATGGTAGAACATGTCGTAGGGCATGGCCATGCGAAGACTGGTCATGGCTCTACATCAAGTGCAAGAGACTTCGACATGGCCTCGGCGTCGATATAATTCTTGCGGGGTTATAGGTCAGAGCCACATGACTATGCTTCCCAAGAGCATGGCACCTTGGTGCTGGGCTTTTGGCATTGTGATGTTGTGAGTCAATAATGCACAGTTTGGAGAGAAATTTTGCAAAATCTAGCAAATTTTATAAAATTTGGATAGAGTAACATTTTAGTAATATTAAGTTCTCGTATTTTGGTTTCATCTCCCTTATTCTAGATCTAAGATTAATGGGGAGGTTTCTTTTTTTCTTGCATCAGAACTAAGTTCAACGATCGAGGTTCATTGATAAAACTCATGTAAAGAGAAAAGCAAGGTAAAAGAATGATATAAGTGTTATTGTAGTGAATCTTTTATCTTTAGTAGGTGAGAGATGATTTTCGTAAGAGCGAGAATCAATCTTGCAGCGAACATAGGTTCAAGAGCTAGAAAAATGAGAGAGAATCATTAAAGTGGAGGGGAAGTGGGGGGGAGGAGTTATTTTTTCTCCATTTTATAGAGTTCTTTCCACTAGTGGGGTAGTTTTTCTCCCCAAAACTATTGCCCCGCTCCCCTAGGTGGTTAGCAGTTATGAGGAGGAATGATAGTTCTTTCTTACCTCTTTAAACTACAGATCATGGTCGCAGCACTGCAGTGCCAAGCTATCGATTTGTGAACTAAACTAACAGTCATCCTTCTGGAAGGACTATTTTAGTGTAGCTATGCCATATTCACAATGCCACGGTCTTGTGGCCAAATAATTTATTATTTGCATTTTTTTATGAAAACAAAATTTCCCCCCAACGAATGTGTCATGTTGATTAGTCATAATACATTCGTTGTGTATCTATTTATTCATTATATAATAAAAGACAAATCACGAGCTTTAATCATTTTCATTCATCATGTAAGGTAATGATATAATAAAGATTATAATTACAAATGATTAGTCTGAATTTCTCTAATACAGACAAAAGCTGCATGAGACAGATAGGCCATAGCAGATTGGCTCTCTCACGCTTCATGGAGATGTTGGGCAGTAGCCTCTTGGCCATTGACCAACAAGGAAAGGTCATGCTCAAGTTCAGTTACTTGAGTGTCTGCCTATGAGCAATCCTCTTCTATGGTTGTAACAACTTGCTTGATTACAACTCTCCTCTCAAGTAAATATTGACTCCTCAGTTGTAATTTTATACTTAGTTGATATATCTAGGAGCTCAAAATGCTCTAAAAGCTCCCTCTGGAAGTTTCTCATGGCTTTGAGACTATGCTCAAGATCTTGACAAACTAGGGAGACTTGTGTGAGGTGGCGTGGGTCCTGTAGTAATGTTATCTGAAAAAACCTCCTTATAGGTATTGCATAATGAGAATATGTCGAACTCAACATCTCTACATAGGAATTCTTGAAGCTATAGTTCTCCTGCATCAAGACCAGGTAGCCACACAATCCAATAAAAAGTTTTCCTCTCCATAGAAGCTATGAAGCTCAGGCAAAACCTTTGTGTCAATGCTTAGCAGTTGGTGACTGTTGACCTCTTTTTTTGGAATGAGCTCTCAACCCCTCCATCTTAGACATATGACTTCTCTTAGACTTTAAGAATTCCTTAGTCTTAAAACACATCTAGTGATTAGGTGGACATTCAACCTAACCCTAAAGACTTAGAAGAGTTAGCCATAGGAATAGGTCATGCTTTAGGGGTGTTAGGAAAATTTTCCTTCCCTATAACTTGAACCAAATTCCTCACTTCCTCCCTTCAAGTCAAACTCAAATCAATTCCAACTTGATTGATTTCTCCACACTTATATCAATTCCAACTCTAACTCAAACCTTGAACCAATTCAATGGATTTACTCAAATCATGAATCAATTCCAAATAATTGAAACTTATGATTGAAGCCCATGATTGGATTCCAAACTCAAAAATATTTCCTAAGTCCTTTGATTCCCTCTCATGTACTTAGCCTAAATCAAATCCAAATAAATTCAAATTCAAGAAATTTTCTCATAACCCATTTATATTCTCATTTATATTCACAAATATAAATGAAATATAAATTCAAATACCCAAAACTAAAACCAAAACTCAAATCCAAATTCAACCTAAATTCAACCTAAGCCTTTCAAGTCAAATTCTTGAAACTTAGCCAAACCTTGATTTTTCTTTATGATTCAATCAATCCTTCAATCATGAAACCAAATAAAAACACAAACTTCAATCATCAAACCAAAACTAAATTCAAAACTCAAATCAAAACTCAACCAAAATTCAACCTAAGCCTTTCAACTCAAATTCTTAAACTTAGCCAAATCAAACTCAAATCATGCGAAACCTTGATTTTTATTCATGATTCAATCAATCCTTCAATCATGAAACCAAATATAAACGTAAATTGAATCCTTAAACCAAAATGAAATTCAAAAATCAAACCCAAGTCAAACTCATGTTCACCCTTTGAACTTGAAATTGTCAAGTGAATCAAAACCCATTTAACTTCAAACCACTTGCAAATGGATTTATATTTCAATCATAAGTCCATATGTGAGTTCAATCAAACTCAAATCAAGCTTTGACCAAGAATTGACCCTTACTGACCCAAAGTGACTTAAAGTATCCCTCATAAGCCAAATTCTAATCCTACCCAAATTGGATTGAACTAAGTCCACCTAAGTCTCACATTGTCAGCAACAATCATCATGAGATGATCAATCACTCAAATTGGGTCAAATCAAGTCAAACCTAAAGGTTGATCAAGTCAACACTTGGCCAAAATGAAACCTAAACTAGCCAAAATCTATAATAGGCCAAATTGATTGAAACCATTGATCAAAACTAATTCATGATCAATGTTTGAACTTGACCAAGTAATCATTTGAGCCTAACCTAGCCTAATTGGCCACTTGACCCAAGTTGACCATACTTGACCTAAAAAGTCAAAATGTGTCAAATCTTGATCTTAGCCAAATTGATTGCAACCAATGGGTTAAATTTATTATAAACCACTTATTGAACTTGACCAAAGACTCAATTGGCCAACTAGACCCAACCTAGCCTAATTGACCATAAACCCAACTTGACCTAAAATGTCAAATTGAGCCAAAATCAAATTAGACCAAAATTGATTGAAACCAAAGATACCAATACATTTCAAATGACCAACCAAACTTAAACCAACCCATGACCTAACCCAATTAGGTCAAACAGGTCAAATTGGTCAACTTGGCCATTTGACCTAAATGAAATCAAATGAACCAAAACCAAATATAAACCAAATTGAACCAAACTAATGCCAATACACATTTCAAATGGTCATATGAACTTATTGAACCTTTGGTTTTTGACCCAATTTGACCAATTGGTCAACTTGAGTTGACCCATTTTGACCTAAATGGGTCAACATGAGCCAAATCATATCAAATCAACTCCAAATTCAATGAAACTTGGCCTAACCCATTTTTCAATCATACCAAACATATTCAAAATGAAATCCAAGCCAAATAACTATTTTATCCCTAGGCCATAGGGTAACCTAAAATCAAAACTACTTGGAATTTGGTCAATTTTTTATCATGGACACTTGGCATCCTCTTAGTGGATCAAATGGTCACTAATGGACATGGTGCACATGATCCAATGGGTTTGGGTCAGCCCAACCCAACCTAAGGCTAAAACCAACCACCCCCATGAACATGAGCACATGGGAATCCTTCCTCCACCTTATTTTGCACATGGCAACTTCTCCACTACCCCCTATGGCCAAACTTGAACCACATGCAACTCTAAATGACCACAATAACCCATTAAATAAGGTGTATTGGATCAAAATGGAAAAGTTTTTCATGGCCATCCAATTCACCTAGGGGGAGATATACTCCCCCTAATTCCTTTTGAATCCAATGGAGCCACACTCGATTGAGCTAAGGGAACTCAGACCTAACATTTGAACGTCTCCCCAAGCTTCCTAGAGTGAATTGGAATTCTCCATTTTCATTTTTCCTTAGATTGAAAATAGGGGAGCTCCTCCATTTTTCCAACTTAGCCAATACCTAAAATCAATCAAATTCCTCCTTCGAACACCCTCAGAGGGCCTAGTCGAACTCATCCCATGCTTCTTCCAAGCTCCAAAGGCAAGGGATGTCGGACTTTGATCAAGGCCAAGCCCAATTGAATGAGAGCTTGGTCCATAGGGAGATCCACTCAACCAAATCACCTCAAATCTACAACAGGACTTCATCTCCACTAGACGAAGCTACCTCAATGGATTTGAGCACTGGTGATAGCCTCCATGAGGTATGCCTTCAACCCAAGCTTAAAGTAGACTTGGTGTGGTCCTTTGTAAAAGAAATTCTCACCTCATGAGAATTTGACCGTTAGATCTCCTCCTCTTTACTCTAAGATGGTGTGGGTCAAATTTGATTCAATCCGAGCTCAATTAAGCTTGGATCATGCCATGGAAGGTGGATGGTTCCCCTCTCCCACAAGGAAACTCAGTGCGGATCATGGGTATCCATCCACACATTTTGGATGGATGGCTATGATCAATGCATAGGAATATCTGATTAATCCTTTAATACCATGGGCTTTATCTCAGCCGTCCGATCTTAGATCGAATGGGTGAGGAGAAAGCGCGTAGCGCTGCCACTGATGAGGTACTACGATGTGACAACTTAAGTGGCCTCTCCTATCATGCCATGTGGAAAATGCACACCGCGTCAGCCTCCATGTGGCACTGATGGGATTAGCTATTTAATTAGGAATTTAATTAATTATCCTTAATGGTTGAATCTTCAAAATAGCATAACTAATTCTGGAAAAATCATAAAAATATAAGGTAAAATGCATTGTAAAGATAATTCAAAGGAGAATATTCTAAAATGATTTTCAAGTATTTTAAATATTATATTTTCTTCAATTAGGGTTTTAATGAAAACTTAATAACCATAATTAATACTTAATTACCCCACTAATTAATTCCAAACTTTTCATGTGCATTTAGGGGGATGATTTCTACCTCCCCTAATTTTCTTGGGATTTATTGATGGGTTAATTAGGGAGATCAATTAATGAATCCTTAATTACTCTCTTTATGTAATTAAGGGTAATTAAATAAATGAATAGTTTTTTAATCCCTTTATTAAGTTAATTAAGCCTTGCTTAAGTAGAGAAGAGGTTTATGGAATGGATTTGGGAAATTTTCCTTAAGCCATTCCGTAAACCCCTTTCCTTCCTTAATCTAAACTTAATTAAGGGCTAACCTCCTAATCACTTGCTTAATTACTTTGATAAAATTTTCAAAACATTACAAAGCTTAATCAATTCTTCTTGGGTGCTTAGTGTTCAATAACCTAAGTAGCTTAAAGAAATCAAAATCCAACCCACATGTGTGGAAAGATTTATGAAAGTACTTAAACTAAACTCTTTAACTTAATTAATCACTAATTGTGAGCCAATTGCATTACATACCCTTTCTTTCCTAGGTGCATTACTGGTTTAAATTCCTTGTGTGATTTTATGTCATACATTGGCTCATAATTATGTGATTAAATATGTTAAAATGGTGGTGTTAAGGGTAAACACACTTAATTCACATTAACCTAACCAAAGCATAAAATTGATCTAATTACCTAAAAATTGAACTTGAATAGCTCACACATGGGGGAATGGGTTAGGAGTAGAAAACTCATCTCACATTTCTCAAATTGAAATCAAACTCACCTTAAAATAGATTTGATTTACTTTAAATAATCTTATTCATAGGATTGTCTTTAGGAATAAATTAGGGTGAATAAATTTACAATACTTTTATTGCTTTGTTTCATTTGTAGCATGCTAAATGTGTACACCATATGAAAATCATGCATTCATACTTTTTAAAAATCAAATTAAAAATGAAATATTTCTTTTATGTCAAATTGCATGTTTGGCTAAAAGTAATAACATGAATGGCTATTATCACTATTAAATCCAAAATTATTTTCAATATTTATAAATACAATATCAAAACTAAAAGGTGTGCTACTTATAATTATTTTTAAGCTTGCATGTGAATATAAATATAAAGATGTGCATAGTGTGGTTTTCCTTCTCTTTTCTTTTAACATAGTTATGAATAGGATTTGGTAAAGTGCATGGTTCATTTGAAAAGAACACAAAACTTGCTTAAATCCATTCCTATTCATTCCTATGTTATTACTTAAGAAGGACATCCACACTTACATATAAATTGCATAAACAAATCAAACAAACAAACTTTTGCATCTTTCTTTTCCATTCATTTCTTTTGTACATGCATATGTATTTAAGGAAAGTGGTATATTAGTCTAGACAACCCTAGGGTTAGGCTTTAAGTAGCCTAAGAAGGTTATTGTACCCCTTGGTAAAATAATGTCATACTCACTTATGCCTTTCATATATATAAATGTGCATGTGGAAAATGGATAAAAGAATCACCCTTTTCTACTTAACAAAATCATGCATACATGAAACACTCTAAATTTCCTTAAGTAACATCACTTACCATCCATCACAAAAGTGTGCTAAACATTTTTATTTGCATGTATAGATATGCTTAGGACTCATCCATATTTGGGAAAGAAATGAAGTGATGTGTGTTTTGTAATAGTATTTCACTTTACTTAATTTTAAAATACCTTTTTGTTTTAATAGGTTTGTTTAGGAAAAATCTAAACTTATGATTAATTAAAACACATAATAAAATATTTATTAAACAAAAATAAAGTATGAATCTACCTTAAAAATTACTTAAGGTAGGGAGGAAAGAGAAGTTCTCTTCTCTTTTCCTCTCTTTATAACTTAGTAATTAATTGTAGGATTCACATAAACTAAATCAAAAATACAAACTAAATCAACCCAAGCAACTAAATCACTTACATGAAATAAACCCTTTAAGTTGAACATTTTTATATTTAGAAAACTTCAACCTTAAAGCCTAGCTAAGCATACCACACAAATCTTAAATAGCACACACATTAGGCTAAGTCATCATTTTTAGCTTTAGGTTAGGGCGGTGCATGGTTTGATGTTTGCTTTGTTTTGTGATATTTTGTTTTAGTTTAGATGTTAGGGTGTATGCGCGTAGACTGAATGGTAGGGAGATCTTAGTATAACCATTATCTTCTATAGGGGATTGTGCTTAAGGGGCACTATAATAAAATATATTCTTTTTTTTCTGCGGTGCTTATACCCCTAAGAATAATCTAAAATAGGCCAAGTGGACTTGGTTACCCATGTGTGGGATGCTAAGTCTAATATATGCATATACATGCTTGGGATTTGTATGGTTTGTTTAGCTAATCTCTATTTTACAGGTTTTAGTTAGATTTACTTTATCCCTTTTCATGTAATTTTGCAATTAGGATTTTAGAATGATTGTTATGGGGGATTAGGATGATGTGGTAAAAATATTCCAGCCTTCATCTATCCTCTTGAAGAGGATAAATGAAAATAGAAATATACGCCTTTTATTTTGGACACCACGTAGAATCGCAGATGTTCTTATTAGGGTGATCAGGTACAACATTGAGGAGAGGTGTACTATCTTGAAAGGTAGAAGTCACCACCCTACAATGGACCTAATCACCTCAATAAGGACTCCTAAGGACAATGGGTCTGCATATGTACCAGAGATTCTTCCCCTACTTTACATGGAAAAGTAAAGTAGGGTTTTTTTTTTTTTAAACCGGGTTCATTAAGTTCCCTACAGGGGGAAGCCCCCATAGTTAATTACATCTTAAGAAGGGAATTTCTTAGGAATACTCTCGATTAAGATAAATGATCGTTGTCTCATAAGATTTCAATAGGCAAGACTATCAATCGATTAGTTTATTTTTGGCAAATCATGTGGGATCGATCAAGATGAAGAGTTATTATTGAAGCCAAATGGAGGTGAGTAGGGGATGTTTAGGATACTAGGAAGCCTAGTAAATATCCCAAACTATCCTATAGTGGAGCTTTACATTTTTGAAATTGAGGGAAATTATTTATTTGAGTTGAATTTTTATTAGAAATTTAGGGCTTATAATTCTATGATGCAAGGTCATGGAAATGCCTAAGAGATGAGGATTTATGCTTATAGCCCATGGAAGGGAGAAGCAATCAAACTTAAATCTAGGAAGCTTTGGTGAGGCCAAAAGCATGACCTAAATTTAAGGCAAAAATAGGTATTTGGTTTGCCTACACAAGAGAGGGACAAACCACCCGACTGCTTAGACTTACAACTGCCTGGGGGTGGCCGCCAACTAACTCCTCCTATGATTTTAAACTCATGCAGGAAAGTCATATGCTTTATGCAAGATAGTTGGGTTGTTATTTATTTGGAAAGAGACTAAGTCCTTAAACTCATTCCCTAAAGAGACTAGATCATAAGGGCATGCTTCAAATGACCTAAATCTAATGCAAATCATATTACATATTATTTTTATATTTTGGACAAATCATTTGACACAGGCTTTAGGATTTTTTTATGCTTAATGCATGAGAAATTATATTATGGGCCAAAATCAACAAGATGGGAGGTGTGTTTCCACCATCTCAAAGGTCAAGCTAAGTTTTCTGGCATGGGTGGAAGCCCTCCAAATCAAGAGTAAATCAATATGCTATTGTGCATGATATTGTAAAAGAAATACTCATCCAGCTAAGAGGTTGCTAATTCTTTTATCTTGATTTTAACTTAGGCTTTAAATGAGGTTATGAGTTGCTTATTTTTAATTTTGACTTGATTAATTTTGTGGAAGATTTATTTTTCCCTAAGAGCCTAATCATCATTCAGGTCATACATCAAAGCAATGAAGAAACTAGGAAAACATGCCATTTCTAATGCACAAGCAAAACAAAACATCAAAAATTTTATAAAGCTAACGTAAAAGAATAATAGGCCAAGCATGGTTGGGCACCACTGCACAAACTCAAAAAATAAATTGGGTAGCCGAGGTCTATCCTTATAAAAATCAGATTACAAATGAATTAATTGCAATTAAGCAAGGAATTCATGTTATGGGGGTCTTCAAGCTTCATTTCTTCATTCTTCTTTTCTTCTTTATTCTTCTTCTTCTTCTTTCTTCTTTAGTTCTCTCTTTTGAATGGTTGGAAGGTGGATGCTCCAAAGGCTTCACATGATACATAAGGCATGACCTTATAACCAATGCTCATCCTAATCCCCATAACAATCATTCCAAAATCTTAATTGGAAAATTACATGAAAACAGAAAAAAGTAAATCTAACTAAAAGCTACAAAATAGAAATTAACTAAACAAACCACACATTCCTAGGCATGTAGAAAATAAATAAACAAATTGGACTTAGCACCCCACACATGGGTAACCAAGTCCACTTGGCCTATTTTGGATTATGCTTAAAGGTATAAGACACCTGCATAGCAAAAGCAATTATATTTTTATTATATCACCTCTTAAGCACAATCCCCTGTAGAAGATAATGATTAGACTAAATCATCTTACCATTCATTCTACACACATACACCCTAACATCCAAACTAAAATATCACATCACAACATAAAATAAATATCAAACCATGCACTGCCCTAACATAGGACTGGAAGTGGTGACTTAGCTAATATTATGTGCCCTATGTAAGGTTTGTGGTATGCTATGCTTTATAAGGTTAGGATTTTCCAAGTGTGAAAAAGTTCAACTTAGAAGGGTGGTCTCATTTAAGTTGTTTAGTTGATATGGGTTAATTTTATTTGATGATTTGATTTGGTTTGAATGAATTTACTTAATTACTAAAGGTTGTAAAGAGAGGAAAAGAGAAGAGAACTTCTCTTTCCTCTACCATAAGTGATTTCTAAGGTAGATTCATTAAGGATTTTTTTAGTGAATGTTTTATTATGTATTTTAATTAATCCTAACTTTAGATTTTCTCTAAATAAACCTATTCAAAAAGAAAGGCATTTTAAGATTAAGTAAAGTGAATTACTATCACAAAACACATAATATTTTATTTCTTTCTCATAAATGTATCAGCATATGAATGAATCCTAAGCATATATATATATGCAATGCAAGTATTTAGCACATCTTAATAATGAATGCTAAGAGAGGTTGCTTAAGGAAACTTGGAATGTTTTTATGTATGCATAATTTTGTTAAGTAGAAGAGAGTGATTCTTTTATCCATTTTCATATGCAAATTTACAAGTATAAAAGATATAAGTGAGTACGATGCCATTGTTAACTTGTAAGGTACAAGACTACTTAGGACTTAAAACCTCACCACAGGGTTGTCCAGACTAATATACAACTTTTCTTAAATACATGTGCATGTACAAAAAGAAATGCTAAGTGAGTTACTGAAGAAAATTTAAATGCTTTATGATGCTTGATTTCTTTAAGTAGAGAAGAGGTTTTCTTATCCACTTTCATATGCACACATGTATGTATGAAAGGCATAAGTGATAACGACACCATTTTTAACCAGGGGTGTAAGGTATAATACCTACTTAGGGCTACTTAAAGCCTCACAACCCCAGGGTTGTCCAAACTAATATACCACTTCCTTAAATATAAGCATATGTACAAAAGAAATGAATGGAAAAGAAGGATGCAAAAATTTGTACTTATGTTTGGGCTTGGTTATGTAATTTATATGTGTAAGTGCAAGGATCTTTCTTAAGTCATAACATGGAAGAAGATAAGAATAGATTTAAGCAAGTATTATGTTCTTTTAAAAGAACTATACACTTTGCAAATCTTATTCAAATCCATATTAAGAGGAAAGAAAAAAAGCAAACATGAGACACCTTTTTATATTCACATGCAAGCTTATAAATAAACTATAAGTAGCACACTTTTAATTTTAGGTGTTTGATTTATAGACTTGTTTAAATATTTTTGAATTTAATAGTGATAATAGCCACTCATATTTTTTACTTTAGCCAAAATATGCAATTTGACATAAAGAAAATATTTTATTTTGAATTTGATTTTAAAAAAAAGCATGAATGCATGATTTTCATATTACATACACATTTAGCATGCTAGGAAAGAAATAAAGTGATGTAAGCATGTAATTTCATTTACTATAATTAATTCTTAAAGACAATCTTATGAAGTAAGATCATTTAAAGAGAATCAAATGTTGTTTAAAGAGACTTTCATTTTTGCTTTGAGTTTGATTTGAATTAGGAAAATGTGAGAAGGTTTGCTGGTCATTACCCATTCCCAAATGTGTGTATTATTCTAATTTAATTTTTAGGTGATTAGATTAATTTTATGCTTTGGTTATGTTAAGGTGTAGATTAAGTTCACTAATTACCCCTTACCTATACCACTTTAAAATATGTAATCAAATAATTATGAGCCAATGGATGACATTAAACTACAAGGAATTTAAATCAGCAATGCTTTCTAGGAAAGAAAGGTACCTAATGCAATTGACTCACAATTAATGATTAATTAAGCTAAAGGTTTAATTTAAGTGCTTTCATAACCTTTTCCACACATATGGCTTAGGTATGATTTCCATAAGTTTACTTAGGTTATTAAACATGTAAGTATCTACCCAAGAAGAATTGATTAAGTTTCTGGATTAATTTTGAATTTGAGAATTTGATTTGATTAATTAAGTAGATCATTAGTGGACTAACCCTTAATTAGATTTGGATTTATGGAAGAAAGGGGGTTTAGGGAATAGCTTCAGGAAAATATCCCAAAATCATTCCATAAACCTACTAATCACTTAAATAAAGTTTAATTATCTTAATCAAGGAATTAACTACTGCTCACATGCTTCATTCTAAATTACATTAAGAGGGTGATTAGGGGTTCATTAATTAATTTTCCTAACTAACTCATTAATAAATTCCAAGAAAATTAGGGGAGCTAGAAGTCATCCCCCTAAACATGATTGAGAAGTTTGGAATTAATTAATGAAGTCATTAGGGTGTAATTAGGGTTATTAAGTTTTTAAATAAATCTTACTTAAGAAAAATCTACTATTCCAATTCAATTAGAAATAATTTTGTTAGATTCTCCTCTGAATTATCTTTAAAATGAGCCCTTATTTATTTTTTTGTTGATTTTTCTATATTTAGTTATGTATTTTTGAAGTTTCAATTGATTTAAGTGATTTTTAAGAATTTTGCTAATTTATTTTATTAAAATAAATCACTTGATACTCAAAATTCAATATCTTTTAATCCAGAGGTCATTTTGACTTAAAATTTTTATGGTAAGTGTACTTTAATAACATCAATTTTAATCTTTGAAAATTTCAACTTAACATGACATGTATTTTTTGGTTTAATTAAAGAAATTTAATTTTACTAAAACTTAAACTAAGCTCAAAATACTCTGTGAAATTTGGAGATTTTGAGTTTATTTGATTCCTCTCGGAAAGACAAATTCAATGAGCCCTTATTTGCAATTTTTATTTAAGTATTTTATTTTCTATAATTTTTTGAAGTTTTAGGTAATTTAAATTAATTTTTAAAATGGAAAATCGGCAATGTCGCGTTAAGTGGTGTCGCTGATTTGGATGCCAGCGTGCTATGCATGCAGCGAATCGTGGTTGAAGCGTGAAAGATCGGGTCAACACATGGAGGGTGGCCCGTGGCTCGCTCTAGACCATCCGATCACTGATCGGATGGTCCATTTTAGATCGTGTGATCTAGAGGCTAGGATCGCATGATCGACACGTGATCTGAGTCATCCGATCTCGCGAATCGCATGATCAGATGATCTAGATCTGATCAAGCAATCCAAAGATCTAGATCACGCGATCTGAGCCGTCTGATCCCATGAATCGTGGGATCGGGCGACGGCTGTACCCCTGCTGAAGGTGAATAGTAAAATCTAGTTTTTTTAAAATGAAAATAGGGTTTTCTAAGTGAAATCCTGTCCAAATGGACTCATTTTCATGTCAATTTGCTCCAAAAAAATTTTATTTTCAAATTGAGATGATTTAAAGTAAAAATGCAAGATTATCTAGGGTAGATTCCTAAAAATCACTAGATGTGTCTTAAGGTTAAGAAACTCTTAAAGTCTAAGAGAAGTCCTATGTCTAAGATGGAGGGGTTGAGAACTTATTCAAAATGAGGTCAACAAAGGGCACCCAATAGGTGTGGTGGGACTGACAAGGAATACCACACGTATTAGTGTTGACCAAAATGATCAACAACATCGAATGATCACAAGCACTAACAGAGAGAATCTACTCCTAACCTGAGGTGTAGAAGGGACCCAGAGCATAATGTAATGTGGCTCTACTCATGTCAGACATAAGAGATAGAGTATAGAACCTTTCACTAGGAAAACAAGTTCAAATCATCCACAAGGGGATGAGAAGTTTGATTTGATTTGAGTCCACTAGAGAGAAATTTGATTGGATTTGCTAAGTTTTCTAGGGAAGAGGGTTGAATTTGTTTCAATTTGTTGTTTGTTTTGACTCCACCGAGGATAGACAAGTAAACTATCCACTGGGGAGGCAAGTTCAAGTCATCCACAAGGGAGAAAAGGTTGTGAAATCCACTAAGGGATTAGAATTCTGGATCCATTGGGGAGTTAGAAAGATTTGCATCTCATTGAGGAGGAGAAAAAGATTTGATTTGGATTGATTGATTATTTTGTTTGTTTATTTCAGCTTTTTAATTTTGGATTTTGAAATGGACCCTGTTGGTTTGTGATGGATCGCACTGAGTAGGACATGAATGCCCAAACCAAGCTCAGATTTACCAATTCAAAGAGGTAGTCTACCAAATAGATAGTAGGACTAGCCAACCAAAGGAAATGCCTTTCGATATGCAACAACTATACTAGGAAGAAAGCATAATAGACTTACATCCTCTAATGTAGGGACCAATTACTGGGGTGATCCATTGGCGAGGCAACAGATCGAACCCAACCTAGGGCTGAAAATTGAGTAAATGCCACTAGGGGTCTTAGATCGAATCAAAGATAGTCAAAATTAATTTCATTTTAAATTTGTTTTGATGGGTCCCATCAGTTTGTGATGGTGCGGCGGGGGCCATGGAGCTAGCCTAACAGACTTACCAATCCAAAGGGTGTAGTCTACCAACCACAAGGTAGGACTAACCAACCATAGGGATGCCTTTCAGTGTGCAATGCTTAAGTTAAGAAGAAAGTGCGGGGACTCATATCTTCCAAAATAAGAAACTACTAGGGTGATCGGTTGCTTTGGGAAATAAATCAAACCGACCTAGGGCTGACTATTGAGTGAATGCTATTTGGAGACTTAGATCAGCTAAAAGATAGTCAAGATTAATTTTATTTTAGATTTGTTTATTTTGATGGATTCCATTGGTTTGCGATGGATTGCATTAGAAGCGACTTATAGCTAGACCTATGTTAGATTCTTGAACCAAAGGGTAGCTTCTACCAATGGGAGAACTATCTCGACCAAAGAGTGCCTTTTAGTTTACAATGATCAATTTGAGAGAAGAAAGCTTGGGGAGTCACATCTTCCTCTACAATAGATCACTAAGGTGATCGATTTCTTTGGGCAACAAATCGAACCTGACCTAGGGCTGCCCATTAGTTTGCGATAGTCATGTTAGAAAGAATGCATCATAGTCTTATATCTTTTAAAGCGGAATGATTGTTGGGGTAACCTGCTTGTGGAAAAATAGATTGAACCTGACTTAAAGGTGACTAGGGAGTGAGTACCGACTTGGGGATTTATCTCAACTCAAGTAGTCAGATAATTCCTATAGGAAGTTTTGCTAAAATTTCCTTAGAGATAAGATGCCTGCTTGGGAAAAAGGAGCCCTTTGGGGGCTTAAATTCCTAATACACAAGCGTATTAATTTGTTTATTTTGTTTATTTGCTTTTTTATCATGGACCCTATGGGTTTGAGGATGATGAAAGGAGTTTATATCGACACTATCTCTATTTGAACCAAGGAGAATCACATCAGAACAAATTCTCCAACCAATGGTACTAGGAAAGAGGCCCAATCCAAGAGTAACCTGGGTAGCGTCTAAATGGGGTCGCAAAGGATGTGATCCAAATAGAGTGCTCGGAAGGGATGGGGCCATTAAAGGCTTAATCTAAAATCCTGGAGAAGATGACATGGCTAGTCATATATCAAATAAGTATTCGGTGGCCAACTCAAGGAGAAAGTGCTGGGACTCACATCTGTCAAGAGTGGTGTTTCCACCTGGGCAAGTCCATGACATAGAACATCAACCAACCTAAGGTTCCCTTGTTTTAATAAGCCTAAGAAGAAAGCTGGGACTCACATCCTCCTATGTGATTGTTGGGATAGTGTGTCTTACTCGACGGTGTCATCTGAGCAATGTCGTTGGAGGACTTATATCGACTCAAATGTAGTCAAGAGGAAAGGAGCCTTTGGGGGACTTATCCTAAACCTTAAATATACTCAACCTAGTTAGATCATGATGATTAGTTCAAGAGGAAAGCACGAGGACTCACATCTTCTTAAATAGCATCAACACAAGGTAGCTTACTTGTTGGGTAGTAAAGTTTACCATACTAACAAAATCGTGGTTTGCGTCAAGTTAGGAAAAATGGGACTCACATCTTCCAAACAAGGAATCATTGGGGTGACATACTGAGGTGTAAAAACATAGAAAACTAATGAGTGAGTGCCAGGGGGCTTGCTCACATCAAAGTAGAAAGACAAAAATATATGTTTATTTCTTGTGTTAAAGGGAATAAGATGCCTCTTGGGTTCTCTTACACCTACCCTAAACATGCTGGGGAATTTGATGAAATGGTGCCATGATGGCAAAAAATGATTCCCACTAAGAAAGGATGTCACTTAGGTTCTCTCACACCTAACTTAGTCGTGCTAATCGAAATAGGATGCCTCTCGGGTTCTCTCATAACTATTCTAATAGCATCGAGAGATTATGTTTGTGTTGTAAAAGAGGGATAGGATGCCACTGGGGGACTGTTGCACCTACCCTGAATACTTCATGGTGGATTCATAATATAAGCAAACAATGCTCTGAAAGAAGAGAAGATTTTGATGAAATGGAATTAGATTTTTGTTGATTGATAGAATTATTTTCAAACATATTTTTTATGGGTAATATTTCTTCAAATAGATCCCATTAATTGGAAGCAAGTGTTCCCCTTTACAATCAATAAGCTGATAAGATCCTCCATGATAAGCCTTCTCTATGACCTAGGGGCCTTCCTAAGTGGGTTCTAACTTTCCTCCCATCTTTTGACAAGCAATAATTGGTCTCCTTAGACTAACACAAGTTCTCCTACTAAAAGACCTAGCCAGCCTTGTTGTGAGCTTGAATCATTTTGGCCTTGTACAACTCGAGGTTCTTGCCTGTAGGTGACTCTCCTCCAAACCTTCGAGCTCTTCTAACCAGCAACTTTGCATTCTCGCTCATAGTGATCTTGCTACCCAATGCTATCCTTAGTGATGAGTTGAACTTAAAGGTAGGGCTTCAACCCATACACTAAGGAAAAGGGGGTAGATTGAGTTGGAGTTTGGTATGTGGTGCGGTAGGCCCACAAGGCTTCAACCAACTGCTCATTCCACTATCGCTTATTGTCATCAAGAGTCTTCTTTAGTATTTGGATGAGAGTTTTGTTGAATGCTTCTGCTAAGCCATTTGCTCTGGGGTAGTAGATGGTGGAGTATCTCCAATCTATACCATGTCTTCCGGCAAGTTGATCTTGGTGCTTTTGAATGCGCATACATTATCGATATAATTCATCGAGGCACCTCAACCTATATGATATGGTTCTAAAAATTGAAGCACATGTTGAGTTGTGACCTCTCTGAGTGGGATTGCCTCCGCCCACTTGGAAAAGTAGTTGGTGGCAGGTAAGATGATGACCCTTGGAAGAAGGAGGATCGACAAATGTCGGTACCCAACACTCAAATGGCCATGAGGCCAATAGGTATAGAATGTTGGGTGGTTGATGTAGGACCACACCATGTACCTGACATTAATGGCATCTCCTAGCTACATCCATGCAGTCTACAATCATCAAAGGCCAGTAGTATCCTAGTGTCTTGATCTTCATCTTCATCTTTAGACCAGATTGATGCGCTCTACATAGACCTGAATGTACCTCGATTATAATTCCACATACTTCATGTTTATCTAAATAGCATAACCACATTTGGTCAAAGGTCCATCAGTACAAGGTGCCATCAATGAGAGCATAGGAGAGAGCTTTTTGTTTCACCTGATGGGCTTGTGACCTTTCTTGAAGTAGTTTCCCGGTGTTCAAATAATCTATGAATATTTGCCTCCAATCTATCTCCTTGTCCATTTTGGCAATGTCAACCTCCCCTTCAAGAGAAAGTCTCTCAATGAGATCAACATCAATAAGGGCTAGGACTTGTCTATTTTGGACCCTTATTGGAATGGACTCATCTTTTGGACATGCTAATTCTTTGGCAAATTTGCCCAAAGCATCTACTACTGTGTTCTTCGCTCGAGGAACCTTGTAGATGGTGAATTTGAGGATTTAGGCCAACAACTTCATGGTAAATCATGGTAATGACAAAGCTTGGGTTTGAGAACCTTGTAGGACCCGCAATATGATTGATGACCAACTGAGAATCTCCAAAGATGTTGATGCTCTTGACACTAATAGTGATGGCTAACTCTAGATCGATAATTAAAGCCTTATACTCAGCTTCATTATTGGTACATGGGTTAAAAAGATAGTATGATAATCTCATCACATTACAGTCCACAGTTAGGAGAACTATTCCTACCCCCGCTTTCCTGGAAGAGTAGATCGTGGTGCTTCCCTTTATGAAAAGAACCTACACCATCAAAATACATCTCCCATCGGGTTGTCAACCTCCTCTAAGTTCATGATTTGTTCATCGTGGAGATTGTCATTAAGTAGAGAATCAACAGGAAGTGGGTGTGCTACTAAGAAATCGCTAGTGCTATCCTTTACGCAAGAGGGTACAATGTGATATCAAATTACGAGAGTATCATGGACCAACATGCCAAACGTCTGGATAGCCTTGACCATGTCATGAGATACTAGTGGATTTGTTCTAGAGATCAAGTTCACCTTATGAGAAAGCATATAATGTCGTAGCTTTTGGGAAGCAAAGATCAAAGCTAGGCAATGTTTCTCAATAGGTGGATAGTTCACTAGAGAATCGATGATGGTAGAAGTAGAGCATCTCCTTTCCTTCATTATCATTGGGCCAACAAAGCACCGAGAGAGTCATCCAATGCAACAAGTAGAGATGAGTGGCATGCCCGGATAGGCTACTAGAAGGCTTCACCAAATATTGATATCTTCAAAGGCATGCGACTTATCATCCCACTTGAACTTGGCATCCTTTTGATAAGTGCTAAAATGGCTTGCATCTCCTGATAGGTTGGAGATAAAGCATCTTAGATATGCCATCCTTGAAAGGATCTAAGTTGAGTTAAACTCTTAGAGGTGGCATTTCTAAGATAGTTTTAATATTTTTTTTAGATCTATTTCTATTCCCGTGTGGACAACAAACCCAAGAATTTCCGCTACTCAATGCACACTGGGATTCATTTTGAGGTTATATTATCTTAACGCTTCAAAAACTACTCTCAAGTCAAAGAGATGGTCTTCCTTTCTTTGTTCTGACTACTAGATCATCAACATAGCACTCAACTGATGATGGATGAGTTCATTGAAGATCTAAGTCATGGCTCGGGTATGTACACCATTTTAAGGAAAGGCATGACCCTATAATAAAGATGATCGGTTTGAAAAGTAGTGTTTTTCATCTTCGGAGACATCTTGATTTGGTTATAGATGACCCATCCATGAAAGAGAAAACTGCATGAGATGAGGCGATGTCCACCATTAATTAATATAGAAGAGAAACTCATCCTTAGGACATGCCTTATTTAAGTCCTAAATTGATCATGAAAATTTCTTCTTCTTCTTAAATGACACTCAAGCAACCGTAGGTATTTTTCTTCTGATGAAACCAACATCGATCAATTTCTTGACTTCAAAATGACCCGTTGTTCAATTTCTAATCGCATGCATCTAGAGCTTGCTTGATAGGTTGGGTGGATCACTAGTTTGTGGACCGCTATGTTGAGATAATTTGGCATCTCTTCATAACTCCATGCAAAGTAATCCTTAAACTCAATATAGCCTAAGTCATTGGTTTCTTCTTCATTCAATAATGAACTGATGTATGTCGGGCATGGATTTTCTTCTATCCCGAGGTTGATTTCTTTAAGCTTGTCAATTGTTGAATGGATCTTCTTCAAATTTTGTGGTGCATCTTTGATTTGGAGATCATCTGATCATTTGAGTTATCTAAACACACATTCTCATAAGAGTTGATGTTGTGTGAAAAGAACCTATCATACTCCAAATGATTGGTGACAACTAAGCAAGTAATCATCATCGACGACACCATCCTAATCTCCCTTTCTTGATTGTGCTTCCCTGCCTATATTATTCCACAACTTTTCAAAGTACCATGTGACCATGTGAGGAACCAAACCTTTGTATAAGATTATGAACACAAGGTGAGTAAAAGTCAAATGGTAATTCCATTAATTCTTTAAATGTATCCTCAAGTTCTACATCAACTTCGTGGACTTGAGGATGATGATCCCAAAAAAGAATCTCTTCGCTTCATATCACGGGAAGACTTAGGGCTTCTTAACTACTAAACCTTCAACTTTTTTGAGAAAGTGAGGTTAGAGCTAAGGTTCCCAACCGTAGTCTCACATAAACTTGATTCAATACTTTGCTTTGTCTGAGGCCCACCTTCCGTCCTGAGTGTCACCTCCAATGGAAACCCACGAGAGGGTTGGGTGTACTAATCACATAGACTCATCCTAAGATTCCAAGTCTAATAATAGTAGGGGTATCCTATGAACTAGAACCCTGTTGGTTGATGGCCAATGAGAGGGTGTTCCACCTCTAAAACTGCTTCTATTTTTGAGTCTGCCTCTTCCTAGTGGAGGTTGAGTCATTCTACCCACATGTCCATATGATGGAAAGAACTGTGGGTGGAATGTGATATGTGAATCTATTTCTTCTTCAATTTGCCTATCTTGATCACTTTGATTTTTCTTTTTCTTTTCTTTTTCTTTTGCCTTTTCTTTTTTATTTTTCTTCATTTTCTTTTGCTTTTGAATGTTGTCCAAGTTCACGAGAAAGAGTATTTTGAGAAAGATAGTAGGTCACATCTTCATATATCTCAACCTCTAACCGAAAAAATGGTTTTTTCATCTCCTTGACATAATATCAATCCCATCCTTCTAAACTTGATGCATGATGGAGGAGGATGGAATTATCTTATGATGTATCCAAGGCCTCGAAAAGTGAATGATGAAGTATTCAAATCAATTATGAAAACTTGGCTTTAGTCTTCCAATCACCTATCTCCAAAGGTAACACTATGGAACCTAAAGCTCTCACCTTGTTCATTGAATCCTCTCAACATCATCTAATCTCCTGAGTGTGAGATGTCAATCTTCTCAAATAGGCAGGGTCTTTAGACTCACCACCCACACACCTCGATATGAGAACTCAAGTCAATTTGCCCATGTCAACTAATGTAGGGGATGGTTCTAAGTCCCCAAGAAGGTCTTCATTTGTGAAAGTGATCCCTGAGCTTGAATAATGTGTTCCTCACCAATAGAAGTCACCTAAGCATATCTGGATCAAGGAGAGCGATTAATGATTCCCTCATCTCTTTGGATAAGATAAGGGCATCATATATGCTTAGCTTAGATGACAACTTTCTTAGGTGAGAGAACATTGTAGTCCACCTTCGATCCTCCACAAGCATATCCAAGGGTGGAGCATCGGGGGCTTCATCCTCAACCAATGACTTGTTTCCCTCTATCTTGAGGTGCTACCCCTAGAGGTAGAACCTGCACCACGGAGGTTGACTTTGGTGATCTCGTGGCGGTAATGGAAGGTTCTACCTACATCGCTCACCTAGCTTCTCCTATGGGACCCTCAGAATCGGATGATTCCAAGTCTATCTCAAGAGGTGAACTCGTAGTATTCAAAGTAGGAAAATCCAACTCTGAATCAGAAAGAGGAAGATCAAAATTGTTATAGTTGTTGTTTATACTTGAAGAGTTATCATTAGAATAGATTCAGATAACCCATCGGTGACACGATGTAATTCAAACTAGCTTTATTCTTCAATTTCTTGGAATTATTTGGAGGTACAAAGTAAAATCAAGTAAAGTGAGTGGGTGGGATTTGATTCCACGATACAAGAGTTCTACTAGTAAGAAGAAGAGCTAGTAAGTGGAAGAAGTGGGTGGAAGTGCAATGATGGAGGCTGGACTCTATTGGCTTGGCTATCCCGCCAACACATACTGTTGTTGCCGAAGCTCCCCTTTCCTCGAGTCGACGGAAACTTGCAAACCTTCCTTGATGTTGAGGTTTGAGTCGACTCGTGCGATCAAGCTGAAAATTTTGATTTTAGATAATTTTTTTAGATTTTGGATAGGAGATATCCCAACCTTCTTTGGTTTTGAAGGATCATAACATCCCAAGGATTAATGGAACTGGATGGTTGTTCCACACAAGGTATTCCTTTGATGACTATAGCACTGCTTGAAGCTATGTTCAAGCTAGTCCAAAAAGCAATCCTCCAAAACATGACCTAGCATGGGTGGTAGGGCAAAAGTTAGGATCATTAATTTTGCCCACTTCCTCCAACCCTCTAGTAGCTAAAATCAGGTTTTTAAGAGATTCTTAAAGATTTTCTGATTACCTCCCTCTTAAATGAGTATGTTTAATTTATCCATAAGAGTAGTGGATGGACTACCGGTATGGTGTACAGGCTATGTGATGTGGTGAGGAGGAGGGATGGCCATGGAGGCTTGGAGGTGATAGACGCCTGGTGGTAAAGGAGGCAAAAGCGATGGTGTGGGAGCACGAGGTCTCTCAACCGCCTCTAGCCATGCTTTCCTTCCTCATCATCACCGCTTCTTCTTCTCATTTATCTTTGTGGATTTGGCTTTGTTGGTAGATTTCTTGAGAAGGTAACTATTTGCTTCTCCTTTGCTAGCCTTGTTGATTTTCTCAAAAGTTTTGATGGTGAAACCTTAAGCATGAAGGCAACCGCCATGGATATTCTTAAGAGAATCTCAATGGCATGTGTTGACATTTCACACTCAAATTATGCCATCGAGAATATAATCAATGGGACTCACCATGATTTGTTGAGATAATGAGATCAAGTGACCCTTTCGAGCTCCAACAAACCTCTTGATGAAGAGTTGCTCCAACTCAGCAAAAGTCTTTACTGACCTATTGAGAAGTTTAGCATACCAATCAAAAGCTATCTCTGCTAAACTACTAATGAAGAGATGGAAAGTAAAGCATCACCACCACATTGCAACAAACTTGGCTAATATGTGCTCGGGTTTCACTACCATCAAAACTCTTGAAGGAAGGCAGAAACCCTTGGGATATATTGCATCAAATTCTTCTGGTAGGGTCTACCCTTTGGAACCGATGATCCTCCTGAGCCAATGCTTCCTTCACTTGCTCAACCATGACTTGATATCTTTTCGTATGGAGGTACTATCCACTACCTTCCTATACATGCGGTGTTACCTTGCTCAATGAGGTAAAGTCTTGGTCCAAGACATGCACCAACTCGGCCGTCTCAACTAGGTAGGATATTGCTTGGTTTCAATGCTAAGACATCAATAAGATCCTCAGCTTCTCCATCCTATCTATCTTTTCATCCTTCTATTGAGATGAGGTGTTGGTGGGTGTGTCTTCTTGCTTCTCAACACCTTCCATAGTCGATGCTCTCAAGGAGGATCCTCTATCTACCATAAACCCCTGAGTCTCCCAACAAATCATCTTCGGGATCAAGTCGACCTTCTCCTCTTTGACCAATCATACCCCAAAATCTCCTTCTTCTCCAAGATAATGTGCTACTATCCTTGAGAGAATGATCAATGAATGGAATAAATGATCTTAAATGGGTGTGATCATTATCATGCACCGAGAGGCACCAACCTCCCTACTACGGAGAGTCAATCCCATGTGGATACTCACTAGATGAGTGACACTCACCGCCACTAACATGAGGGTAACTATCTGATGTCCACTATCATAGCTACTATCATCTCTCCCTAATACCGCCACCATCTCCCATTCTATATGGGAGTTGGTGAAGGGACACCACGATGCCGGTTCGCCACCTTCGCACCACTAGTGAAGGTAGAGAGCTCACCCTCACACATAGGTGGTGTAGAAGGGGTAGGATCCTGACCATATCACCAACGGGTGCACTTCTCCTGGATATGGCCTTCATGGCCTCGGAATAGAGATGTGAACCTCGGTGATGGCGATGAGGGGTAGAGCGGGTGGAGACACCACCAACTCTCTATGAGAGCCTCCTATGATGGCTAGTCCTAGAAGGATACATCGGATGGTGATGCGTAGCCGAAGCTAAAAAATCAATGAGCGATGTTGACCAATTGAACCTCCACCCTCCCTACGGTAATATGTGTTGTGTATGGGCCTCTTGGCCCTCCCTCGGTGAATATGCTTCCCACACTATGGGGGATAACAGATCAAATTGAGCTCCGAGCATCCATAAGCTCGCCACCCCATAAGATAGACAAGGGTGTACCACCTCCTCCGTAACTATTGAGTGTTGCACTGGAGGAGGTGAAGTGATCCTCCCAACATCCTCTCTCCACTAGAGAGAGATGGAACCGCTTATAACCAAGAAAGTGAATAAATACTCCTCAATACAAACTAATGCCTCCATCTCCTTGCAATCATGTGTGATACCTCTGATGCTTTTTTCTCGAGTCTAGGATGGGAGGAGTGAGAGCTACCCCATACTCAAAAGTAGAGGCAAGCCTGGACCGGGAGCCTTACCCTTAGAGGGTGCAGATGAGAGGGTGCCCTCACTAGGGAAACATAAGAAACCATGGGCATCGCACACTAGCGCAACTATCACAATTGAAGCCAATGGACGCACCTTCCTCTTGAGGGAGATGTTAGAGTCAGGTAAAACTAATATGATCGGCTTCTACCTGCCACCTAACTGAGGGGAGTGCCCTCACAGATCCTCAAATCCTACCAAAGTGGATGATGGTCCAGTTGGGAAGTTTGTCCAAAGCCAAATCCATACCATGATGGAAGGTGAAAATGAACTTCTATGAACCGACCATTTCAGATCAAAAGTAGAAGACTAAAATTGATACTAACCTGAATCGAGAAGAATGCAATAAAAAATGAGTTTGTATCAGATTTCTATCTTTATAAATTTTTGAATTTTGAATTTGAAAATTTGAACCCACATCCAACAACTTGGAAGTGTTAAGTGGGTTCAAATAGATTTGAGAAGATTGATTGAAAGAGGAATTTTGAATATGAATCCAACTTCAACAAATTTGGGTATGTTGAAATATGGATTCAAATATTTTAGAAGGATGCTTCCATAGGTTCATTTGTTTGAATTTGAATTTTGATTTGAGGACCCTTTTAACAAATTTGGGTATGTTAAAGTAAGGGTCAATTGATTTTATTTTTATTTGATTGATTTTGGAATTTAACTTACTTAGCAAATTTGGGTATGCTAAGTGAAGTTTGAAAGTGATTGTTTTTTTTGTGAATTTTTTTTGTTTTTGAAATTTGGAATTTTAGCAAATTTAGGTATGCTAAGTGAAGAATAAGTGAAGATAGACTTAGCAAATTTAGGTATGCTAAGAAAATCCAATTTTATTTATTTTTTTTGTTTAATTTTTTGAAAAGTAGGATCCTTAGCAAATTTAGGTATGCTAAGGAATCCTAAGTGTTTATTTTTTGATTTGATTGAAAGTGGAGACTTAGTTTTAAATTTGGTATGCTGATGAAGTCCACTTGTTTTGTGAAATGGAAAATTTAATTTAGCAAATTTGTATGCTAAATGAAACCCAAAAGATGTTCAAAATTTTGATTTAGTTTGGTTTTGAAAATAGAAACTTTTCCTTAGCAAATTTGGTATGCTAAGGAATGAAGTTCCAAAAGGTGTTTGAAGATTTTGTTTGATTTTGGAGACTTTCACTTAGCAAATTTGAGTATGCTAAATGAAGTTCCAAAATGTATTTGAAAATTTGATTTTGATTTTGAAAACTTACTTAGCAAATTTGAGTATGCTAAATGAAGTTCCAAATGTGTTTGAAAATTTTGATTTTGGATTTGGAGACTTCACTTAGCAAATTTAAGTATGTTAAATGAAGTTCCAAATGTATTGAAATTTTTTTTGAAAATATGATTTTAAGTTTCATTTTGAGAAGAGACTCATTCAACAAATTTGGGTATGTAAATGAATCAATCTTATTTTTGAAATGTAAAATTTTTTTTGTGTGATTATTGCTTTTTTTTTTAAAGAGAGGAATTTCAACTTAATGATAGGAGATATGTTTTGATTTCAAATTATATTATTTTTATTTGAATGAAATCTTCATTTAATAAGTTCAAGTATATTAAATGAGGATGTTCATATGTGCTTTTGAAAAAATTAATTTATTTGAAATGAAACTTTCATTCAATTGGTATATTTGAATGGAAAGATTCATATGCTTTTTTTGAAAATTTAATTTTTTGATTTTGATTTTGACTTTTTAGAAAGATGATTGTTCATTTTATTTTGAAAGATGAAATCTTCATCAAAGTAAATTGAAAGAAGATGTCCATTTGTGCTTTTGGAAAAGATTTTGCTAGTTTTATTTGAAAATGAAACTTCCATTCAATAGGTGTGAGTGTATTGAATGGAAAGGTTCATATGTGCTTTTCAAAAAATTTAGTTTTGATTTGGAAAGATGATTGTTCATTTTATGTTGAAAATGAAATCTTCATAAAAATGAATTGAAGGAAGATGTTCATTTGTGCTTTTGGAAAATTTTGATAGTTTTATTTCTTTAAAAAATTCTTACATGTAACCATTATGAGAATTGTTAAATGAGGGTAATGAAATTTTGTGGAAAATATTTTATTATGTGCATTCTTTGAAAAAGTGCTTTTTGAAAAGCAAAGTTCTTATTGAAAATTTATTTTGTCTTTATTATTTTAGAATGAACCTTATGATAAGGAGGAAGTCTTTAAATATTTTCTTTTTATTTAGATATTTTTATTTTTACCCATTGAGAATTAAAGGGGTTTTAAGACCAACACGAGTGAGGTCCTAAAACCTAAAGATGTTGGCTAACTCAACTTAAGAATGAAATAAGCTAAGTGCCAATAGAGAAAGATAGTCTGATTCATACAAAAGTACAAACCCACTATCGATACTTGAAGACAATGATCATTTACCAAAGATGGAGAGAGGAACCATCCCCAGGAAGCCAAAAAATCTGGTGAAAATATATGCCTTCATCTATCCTTCAAGAGGATAAATGAAAATAGAAATATACGCCTTTATTTGGACACCATGTAGATCCGAGATGTTCTTATTAGGGTGATCGGGTATGATTGAGGAGAGGTGTACTATCTGAAAGTCACCACACTACAATGGACCTAATCACCTCAATAAGGACTCCTAAGGACAATGGGTCTGCATATGTACCAGAGATTCTTCCCTACTTTATATGGAAAAGTAAAGTAGGGTTTATTTTAAATCGTTCGTTGTTCCTACAGGGCAAGCCCCATAGTTAATTACATCTAAGGAAGGGGATTCCTTGGGAATACTCTGATTAAGGTAAATGATCATTGTCTCCAAAGATTTCAATAGGTAGACTATCAATCGATTAATTTATTTTTGAAAATCAAATGGGATTGATCAAGAGAGGGAGTTCTTATCAAGCCAAATGGAAGAGTAGGAGTTTAGATAATAGGAAGCCTAGTAAATATCCAAACTATCCTATAATTGGGCTTTACATTTTGAAATTGAATTATTTGTTTGAGTTGAATTTTATTAAATTTAGGCTTATAATTCCACATGCAAGGTCATGGAAATGCCTAAGAGGTGAGGATTTATGCTTATGGCCGGAAGGGAGAAGCAACCTCAACCTAAATCTAGGAGCTTTGAGGCCAAAATCAAACCCAAATCTAAGGAAAATGGGTATTTGGTTTGTCACCACAAGAGAGGACAAACCACGACCGCTTGACTTACAACCAGGGTGGCCAACTAACTCCTCCTATGATTTTAAATTCATGTAGGCAAGTCATATGCTTTATACAAGATCAAGTTATTTATTTAGAAAGAGACTAAGTCCTTAAACTCACTCCCTAAAGAGACTAGATCATGTAAGGGCATGCTTAAATGACCTAAATCTAATGTAAAATCATATTACATGTTATTTTCATTTTTGGACAATCATTTGACTCAATAGGATTCATATGTGCATGATAAATTATATTATGGGCCAAAATCGAAAGATGGGAGGTGTGTTTCCAACATGGTTTCAAACGCCAAGTTCCTGCATGGGTGGAAGCCTCCAAATCAAGAGTGAATCAATATGTTGTTGTGCATGATGTTGTAAAGAAATACCCATCCGCCTTATGGGTCGCTAATTCTATTATCTTGATTTTAACTTAGTTTTAAATGAGATTATGAGTTGTTTATTTTTAATTTTGAGTTGATTAATTTGGTAGAAGATTTATTTTTCCCTAAGAGCCTAATCATCATCCAGGCCATACATCAAAGCAAAGAAGAAACTAGGAAAACATGCCATTTCTAATGCAAAGATCAAACATTTTATCAAGCTAACATAAAAGAATAAAAGGCCAAGTGTGATCGGGCACCACTGCACAAACCCGAAAAACAAATTGGGTAGCTGAGCTCTACCCTTATACAACCTATATTATAATTGAATTAATTACAATTAAGCAAGGAACTCATGTTATGGGGGTCTTCAAGCTTCATTTCTTCATTCTTCTTTTCTTCTTTCTTCTTGTTCTCTTCTTTCTTCTTTAGTTCCTTCTTTTGAATGGTTGGAAGGTGGATGCTCCAAATGCTTCACATGGTGCAAAAGGTATGACCTTATAACCAATGCTCATCCTAATCTCCATAACAATCATTCCAAAATCCTAATTACAAAAGTACATGAAAAGGGAAAAAATAAATCTAACTAACACCTGCAAAATAGAGATTAGCTGAACAAACCACACATTCCCAGGTAGGTATATAAACAAATTGGACTTAGCACCCCACATATGGGTAACCAAGTCCACTTGGCCTATTTTGGATTATGCTTAAAGGTTTAAGCCACCTGCATAACAAAAGTAGTTATATTTTTATTATAGCACCCCTTAAGCACAATCCTTTGTAGAAGATAATGATTAGATTAAATCATTCTACCATTAATTCTACGCACATACACCCTAGCATCCAGACTAAAATATCACATTACAAAACAAAATAAATATCAAGCTATGCACCGCCCTAACATAGGACTAGAAGTGGTGACTTTGCCTAATGTGCCATGTGTAAGGTTTGTGGTGGTAGCTAGTTTTAAGGTTAGGATTTTCAAGTGTGAAAAGATTCAACTTAGAAGGGTGGCCTCATTTAAGTTGTTTAGTTGATATGGGTTAATTTTTTTATGATTTGATTTGGTTTGAATGAACTTACTTAATTACTAAAGACTATAAAGAGAGGAAAAGAGAAGAGAACTTCTTTCCTCCCTACCTTAAGTGATTTCTAAGGTAGATTCATTAAGGATGTTTTTAGTGAATGTATTATTATGTATTTTAATTAATCCTAACTTTAGATTTTCTCTAAACAAACCTATTCAAAAAGAAAGACATTTTAAGATTTAGTAAAGTGAATTAGTATCACAAAACACACAACATTTTTTTTCTTTCTCATATATGTATCAACACATGAATGAATCCTAAGCATATCTATACATGCAATGCAAGTATTTAGCAATAATGAATGCTAAGAGAGGTTGCTTAAGGAAACTTGGAATGTTTTTATGTATGCATAATTTTGTTAAGTAGAAGCGAGTGATTCTTTTATCCATTTTTCAAATGTACATTTATAAGTATAAAAGATATAAGTGAGTACGACACCATTGGTAACCAGGGGTGTAAGGTACAAGCGGGCTACTTAAAGCCTCACAACCCTGGGTGACTAATATACCACTTTCTTAAATGCATGTATCAAAAGAAATGCACAAAGAGAAGTGAGTGAGTTAAGAAAATTTGAATGCTTTATGATGCATAATTTTTAGTAAGTAGAGAAGGTTTTCTTATTTTCATATATATGTATGAAAGGAAAAGTGAGTACATATAACTGTGGGTATAAGGTACAAGACCTACTTAGAGCTACTTAAAGCCTCCCAACCTCGGGGTTGTCCAGACTAATATACCACTTTCCTTAAATATAAGCATTTGCACAAAAGAAATGAATGGAAAAGAAGGATACACAAATTTGTACTTATGTTTGGACTTGGTTATGTAATTTATATGTGGAAGTGTAAGGGTATTTCTTAATTCATAACATGGAAGAGGATAAGAATAGATTAAGCAAGTATTATGTTCTTTGAAAGAACTATACACTCTACAAATCTTATTCAAATCCATACTAAGAGGAAAGAAAGGAAGCAAACATAAGATACATTTTTATATTCACATGCAAGCTTGTAAATAAATTATAATTAGCACACTTTCAATTTTAGGTATTCAATTTATAGATTTTTTTAAAATAGGTTTGAATTTAATAGTGATAATAGCCACTTATATTTTTTACTTTAGCCAAAACATGAAATTTGACATAAAAAACATTTCATTTTGAATTTGATTTTAGAAAAGCATGAATGAATGATTTTCATATGACATACACATTTAGCATGCTAGGAAAGAAATATAGTGATGTGAGCATGTAATTTTATTCACTCTAATTAATTCTTAATGACAATCTTATGAAGTAAGATCATTTAAAGATAATCAAAAGTTGTTTAAAGAGACTTTCATTTTCGCTTAGAGTTTGATTTGAATTAGGAAAATGGGAGAAGGTTTGCTGGTCCTTACCCATTCCCAAATGTGTGTATTAATTTAATTTAATTTTTAGGTGATTAAATTAATTTTATACTTTGGTTAGGTTAAGGTGTAAATTAAGTTCATTAATTACCCCTTACCTATACCACCTTAACATATTTAATAAAATAATTATGAGCTAATGGATGACATAAATTCATAATGAATTTAAATCAGCAATGCATCCTAGGAAAGAAAGGTATCTAATGCAATTTGCTCACAATTAATTATTAATTAAGCTAAAAGGTTTAATTTAAGTACTTTCATAACCTTTCCCACACATATGGGTTAGGTATGATTTCCTTAAGTTTACTTAGGTTATTGAACACCTAAGTATCTTCCCAAGAAGGATTGATTAAGTTTCTAGATTAATTTTGAATTTGTGAACTTGATTTGATTACTTAAGTAGATCATTAGTCGATTAACCCTAAATTAGATTTGGATTTAAGGAAGAAAGGGGGTTTAGGGAATAGCTTAAGAAAAATATTCCAAAATCATTTCATAAACCTCCTAATCACATAAACAAAGTTTATTTATCTTAATCAAGGAATTAAATCACTATTTATATGCTTAATTAACCTTAATTACATCAAGAGAGTGATTAGGAGTTCATTGATTAATTTCCTTAACGGACTTATTAATAAATTCCAAGAAAATTAGTGGAGGTAGAAGTCATCCCTTTAAACATGCTTGAGAAGTTTGGAATTAATTAGTAAAGTCATTAGGGAGTAATTAAGGTTATTAAATTTTTAAATAAACCCTAATTAAGAAAAATATACTATTCAAATTCAATTAAAAAAATTTTTATTTGATTCCCCTCTGTATTATTTTTAAAATGAGCCCTCATTCATATTTGTTTGATGTTTCTACATTTAGTTATTTATTTTTAAAGTTTCAATTCATTTAAGTGATTTTTAAGAATTCTACTAATTTATTTTATTAAAATAAATCACTTGACACTCAAATTCAATATCTTTTAATCCATAGGTCATTTTGACTTGAAATTTTAATGGTAAGTGTACTTTAATAACATCAATTTTAATCTCTAAAAATTTCAACTTAATCTGACATGTATTTTTTGGTTTAATTAAAGAAATTTGATTTTTTACTAAAACTTAAACAAAGCTCAAAATACTCATTGAAATTTGGAGATTTTGTGTTTATTTGATTCTTCTCAAAAAGAAAAATTCAACGAGCCCTTATTTTCAAATTTTATTTAAGTATTTTATTTTCTATAATTTTTTGAAATTTTATGTAATTTAAATTAATTTTTTAAAATGGAAAACCGCGACGCTAATGTGGCAACGCGGCCAGACGATTGAGATATGCCGTATACACACGCTACGCTATGTCGTCACGCGGGAAAGGAAAGAGCAGAGAGCAACCCGATCGGCTGGCCGACCACGTCACTTCATCGCGATCCGAGGCCGTGAGCGATCGAACGGTCCGATCGCGATCGACGATCAGGCCTGATCGGACGATTCGACGACCGAGCCATCCGATGAACCGCAGGATCGGATGGCTATATACCTCACCGGCAGAATAGTAAAATCTAGTTTTTTAAAATGAAAAATAGGGTTTTCTAAGTGAAACCTTGTCCAAATGGACTCATTTTTATATCGATTCGCAACAAAAAAATTCTATTTTCTAATTAGGATGATTTAAAGTAAAATGCGGGGTTATCTAGGGTAGATTCCTAAAAATTGCACAAAATGCATCGCAAAATGAAAGTTCCTATGGTCAGTTATGGTTCTTGAAGATTACCTCACCGGGGATGATTTTTGGTGGCGGTGGTGACTCGAGCGCATTGTCGAGTGAGGGAAGAAGCCTTGGACTGAGCTTAGATCCTCACGTTCATGTCGAAATGAAGTTTCCTCTAGTGATTATCATTTCCTAATTGAATCCCCTTAGTTTTGGAGTATTTCTCTCCAAAATGAAGTGGATGATTACTAATGGCTTTTGGGAGCACTAAGAGGAGGAGAATGAGAAGAATCAGAGTTTCTTCAGCCACAAAAGCCTTAGAATGAAAAGTGAAGTGAACCTTTTCCACTTTTGTTTTAAAATTTTGGCTCCAAACTCATGTCACTTGGTTTGGGGTGATTGGGAATGGAAGAGAATCATCCTAGGTTGCTCCCTCATGGTTGGCTAAAGGCATGGAAAGTGGCGCCATGAAGGACAAGTGGGTGTCCCAGCCAAGGGAGGTGAGTGTCCTTCATGCCAAGTGTTCCAATGGGAGAGGTGAGGTGATTTCACCTCCCCATGAGTCATGGCTACCCCAACCACTCCTTGGGTCAGAAAATATGTGTCCTTGGTGCCTATGTGGGCTAATGGAAGAGTGCCAAGTGGCCAAAGAAGAGAAATGACCACTTGGGAAAGTGCCTATTCTCATGGGATGCACTTGAACCTAGGACAAAGTGGTCATTTGGCTTTGGATTTGATTTGGTAAGATTTGAAATGAGTCAAAGTAAGTTGGACCAAATTTCATGTCATTTGAAGTTCATTTGGTTTAATTTGGGTTAATTTGACCCATTTGGGTCAAACTGGGTCAAAATGGGTTTAGTTGACCAATTGGTCAAATTGGGTCAAACCAAGAAGTTCAAATGACTATTTGTATATATTGGTTCAATTGGTTTAATTTGGATTTAATTTGGGTTTTGGCCAATTTGATCCTTTAGGTCAATTTGGGCTAAGTTGACCAATTTGACCCAATTGACCAAATTGGCTTAAATTATGGCTTGGTTTGGGTTTGGTTGATCATTTGAAATGATTGGTATCTTTGTTTTCAATCAATTTGGTTTATATTTGATTTTGGCTTGATTTGACCTTTAGTCAAGTCAAGTTTATGGTCAAGGCTAGGTTGGGTCTAGTTGGCCAATTGGTCAAATTGATGAGGCTTTGTCAAGTTCAATAATCAATTTGGAGTGAACTTGAGCCATTGGTTGTAATCATTTGGTTTAGGTTGCAATTTGGCTAGTTTGGGTTCATGTGGGTTAAAGGGTTGACTTTGGTCAACAGGCTTGGTCGACTTGGTTTGACCCAATTCATGATAATTCATTAATCTATGATGATCAACAAATATGACATGAAGTTTAGATTGGATTAATTCACTTTGATTTGGATTGAATTGGATTTTGATTCATGTAGGTTAAATTGGCCACTTTGGGTCAAGTGAGTCGATTGGGTTTAGTTGGCTTGATCAAGGCTTGATTCAAGTTTGGTTGAACTCACATATGGACTTGTGATTGAAATATAAATCTATTTGCAAGAGATTTGGAGTCAAATGGGTTTTGATTATTTGAATTGATTTATGATTTGAGAAAATCCATTGAAATTGATTCAAGTTTTGATTTGGAGTTGAAGTTGATATGAGTTTGGAGTTGATTTGAATTTGACTTGAATGAAGGAAGTGAGGAGTTGGTTCAAGCTATAGGGTAGGAAAATTTTCCTAACACCCCTAAGGCATGACCTATTCCTATGGATAACTCTTCTAAGTCTCTAGGTTGAGTGTCCACCTAATCACTAGATGTCTTAAGACTAAGAAACTCTTAAAGTCTAAGAGAAGTCCTATGTCTAAGATGGAGGGGTTGAGTCAACAGATGAACATTGGTCATGAGATCTCATCTTATATATCTTGTGAAGCCTTTGGAGCATCCACATTCCAACCAACCAAAAGAAGAAAGAAGAAAGAAGAAAGAAAAAATGAAGAATAAAGACCCCCATAACATGAATTCCTTGCTTAATTGTAGTTAATTCATTTGTAATCTGGGTTGTATAAGGGTAGAGCTCATCTACCCAATTTATTTTTTTTAGGTTTGTGCGGTAGAGCCCACAAATGGCCATTTATTCTTATGCGCTAATTTTATAAATTGATTGATGTTTGTTTAACTTGCACATAAGATGTCATCTTTTCTAGTTTCTTCCTTGCTTTGATGTATGGCCTAGATGACGATTAGGCTCTTAGGAAAATAAATTTTCTATCCAATTGAACAACTCAAATTAAAAATAAACAACTCATAACCTCACCTAAAGCTTAGGTTATAAAAAAAGATAAAAGAATTAACAACCCCTTAGTTGGATATTGCCTTACTTTTCTAACATCATGTATAAAAAGCATATTATTTCACTCTTTATAGAAGGGCTTCCACCTTTGAGAGAGAACTTAGATTGACCTGTGAGAGCCATGGTGGAAACACACCTCCTTATCTTGCTGATTTTGGCCTATAATCTAATTTCTCATGCATTAGACATATAAATCCTAAAGCCTATGTCAAATTGATTGTACAAAATAAAAATAAAAATAAATTGTAATAAAATCTGCATTAAATTTAAGTCATTAAAGCATGCCCTACATGATCTAGTCTCTTAGTGTGTTTAAGAACTTAAGTCTCTTTAAATAAACAACAGCTTAGCTATCTTGCAAAAGCATTTGACTTACCTATATGAATTTAAAACCGTATTAGGAGTTAGTTGGTGGCCACCCCCAGGTGAGTATAAGTCCAACAGTCATGATGTTTATCCTCTCTTGTGGAGGTAAATAAAATACCCATTTTCCAGATTTAGGTCACTTTAACCCTAAAAGCTCTAGATTTAGGTTCAAAGGTTGCTACTTCTTTTGTGGCTATGAGCATAAATCCTCACCTTTTGGCATTTCATGACCTTGTATTGGAATCCTAACTTTCTAATAAAAAATCCAACTCAAAACAAATTAATTTAATTTCAAAAAAAAGTAAAGCCCAACCATAGGGTAGTTTGAGATGCTTATTAGGCTTCCTAGTATCTTAAGCATCCCCTACTTATTTTCATTTAGCTTCGATAAGAACTCCCTCCTCTTGATCGATCACATTTGACTTTCTAAAAATAAACCAATTGATTGATAGTCCTACCTTTTTGAAATCTTTGGAGACAATGATCATTTATCTTAATCGAGAGTATTCCTAAGGAATCTTATTTCTTAAGATGTAATTAACTATGGGGGTTGTCCCTGTAGGGAACTTAACGAACTTGATTTAAAATAAACCCTCCTTTACTTTTTTCATGTAAAGTAGGCGAAGAATCTATGGTATATTCCAAAGACCCATAGTCCTTAAGAGTCCTTATTGAGGTGATTAGGTCCATTATAGGGTGGTGACTTCTATCTCTTAAGATAGTACACCTTTCCTCAATACCGTACCCGATCACCTAATAAGAACATCTGCAGATCTGCATGGCATCCCAACAAGGTGTATATTTTTGTTTTCATTTATCCTCTCCAAAAGGGGATAGATGAAGGAAGGAATATATTTTTCACCACAAGTGATGTAATGTCATTACTATATGAGATAAGCTCTTAAAAGAGTCGCATTGTAATAGACATGAATTCCTAGAATGTATCTTGGAGACAAAGCATGAAATTTTTAGGCTAGATAACTATTTTTGAACTATATAGCTAAGACTAGGCATAGGATGACTCTCTACACAAGAGTCTGTGTTGGAGGAACCACACTGAGTATTACTCACTATTTCCCAAGCTGAGTCAAGAAAGAGTAGTTCATGACTAGCCATTTGCATACCAGATTCCTTTGTATATAGACCTTCTCCAATATGTAGATGATCATCACTAGTGGGCTGAGTAGAGGCTGGGGAAGCTGCATTAGCATCTATTCATAGTACCAATGTGACATCGCCTCCCGCCTCTATTGGTTGTTACAGCCATACTTGATGCTAGCGGCTCAACTACTATTGATGAGATGGTAATATATGTAAAATCATCTATCTGAGTTCCCATGCCCTTATCAACTCGTGAAGGGCTATGAATATTTCTATTTTCTCTCTCTTGAGTAGATGAAGTCCTTCATCATCATTTTTTATTTCCACTCTACTCCTTTGATGATCTTTTAGAAGACTGAGTTGTGTGTAAGGAGAAATGTAAATATTGAGCTAGTTTAACGCTCCCCAATCAATGACTATATATGTAGAAACTTAACTCCAACAAAGAAGAGAAGGTATGGCATATCCACAATAGTCATTGGTGACTAATCCTTGTGTAAGCCCTATGTGGAGCTATATAGAAGCCTGAACCAATCCCTATGCGAAGTATGGAAGTCCATACTGTAGTAGCAATTACAAGGCAAACATACAATAGTAATGTCCAGAGGGAGTGAGTATCTGCTACATTCCATAACAGTGGCAGTCTGTATATGGGCTTGGCCTATATGAACACATACTACCTAGTGTGGTGTTTATTTTTGAGATGTATATGGGGGAGACCACACAAATATGAGGGGGTACTTATTAAAGTGATTGAGTATAATATTGAGGTATGATGTACTATCTCGAAAGATAGAGACATTACCCTTCAATGGACCTAATCACTTAATAAAGACACCTAAGGCATGATGGTCCTCAAATATACCAGAGATTTTTCTCCTACTTTACATGGATGAATAAAGCAGGATTTATATTAAACCATGTTCTAAAGTTCCTATGGGGGCAAGGCCCTATAGTTAATTAGATCCTAAGGAAGGTGATTTCCTTTGGAATACTCAATTAAAGTAGGCAATTATTGTCTTCAAAGATTTCAAAGTTAAGACTACCAAAGAATTGGTTATGTTGGAAAATCAAATGGAAAGATCAAGGAAAAGACTTTTTTTGGAAGCCAAAGGGAATAGGTAAGGAATGCTTATGATACTAGGAAGCCTAGTCAGCATTTCAATCTATCCTATGGTTAGGATTTATAATTTGAAATCGAAGAGATTAATTTTGTTGAAATTGACATTTTATTAGAAATCTAGGACTTATAATTCAATGATACAAGGTTGTGGAAATGCCTAAGAGAGGATTTATGCTAGAAGGAAACAACAACCTGGATCTATATTTTTAGCATAAGCCAAAGCATGACATAAGTCTAAGCGAAGATGGGTATGTGGATTTCCTCCACAAGAGAGGATAAACCACCCGACTATTGGACTTACAACTGCCTGAAGTGGCAGCCAGCTAACTCCTCCTATGATTTTAATCCATGTGACATGGTCCTATGATTTTGCAAGATAGTTGGGCTATTATTTTCTTAGAAAGAGACTAAAGTCCTTAAACCAACTCCCTAAGAGACTAGAGCATGAGTGGTATGAGTAATGACTTAATCTACAAATGCAAATCTTTTTAAATTTTATTTTATTTTTGACACTTCATTTTTGACAAAGGCTTTGGGATTCTTATACCTAAATGCATGATGAAGTAGAGTTATTGGCCAAATCAAAAGATAAAGATGGTGAAGCTCCATCAGTAGGGGTTGCTCTCATAAGTCAAGTGGTCCTTGTGTGTGTAAGGATGGAGGCCCTCATTTTGCAGGAGTGATTCAAGATGCATGCATGATGTGAAACATACAATATTTAACTAAGGGGTTGCTAAATATTTTAATTATCTTGATTTAATGACTAGGCTTTATTGTGAGTTTATGAGTTGCCAAAATTTTAGTTATGAGTTGTATTGGGTAAAAGATTTATTTTTATGCTAAGAGCCTAATCGCATCCAGGCCATACAACAAACACCAATCATAAAGAAACTATGAAAATGCATGCAATTTTTAATACACAAACTAAATAATCATCAACCAATTTTTATAACTATCGTGAAAGAATAAAAGGCAATGCTTGGTAGCCATACAACCCAAAAGAAAGATGGCCTTTTCACCCTATACAACCTAATTATTTACTAATACCTATTTATAATGATATGCTATGGGAGTTCATTCTCATTCTTCATGTCTCCATTTCTTTTCCTTTTGATTTGATTTTTCCACAGCATGACATCTCCAAGGAAAATTCTAGCCAATGCTCATTAAATATGCATAAACATTTAATGCAAAAACATTAAAAGTAAAACATCTAATATACATAAAATAAGATTCTCAAACATACACATTCTGCAACATAACATTTAAATTTGGACTTAATAAGACATATAAAGATGTCTTAACTTATTATTTATCTTAATCTAGAAGAAATCAAAGAGTTATTTATGATTTATTTTGAGAAAATATTCTTACAAAAAAACATAGCAATAATATAAAATCCAAAGGATGACACCCTAACATCCCACTAAAATAATTTCTAAAGCATTTCCTTAGCATCATATTATCCATTTTAAATTAATACTAAGTTTAGGTTTGAAATGATATTTAATGAAAGAATAAAATGATTTGATAACATGACATTGATGTTCAATTATTCCATTTCATCACATGTAACATGCAAATGATATTAAATCCTAAGTATACCTACACATGCAATATATTTTTTTAGCACACTTTAAGTGAAAGATGAATATGTGTATTTTGTAGAAAATGGGACTTTCACTCATTAGCTAATACACATTCAAGTGTATAACAATTTTAAGCAAGTCCTTTTCCATTGTTAACCAGGGGTGCGAGGTAAAGACCTCTTTGGGACTACTTAAAGCCTCGCATCCCCGGAATATCCAGACTAGATATACCCACTATTCTTAATACACATAAATATACAAATGACTACAAGAATGGAAAATCATGCAAAAGTTGTATTTCCTTCAATTGAATTATTTATACATGTGAGTTAAAGTCAAAAAGGAGATTTTCATTCATCAGCTAAATGCACATAAAAGTGTATAAAAGTTTTAATTTTTTATTGTTAACTGGGAGTAAAGACCTCTTTGGGACTACTTAAAGCCTCGTGTTCTGAATGTCCAGACTAGATATATCCACTATTCTTGAATACACATGAATGTACAAATGACTACAAGAATGGAAAATCATGCAAAAGTTGTATTTCTCAATTGAATTATTTATACATTGTGAGCTAAAGTTTTATGTAAATTCTAACATAGAAATATATAAGAATGAATTCAAACAAATATTAAGTCCTTTTCAAATGGGCTATACACTTGTTAACATTCAAACCTTATGTAAATCCATATAGACTAAAGAAGGAGAACTCTATATCACATGTTCTAAGCCATAGACACATGCAAGCTTATAGACATTTGTAACTATTATTTCTCCAAACATTATAATTGACTTATAAACTTTCAAAATAACTTTGATTTAATATTGATAATAGCCACACATATTATAAATTTAATTCAACACATGCAAGCTCAACATAAGGAAAATTCATTTCAATTTAAATATTTTAAAAACATTAATGCATGAAATCACATGACACACATCATTTAATATGATTGAAAAGGAATAATAAGACATAAAACACATGTTTTATTCAATAAAACTAATTCATAAGGACAAGCATCTCAAATAGAAGCAATTAAAGAAGGCCAAGGCTTTTTAATCATCATTTTAAGGTTATATTTCGATTTGATTTGAATAAATGAGGAAGAGTTTGTTGATCTTAACCGATTCCCATGTTTGTAAATTAATTTGGTTTAATGAAAAATAATTAAGTTGATTTTATGGGTTAATTAAGTTATGATATAGATTAAATCAATTAATTAGCCCTTACCTATGGCACCTTAAGATAATTTACTAAATAATTATGAGCCAACATGATATATAAATACATTTGAAAATTAAATTAGCAATGCTCTTAAGAAATGAAAGGGGCTTAATGTAATTGGCTCACTATTAATAGGTAATTAAGTTTAAAGAACTCAATTAAGTAAACTTATGGTTTTCCCACACATGTGAGCTAACCATAATTTCCTTACAAATTTCATAGGTTATTGAACACCTATGAGTCTACCCAGAAACTTAATTAGATGAGATCTGAAATGATTATGATTTCTACTTGATTAATTAAGCCATTTAATTAGTGAGTTAAGCCATTAATTAATCTCGAACTGATTAATTTCCATTGAAGTGAAATGAACTTAGGGAAAAGATTGGAAAAGACATTCCAATCTCTTTCCCCATGCCCATTCACTATTCTACAATGATTGGCAAGGTTAATTAATGGTTTCCTTACTATTTAAAATGTTGATTAATTACTTAATTAATTAATAAAGTGATTAAGACTAAGATAAGTAATTTTTCTAATTAACCAAATAATAAATCCCAAGAAAATTATGGGAGAAAAGGTCATCCCATTAATCAACCTCAGAAAGTTTGGAATTAATTACTTTAGTAATTAGAGAGTAATTAAACTAATTAAGTTTTCAATTAAACTTAAATTAATCCTTAATTTCTATTCAAAAGAAATTAAGATTAAGTTTAAATTAATCTCCTATAAAATACCTTTAAAATGAGTATTTATTTATAATTTTTTAATTTTCCTACAATTAGTTATAAATTTATGATGTTTTTAGCCATTAAAATGCATTTAATTAATCTTAATTAACCTTAATCCCCATCTAATGTGGCTTTCATGTAAGCGGGTTGGTTCTTTAAGTTGTCACATCTGTGGGTTGACTCATCCGGTGAGATGCACTTTCTGTGCACCATTTGATCTAAAGATCAGTCCATGATCAAAGCTGTGGTTTAATATGATTAGTCATATTAATCTAGCGTGATTTGATCAGGACCGTTCATTTTGATTATGTGGAATGCACAGTCTGTGATCTGTCTCTTCCCAAGCGGTGAGAGATAGAGACTATCCATCGTTCATCGCTCGATCTGAGCTCACCCAAGCTCGAATGAAGATCAAATCGATCCTACACCATCAGGGAAGTAAAACAAATAGATCCAATGGTGGAAATCTCATGACATGTAACTTTTCTTCACAAAGGACCAGACCATTTTAAGCTAGAGATCGGTTTCAATGGAATACCTCACCGGAGCTTAAGACCAGTGGCTCTGACGATTAAGGAAGCTTTGTCTAGTAGAGATGAAGCCCTATTGAGCAGCATGAGCTTTGATTTGGTGTAGTTTGCTCGAAAGACCAAAGCACGGGATGTAGCTTTCTGCTTTGATCGAACTCCCACTTTTAGCAGTCAGAGGTGACGAGAAATAATTTGTTCTTGCTCTTCTAGCTCCAAGGAAGGTGTGTGCAAAGTTAATTGCACTTTGGTGGCAATTTGAGCAAATGGGACTCAAAGGTGGCCTCCCCTATTTTGATTTTTCATAAATTGAGAGGGGAGCCTGAGAACCTTGGGAATGGATTGGGGAGGGGGGGAGGTATACCCGCTCATTCCTTTGATCCAACGACCATGTCTATTTGGTCATTTTGATCAAGTGGCTATCATGGGGAGCCCAATTTGGGCAGGGAATGAGCTTTGGTGACTTCACTTGAGTGGAGGAGGGTGTGAGAATGCAGCCAAGGCAAAGGGAGTGGGAGTCCTTTCTTGTCACATGCTCTAATAGAAATGGAGAGGTGATTTCACCTCCCATGGATCATGGCCGACCCAACCATCCCTTGGGTCAGGTTGGCCAGTGTCCAAGGTGTTTAGGTGGAGCAATAGATGAGTGCCAAGTGGCCAAGGAAGAGAAATGACCATTCCCCCAAGTGATTTTCTCATGTGATACCCTTAGCCCAAGGGTAGAGTGGTCATTTAGCATTGTACTTGATTTAGGCATATTTAAAATTAGTCAAAAGTGGGTTGGGACAAATTTCCTATTATTTGGAGTTCATTTGATTTAATTTGACTGAATTTGACCCATTTGGGTCAAATTAAGTCAAATCAAGTTAGGTTGACTAATTAGTCAAATTGGGTCAAACCAAGAGTTGGGTTAAGTTTACATAACCATTTGGAGGGTATTGGTTCATTAGCTTGGTTCAATTTGCTTTGGATTTTATTTTGTCCTATTTGAGTTCATTTAGGACAAATGGGTCAAGGTGACCAATTTGATCCAATTGACCAAATTGGCTTAGGTCATGGCTTGGTTTGGGTTTGGTTGATCATTTGGAATGTATTGTAGGCTTTGGTTCCAAACAATCTTGATTTGATTGGGTTTTAGTGTGAGACACTATAGCACCCAAGAGGGGTGTGAATTGGTAATATTAAAATTTTCAAAACTTAAATTTTAATTTTAAATAGAAAATTAGATTTTGATATTATAATGATAAGATATAATTCAGCAAGGAGTAATTTTTTTTTTTTAACCAAAAAGATTCTTTCAATTAATGCTAATGATCACAAAATAAAAAATAAGTATATGATAGATCTAAGTTGGCTAGTAAGCTTTCAATTAAAAAGAGAGATCTAGAAAATATGAAAATAATTTCAGCACAATAATTTATTTTAAAATGCTTAAAATAGATCTAAAAATGATCTTTCAAAATAAGACCAAAGAAGAAATATTTCAAGAAACCAAAAGAAATTTGTAGGAAGCTAAAAATTTCAGCAAGTTGAAATAGATCCTACAAATTATCACAAGAGTTTTTCACCAAAAAAATGATTGAGATGCTTTGATGTGAAAACCAATGTTCAAAGACTAATCCACCAAAAAGTATAAATTAGAAAGAAGAAATAGATGGTGAAAATAGCATGAACAACTAAGAAGTATTAAGATCAAGAAAACAAACTCAAGTAATTTAAAAGGCTTGCTTTTGAAGATGTTGAAGCTTCCAAACTAAGGATTTGATCTTGCAATATTTGGAGAACACTTGGAAAGAACATTTAAGAGATTTTCTCTTAGATTTGCTGGAGAGATTTTGAATTTTGAATGAGGGATGCTTTCATGAAGAGAATGAGGGCTATTTATAGGCAAGAAGGTCATTTAAAAAATTATTTCAAAGAAATATATTATACAACCTCATGCTATCATGTGATAATTTAATATTCAATAAAATATAATTTATATTAAACAAATATTAAATTTAGCAGAAAAATTGGCTATTCACATGGGAAAGTCAAAAGTAATCACATGTAGCTCTTAATATATTCAAAGCATGTAGCATGCATCCATTATTAAAATCAAGTAATGTTTAAAAATCATAATAAATTCAATTTTAATGCAAAGTGGGTCATGTAACCACTTATTTTAAAGGAAAAAATCCAAGGAATCCATGGAGATAAAATCAGATATGAATTCTTTGATTAAACAATGACTTTGGCTAAAATACAAAATTTTATATATTTTTGTTAATTTTGACATGTGATATTTAAAAATTATGATATAATTTATATATAATCATAAATATGTTAGTTATTATATAACCAGCAAATTAAATTAAAATACCTAATTATATTAAGTAAATAAAATAATTATACTTAATAGTTATGATCATTTATTACTTTGACAATTTTATTGCTATGTAGAAAAACATATAATTGAATGTTAATTAAATAAAGATTTATACAAATTAACCTCATTAAAATAGTATGTTAGGTTGTGAGCAAATTGATTCATGCCAAAGAACTCATATGAATAGTCATATAACTAAAATCATGAGCTTCACATTATCCCTTTCATTCTTTTATTCTTGCATTTTTTCTACAATTTGTGAGATGTATTGGATATGTAATTAGCAATTGATATATCAAACACATAAAAATATTCATTAGAACATCCAAGCATTTGTTTGTTATCATCAAAATTAATCAAATTGAACATGAGGCTAATTAAGCCAACATTAGGTTGATTTGACCCTTTAGGTCAACTTAGGTTCAATTGGTTTTAGGTTTAGTGAGTCAATTAGGCCCAATTGAGGCTTTGGTCAAGTTCAACAATCAATTTAGAATGAACTTGAGCCATTGGTTGTAATCAATTTGATTTAGATTTTGATTTAAGAAGGTGTATATGGGTTGATTTTAGGCTATATGGTAGGTGATTTTCCAAAGTCCCTAAGGCATGGCCTAATCCTATGATTAACCCTTATAAGTCTCTAGGCTTAGGTTAAGTGTTCACCTAATCACTAGAGTGTCTTATGAGTAAGGAAGTCTTAGTGTCTCAAGGCTAAGTCATGATGAGTAGATTGAGAATTACTCAAAGTGAGGTCAACAAAGGACCCCATAGGTGTGGTGTAAGACAATGCCGCGTGATCATTATTGATGACCAACAATGTCTTGAAGATTGCAAGCACTAACTAAATATTCTATACCTAAACTTGAAAGGTAGATAGAATCATGATACGAGTTTAATGCAACTCAACTTATGCTAAGGGCATAAGAGAGCTAGAAGGGATCGGCGGGGGATTGAATACAAGAACCTTCCACTAGGGAAGCAGGTTCAAGCTATCAGCTGGGGGATAAGAATTTGAGTTTGATTGTGAATATGATTTTATTTGGGTGTGTATCTACTAGGGATAAGAATCTATAATCCGCTATGAATCAAGATCGAATTAATTTGGATATGTTTTACCTTAATTGATGTAGAGGCATATCTTCTAGGGATATGGATTTGAATCTGCTAGGGATTGGGTATGTGAACCTTTCACTAAAGAAGCATGTTCAAGCTATCCACTAGGGATAAGAATTTGATATATGATTTGTTTAGGGATGTATCCATAGGGGATAAAAGTTTGATTGAATTTCTTTGATTTAAACTCCACTGGGAAGTTGGTTTAATTTATTATGGCTCCACTAGGGAGGATGGTTTAATTGAGGGCATATCCACTAGGGATACACACTTGATTAGATTTGTTTGATTTAGATCTAGGTTTCACTAGGGAGGCTAATTTGATTTGCACCTCGTTAGGGGGAAGTTTGGTTTGCTTGATATATTTGATTTGGCTCCACTAAGAAGGTTGGTTTTGAATTAGAATTATTATGGACCCTGTCGGTGTGCGATGAACCACACTAAGAAGGAGCCACAGAGGCCTTGGCTTGTCTTAGATTTACAAGTCCAAAGGGTAGTCCACTTGCCATCGGGTAGGGCTATTCGACTTAAGGGTTATCTTTCGATGTGTGATGGGTATGTTAGGAAGAAAGTGTAGCAGACTTACATCTTCCAAAGCAGGGAAAAGTCATTAGGGTGATCTATTGGATGCACAACAAATCGAACTTGGCCTAAGGCGACAACTAAGAGAATGCCACTGGGGATCTTACCTCAACTCAAGAGTAGTCAAAGTTTATCTCATTTTAATTTTATTTGATTTAATATAATATAATTTGTTTTAATTTGGTGTGTTATGTTCTGGACCCTGTCGGCATGCGATGGACCCACTGAGAAGGGGTTATGTTGGCCTTGACCTATCTTAGATTTACAAGTCCAAAGGAGTAGTCTACCAGCCACAAGGTAGGACTATCCAATCTAAGGGTTGTATTTTGGTGTGAACTGACTGTGCTAAGGTGAAAGTGTAGTAAACTTACATCTTCCAAAGTGGGGAACAACTGCTGGGGTGACTTGTTGATGGTGCAATAATCAAACCCGACCTAAGATGACTACTGAGTGAATGCCGCCAGGGACTTATGTCACCTCAAAAATAGTCAAAATTAATTTCATTTTAATTTGATAGACCCTGCCAGTGTGCGATGGATCACACTAAGAAGGTGCTATGTTAGCCTTGACCTATCTCAGATTTACAGATCTAAAGGGGTAGTCTATCGGCCGTAAAGTAGGACTATCCAACTTAAGGGGTGCCTTTCAGTCTACAATGGTTGTGCTAGGAAGAAAGTGTAGTAGACTTACATCTTGTTGAGTAGGGACCAACTATTGGGGTGACCCGTTGATCTACAATAGATCGAACCTGACCTAGGGTTACCCATTGGTGTGCAGCGGTCATGCTAGAAAGAATGTGTTGCAGACTTACATCTTCCAAAGCAAGACGACTGCCGAGGTGACCTGTTGGTGGCACAACAATTTGAAGCTGGCATAAGGGTGACTACTGAGAGATTGCCACTTGAGACTTATCTCAACTCAAGAGTAATCAGGAGATTCCTATAGGGAGTTTTGTTGACACTGCCCTAAAGATAGAATATCTACTTAGGAAAGGTGCCACTAGGGGAATTAATTCCTAATCTACAAGCAAATATATATTTTGTTTGTTTGTTATCATAGACCTTGTTGGTGTGTGAGGGACCACATTAAGAAGGGGCTATGTCAGCTTTGACCAATCTTAGATTTATTGGACCAAAGGAGAATCTGTGCATCCGCAGAATAGAATCTCCAACCACAGGGGTGGTTACTATGAAAGGGGGACTGTCCAATCCAGTAGTAACCTAGGTAGTGTCTAAATTGGTCATAAAGGATGTGATCCAAATAGAGTGCCCATAGGGGAGGTGCCACTAGGGGCATTATTTTGGACCCTTTAAATAAGAAAGCTTGTAGGTATTTAGTGGCCAACTCAAGGATAAGGAATAGTAGTCTTACATCTTCCAAGAATGGTGTATCCATCGGGTGGGTGCATAGCGAATGCCAACCAACCTAAGGTGCCCGTCGGTGTGCAACAATCAGTCTAGAAAGAAGGTGTGTAGACTTACATCTTCCTAAAGTGGAACTGATTACCAGGATAGTCTATCTTTGATTCGATAGGTGTTATCTGACCTAGGGCTGCACGTAAGTGTGTAATGGCTGTACTTAAGAAAAAAGCAGAGAAAACTTATATCTTCCAAAGTAGGGATCAACTCTGTGGTGACCTGTTGATGGCACAATAGATCAACTCGATCTAAGGGCACTACTAAGTAGGGAGTCACAAAGAAGGACTGAACCCAAACTTGAACTAGTCAAGAGGAAAGGAGCCACTAGGGGACTTACCCTAATCCTCAAATATACTCGACCTAATCAATACACGAAGGCTAGTTCAAGGGAAAAGCATAGCAGACTTACATCCTCTTGAATGAAGCCAACATGAGGGTAGCTTACTGACCGTGCAGTAAGGCCTACCAAACTAATAGGGTGCTCGTCGGTGTGCAGTGACCAAGTAAGGAAGGAAAGCATAATAGACTTACATCCTCCAAAACAAGAAGACCACTAGGGTGACACACTAGCAAGGTAGCATGTCAGCCCGACCTAGAGCAGCTACTGAGTGAGTGCCGTTGTGGGTGTTATCCCAACTCGAAATAGCCTGAGATAAAAAATATGTGTTTATTTGATATGTGTTTGTGTGTAGTTTGTGTTTGTATTGTGTTGATGAAGGATAGGATGTCACTTGGGTTCTCTTACACCTACCTAAACACATCGAAGAATGAATGAAATGGTTCCACAGGGGCAATGTGACTCCACCAAGAAAGGATGTCTCTCGGGTTGCTTACACCTAACTTAAAGTCAAAATAGGATGCCTCTTGGGTTCTCTTACACCTATCCTAATAACACTGGAGATAAAGATTGAGTTTTATATGTATGTTTGAAAGAATGATTAGATTGATGAGGAATTTTAATGGGTGATTATAGATTAATATTATTATTATTATTATTTTTTGAATTTGGACTCAACCAATGTGCACGTGAAAACATAACTTTACTAAGGAATTGATTTTGAATTTTATTTTGAAATTTCTTTAGGTGTATGCAAATGGAATAAGAACAACTAAAACTAGTGTTCTTTCTCCAAAATCTTTGGGACCTAGTCAAAGTAATTGATCATCCTTAGTAAAAGAAATTCACTAAGGCTTCTCAAATATTATGCTCTATTTTATATTTGAATGAAAGAAATTTCTCATTCCAATTACTTGAATTATTATCCAAATTTGAATTTTGATTTTGAGTGCAATGGCTTTTGAGGTAGTGTTTATTGACTAGAAAAACAAGACACTCTCATATCATAGTGATTTAAACTACTTTCCATCCTTCGAAGCACCAAAGTAGGCCTTTTAATGATCAGAAATAAAATCTTGATTTGCAGAGTTTTGAGATAGAATAATTTTGAAAGATTTTAAACCATCTATATTCAAAATTAATTGAAGTCTCTTATTATTATTATTATTATTATTTTTTATTTTTATTTGCAAGACCTTCAAGGTTTTCAATTTTTCTTTTCTCTTTTTTTTGAAGGTTGCATCTCTAATATCACTTTAATATCTTTTTTAGACCAATTTTTTTTGTTATCCCATGATGTTTTACTACAAGCACTAACAACTTCACTAAAGTCATCCTAATTGTATACTTTAGGGGATTCATAGTGTCATAACTAGTCAAAGATAACTACTCATATCTTAAAGATGTCTTCCTTTTCTTCACTTTTGACCACGAGATCATCGACATAGCATTCGACTTGGTGATGAATGAGTTCATCGAATATTTGAGTCATGGCGCAAGCATGTGGTGCCAACATTTTTAAGACTAAAAGGCATGACCTTATAGCAATAAATTTTGATGAAAACCATAAATGCAGATGACTTCTCATTCTCTGGCACCATTTGTCCCATCCTTGAATGAGGAGACTACATGTAAAGAGGCCATGTCCACTATTAAATTTGATATAGATAATGTGAATTCATCTTCAAGACATGCTTGACTTAGATCTTCAAAATTGATGTATGTGCGGATTTGAATGTTCTTCCTTTTGATTGGGAATAATGTTGGATAATCATGATAGTATCTTTTTTCTTTGATAAGGTTGACTTCAAAATTTGTTCATCTTCTTGGTTCAAATGTTCACATCAAAATTTTGTAAAGTAAGAATAGCAATAGGTTCAATTTTGAGTTTGTAGACGCTACCTTTGAGATATATTGGGCACTTTATTTTGGTCTTACGTAAACCAGTCTTTAAACTACAAAAGTAACCTAACCAAGTCATTGGCATTTTCTTTTTGACTTATCATATATGGATGTTGGGAGGTTGGGCGGACCCTCTTTATGTTATGAGGTTAATTTTTTGAAACTTATTGGTTAATGATATAATTTTTTCCTCAACTTCAGGGAGTGCATCTTCTACTTGAAAGTCTTCAAAATTCTTTTAGCAAAGTAGGTAGATCAGGCAAAAGATGATTTTATTATTTCATTTGAAGGTTTATCCATGAGGGTTGAATCCTCTTTTGAGCTTGAAGAAAGAGATATAAAGTGAAAATTTGATATCTCATTATATATATATATATATATATATATATATATATATATATATATATATATATATATATATATATTGTTAGAGGTTAGGAGCAACTCTTAACTTCCAATCCTATAATAATAGTAGAATTAGAGTCAATGAGCTCACATACATACTAAGTTTCTAGTCATATCATACACGAATCATCCTTTTAGAAATTTTTTATTGCTATCTAACTCCAGAGACATGTCAAAATTTGGCTCAAAATTTATTTTCTATATTCTTTTCTCTTTTTCCTTGAATTTACACCTCATACATATGGTTCAACCTTTGGATTCCAAATAAATGTGTATTATTGGTGCTTTACTTTTCACTTTTTCTTCTTCTCTTTCTCTTCTTTTTTTGAGTATTTATTTATATTGTGTTCTCTGGAGGAGATTGCTTGTCTTTCTTTTCCATTAGATATTCTATGTTAAGTATCACTTGAGGAGGTTACCACTAACTGAGCAAGGAAGAATCAAGTTAAGTTTCAATCAAACACTTTTCTATCTCTTAAGAGAATGTGAGAGTGCACCTATTATTTAGCTTAGTGGCAACCTTCCAAGATAGTTAAGGAAATTAAGATTCCTTTAGAATAGTTTGATGCCCTTATTTTGGATTATGAGAGTTATCTTAAGAAGGATTTAGATTTTTATTATATACAACGACTAGTTTGCTTCTTCCTATGGTGTTGATCAAAGTGGTAGGACCGTGCCACTACAACAATTGATTTCTGTGATATCTTCTAAAAGAGAGGTATAATTGATGTCTACCTACTCTTTTTGGTGCCCAAAGTTTATCCTATTAGACCTTTGAAATCTGATGATTATAACTCTTTATCAATAGTGACACCATGGGGGTATCTTTACCTGAGTTGGAATCATTAAAGACATCAAGTCCATCGACACCGCTTTTTTATGGATTATGATCATTATTCTGAGAGTTATCTTCTTTTGGGAATTAGGATTCAAGTCATTTGAGCCATACTTAACTGGAATAGATAATACATACTTAAAATCCTTATTAGTTTTATTCTTAGCCCATGAAGGAACCTCCATGGCCTTTCTCCTTTATGGTGAGAATCCACATTTTGGTTTTAAGTCGAATTCCAACATAAAATGTTTTTTATTAACCATAACTTTATGATAATAGTGAATATTGAACCACCATAAGTCATCTTAAGATTCTCAAGCTTTATGTCGAATTTGATTTAGACATTTTTGATAGATTTAAAGAATTTGGACCCAGCTCATCAAATTTGAATATGATAAGGGGGTTTAAATAATTAGATTTTGATTTGGAGAGATTTTGAAGAGAATTTCTTTGGAAACTCACTAGTCAAATGTTGATATGATTGTAGGTTTAGAGCTCTTTGATGAGTTAAGAAATTTTGGAACCTTACTTTTTTTTTTTTTTGAAAATGGAACTCTCACTTAACAAATTTAGGTATGTTAAATGAAGTTCAGTTGTATGTTGGTATTAATTGTTGTGTGTCGATTTATGATTTTGTTTTGATTTTTGAAAAAGAAACACTTATTCAACAAATTTAGGTATGTTAAATTGAGTTAATTTTATTTAAAAATATGTTTTGAAATTTTGTTTGGAGATTGTCTTGACATTTTTAAGAAGAATTTTTTGTTTGTTGTATTTGTTGTTTGATTTTGATTTTAAAATATAACTCACATTTAACATATTTGGGTATGTTAAATGGGGTTGATTAATTTTGTTTGAAAAAGGGGTTTGACATTTATTTTTGAAGAAGAGGTCTTATTTAATTTAGTCTTGATTTTGAAGATGAACCTTCACTTAACAAATTTGGGTATCTAAGTGGGGTTCAATTAATTTTATTTTGAAAGGGGTTTGAAAATTTTTGGAGAAAAGATTTTTTTGTCTTTGTTTAATTTTGATTTTAAATAAAGAACCTCCATTTAATAAATTGGATTATGTTAAATGGGGTTCATATGATTTTTATTTTGAAAAGGGTTTTGAAATTTTTGTAAAAGATATTTTTATTTTACTTTTGGATTTTATTAAACTTTTGTTAAGCGTGGGATGAACTTTGCTTCACCAAGCTTCTGATAAGAGGTTCTAACTTTTATGTTTATTTAATTTTCTTTTCTATAGTTAATTTATTTTTACCTATTGGGGGACCCAATAGGGGTTTTAAGACCTGCATGGAGTGAGGTCCTAAAACTCTAAAGGATGTTGGCTAGCTTTGCTTAAGGATGATATAAGCTAAGTGCTAATAGAAAGATAGTCCTAGGCTTATATAAAATATAAGTCAACTATCGATGCTTGGAGAAAATAATGTCTACTAAAGATAGAGAGGGAAGCCTCCCTGGCGAATTAAAAAATCATGGTGTTTATTTTTGAGATGTATATGGGGGACACCATGCAGATCTGAAGGGGTTCTTATTGAAGTGAGCGGGTATGACATTGATGTGTGATATACTATCTCGAAAGATAGAGATATCACTTTTTAATGGACCTAATCACTTAATAAGGACTCCTAAGGCATGATGGGTCTTCGAATATACTAGAGATTTTTCTTCTGCTTTATATGGATGAATAAAGCAAGGTTTATATTAAACCAGGTTCTAAAGTTCCTTATGGGGGCAAGCCCCCATAGCTAATTACATCTTAAGGAAGATGAATTCCTTAGGAATACTCTCGATTAAGTAGGCAATTATCGTCTCCAAAGATTTCAAAGTTAAGACTATCAAATGATTGGTTATGTCAAAAAATCAAATGAGAAAGATCAAGGAGAAGACTTATTTTTGAAAGCTAGAGGAAATAAGTAGAGAATGCTTATGATACTAGGAAGCCTAGTGAGCATTCTAATCTATCATATGGTTGGGCTTTATAATTTGAAATTGAAGAGATTAATTTTTATTGAAATTGATATTTTATTAGGAAGCTAGGACTTATAATCCAATGACATAAGGTTGTGAAAATGCATAAGAGGTGAGAATTTATGCTAGTAGCCTAAAGAAAATAGCTATCTTAGATCTTAAATCTAAGGAGCTTTGGCATAAGCCAAAGCATGACCTAAGTCTAAGCGAAGATGGGTATATGATTTACCTCCATAAGAAAGGAAAAACTACCTGATTGTTGGACTTACAACTACTTGGAGTGGCATCCAACTAACTCCTCCTACGCTTTAAATCCATGTATGGTCATATGATTTTGAAAGATAGTTGGGTTGTTATTTACTTAGAAAGAGACTAAAGTCCTTAAACCTACTCCCTAAGAGACTAGAGCATGAGTGATATGAGTAATGACTTAATCTACAAATATAAATATTTTCAAATTTTATTTGATTTTTGACACTTCATTTTTGACAAAGGCTTTGGGATTCTTATATGCTTTAAATCTGTGTTGGCCTACTACTTCAGATTTACCAATCCAAAGGATAGTCTACTAACCAGATAGTAGGACTATCCAACCAAAGGAATTGTCTTTCAGTTTGCAATGATCAAGTTAAGAGGAAAGCACGAGGACTCACATCTTTCAAAATAAGGAACCACTAGGGTGATCAGTTGCTTGTGCAATAAATTAAACCTGACCTAGGGCTGACTATTGAGTGAATTCCTCTAGGGGACTTAAATCAGTTCAAAGATAGTCAAAGTTTAATTTCATTTTTTAGTTATTTTTGATGGATCCCATCAGTTTGTGATGGATTGTACTGAGTAGGGTCCATGTTAGCCTTGATCTAACTTTAGATTTACCCAAGGGAGTAGCTTCCCTAGGGGAGAACTATCCAACCCAAAGGTGCCTTTTAGTTTTGGAATTAAGGAAGAAAGCATGGGGACTCACATCTTTCCAATAAAGACCATTGGGCGACACATTAGTGAGGTAACATGTCAACCTGGGTTTGTCGATTTGTGGGTCATGCTTGTAAGAAAGAATAGTGGTACATCTTCCAAAGAAAATGACCATGGGGTAACCTATTTATGGAAAAATAGATTGAACCCAAAGGCACTAGTGCCAGGGGACTTATCTCAACTCAAGCGTAGTTAAGAAATTCTTATAGGGAGTTCTAGTGACACTGCCCTAAAGATAATATGCCTACTTGGGAAAGGGGTCGTAGGGACCTTGAGTTCCTAATCCACAAGCGAATAAATTATTTGTTTATCATGGATGCTATTAGTTTGCGAGGGATCACACTAAGAAGGAGCTTACATCAGCCTAGACTTATCTCAGATTTGCTGAACCAAGGGAGAATCTGTGCATCTGTTGAACAAATTCTCCAAGCATAGGGGTGGCTGCTAGGAAAGGGGGACTATCCAATCCAAGAGTAACCTGGGTAGTGTCTAAATGGGGTCACAAAGGATGTGATCCAAGTAGAGTGCCCGCAGGGGAGAGGGGCCACTAAGGGATTTGTCCAAAACCCTAGAGAAGATAATATCTATAGGTATTCGGTGGTCAACTCAAGGAGAAAGCACGGGAACTCACATTTGCCAAGAGTGGTGTATCCACCAGGTGAGTCATTGTTAGCATAGTGAACATCAACCAACCTAAAATGCTCATCAGTTTGCAACAATTAGACTAGAAAGAAAGCATCGGGGGCTTACATCCTCTTGTAGTGGAACAGATTGTCGAGATAGTATGTCTTTGGCTCGGCATGTTCTATCCGACCTAGGGAAACTATTGAGTGAATGCCACTAGGGGACTTATATCAACTCAAGAGTAGTCAAGAGGAATGGATCCACTGGGGGAGTTATCCTAAACCTTAAATATACTCTACCTAATTAGTGCATGATGGCTAGTTCAATAAGAAAGTGTGTAGGCTTACATCCTTTTAAATAGAGTCAACATAAGGCAGCTTACTGGCTGAGTAGTGAAGTCTACCAAACTAACAAGGCACTCATTGGTTTACAATGGTCAAGTCATGAAGAAAGCATTGGGACTTATATCTGCTAGGTAAATGACCACTAGGGTGATAAACTAGCAAGGTAACATGTTAGCCTGACCTAGAGCAGCTAATGAGTGAGTGCCACATCAAAATAGCCTGAGACAAAAGATATGTGTTTATTTTTGTTTGTGTTTATGTTTGAAGGAATATGATGCCTCTTGGGTTCTCTTACATCTACCCTAAAACATGCTGTGGAATTGATGAAATGGTGCCACGAATGGCAATTATGATCCCACTAAGAAAGGATGTCGCTTGGGTTCTCTTACACCTAACCCATTTAGCTAGTCAATATAATGTCTTGGGTTTCTCACTTTTTAGTAGCATTAGGGAATTGATGAATTGGTGCCATGAATGGAAGTTGTGATCCCACTAAGAAAGGATGCTGCTTGGGTTCTCTTACACCTAACTTAGCTGTGCTAGTTGAAATAGGATACCTTTTGGGTTCTCTCACACCTATTCTAATAGCGTTGGGAGTTGTGTTTAATTTATGTTCGTGTTGTAAAAGAGGGATGATGTTGCTTGGGTTCTCTTACACCTACCCTAAACACAACGTGACAGATTCACAAAATAAGCAAACAATGCTTTGAAAGAAGAGAATGTTTTGATGAATTGGAATAGAAATTTTTATGATAATTATTTTCAAACATGATTTTATGGGTAATATATCCTCAAATAGATCTCATTAATTGGAAGCATCGGGTGTTCCTCTTTATAATCAATAAGCTGATAAGATCCTCTTTGGTAGGCCTTCTCTATGACAAAAGGGCCTTCCCAAGTGGGTTCAAACTTGCCTCCCATCTTTTGACGGGCAACAATTGGTCTCCTTAGAACTAATACAAGCTCTCCTACTTGAAAAGCTCTAGGGTGGACCAGCTTATTATGAGCTTGAATCATTTTGGCTTTGTATAACTTAAGGTTCTGACACTCCCGTAGCATCTCTCCTCCAAACCTTCATGCTCTTCTAACCGTAACTTGGCATTCTGCTTTATAGTGATTTTACTACCCATTTGCTATCCTTAGTGATGGGAGTTGAACGTCTAATGATAGAACAGCTTCGGATCCATACACTAAGGAGAACAGGGTAGATTTTGTTGGAGTTTTGCAAGTGGTGCGGTATGCCCACAAAGCTTCAACTAGCTACTCATGCCACTATCTTTTATTATTATCGAGTGTCTTCTTTAGTATTTAGATGAGAGTTTTTTTTAATGCTTTTGCTAGACCATTTGCCCTGGGATAGTAGATGGTGGAGTATATCCAATCTATACTATGTCTATTGGTGAAGCTGTTGATCTTGGTGCTCTTGAATGCAATACTATTATCAGATATGATTCATCGAGGCACCCGACCTATATAAGATATGGTCCCTAAAAATGTTGAAGCACATCGTTGTGACTCTCGAGTGGATTGCCTCTTCACTTGGAAAAGTAGTCGGTGGCAGCTAAGATGAATCGATGACCCATGGAAGAAAAAGGATCGATAGGACCCACTATGTCGGTACCCCAACACTCAAATGGCCATGAGGATAATGTAGGATGTAGAATGTTGGGTGATTGATGTAGGACCACACCGTCCACCTGACACAGATGGCATCTCCTAGCCACGTTCATGCATTCCGTGATCATCAAAGGCCAATAGTATCCTAGTCTCTTGATATTTTCTTTCATCTTTAGATCAGATTGGTGAACTCCGCATATACCTGAGTGTACCTCAGTCACGATCTTATGGGATTTATGTTTAACCAAATAGCATAACCACATTTGATCAAAAGACCGTCGGTACAAGGTGCCATCCATGAAAGCATATGAGAGAGCTCTCTGTTTCATCTGATGGGCTTATGATTTCTCTTGAGGTAGTTTACCGGTGTTCAAGTAATATATGAATGGTTGCCTCCAGTTTAGCTCCTCATCTTTATTGGCAATGGCAACCTCCCCTTCAAGAGAAAGTCTCTCGATGAGTTCAATGTTAATAAGAGACAGGACTTGCCTATTTTGGACCCTTATTGGAATGGACTCATCTTCTGAACATGCCAATTCTTTGGCAAATTTAGTCGAAGCATCTATTACTGTGTTCTCTCCTCGAGGAACCTTGTAGATGGTGACCTCAAGAATTTGGGCCACCAGTTTCATGGTATACTTGGGGTAATGATGAAGCTTAGGTTTTAGAACCTTATAGGACCCAACAATCTGGTTGATGACCAACTGAGAATCCCCATAGATGTTGATGCTTTTGACACACACTGTAATGGCTAACTCCAGACCAAAAATCAAAGCCTCATACTCGAATTCATTGTTGGTGCATGGATTGGAGAGATAGTATGAGAATCTCATCACATCTAAGTCTGGAGTTAAGAGAATTATTCCTACCCTTACCTTTCCTGGAAGAGTAGATCATGGTTCTTCTCCTTTCTAAAAGGAAGCCGCATCATAAAAATACATCTCATAGTGGTGATTATCAACCTCCCTAAGTTCATGATTTGTTCATCAAGGAGATCATCACTAAGTAGGGAATCAGCAAGCAGTGGGTGTGCTGGTAAAAAATTTGATAGTGCTTGTCCTTTCACCACATGGAGGGGTACAAATATAATATCAAATTATGAGAGAATCATGGAACAACATGCCAAATGTCTAGATAACGTCAGCCATGCCATGAGAAACTACAGTGGATTGATTCTTAAATCAAGTCCACCTTATGAGAAAGCGTATAGTGTCATAGCTTTTGGGATACAAAGATTAAAGCTAGGAAATGTTTCTCAATATGTGGGTAGTTTGCTTCAGCAGAGATCAGACGATGGTGGAGGTAGTAGAGATCATTCTCCTTCCTTACATCATTGGCTTGGGCCAACAAATCGCCAAGAGAGTCATCGAATGCAGCAGCATGGAGGATAAGTGGCTTGCCCGGGATAGGGGCAGCTAGAGATGGCGGCTTCACAAAATACTGCTTGATGTCTTCAAAGGCATGCTGGTACTTATCATCCCACTTGAACTTGGCATCCTTTCTGATAAGTGCTGAAAATGGCTTGCATCATCTCAATAGATTGGAGATAAAGCATCTTAGATACGTCAACCTCCCTTGGAAAGATCTGAGTTTAGTTAAACTTTAGGAGGTGGCATTTCTAAGATAGCTTTGATCTTTTCTAGATCTATTTCTATTCCCAGGTGTTAGACAACAAACCCAAGGAACTTCCGTCAAGCTACTCCAAATGTTCGTGGGATTCATTTTGAGGATGTATTATCTTAATCGTTTGAAAAATACTTTAAAGTCAAAGAGATGGTTTTCCTTTTCTTTGCTTTTGACTATTAGATTATCAACATAGCATTCAACTTGATGATGAATGAGTTCATTGAAGATCTGAGTCATGGCTGCTAGTATGTGGCAGCATTTTTAAGGCCGAAAGGCATGATCTTATAATAATAAATTCTGATCGGGGTTCAAAAAGTAGTGTTTCTTTCATCCTATGGGGCCATCTTGATTTGGTTGTAGCCAGATGACACATATATGAAAAAGAAAACTGCCTAAGGTGAGGCAATGTCCATCATTAATTTTGGTATAGGAAGAGAAAATTCATCCTTAGGACATGCCTTATTTAAGTCCCTGAAATTGACTGCAAATTTGGCCATTCTTTTTCTTAACTAGCATGACACTGGCTAACTAGGTAGGGTATTTTTCTTCCCAGATGAAACCAGCATCGATCAATTTCTTGACTTATGAAATGACCCATTGTTCAATTTTTAATTGCATGCATCTAGGAGGTTGCTTGATAGGGTTAACACTAAGGTTTGTTGCTAGTTTATGGACTGCTATGTCAGGAGATAATCCAGACATCTCTTCATAACTCCATACGAAGTAGTCTTTAAACTCAAACAATAGCCTAATTAAGTCCTTAGTTTCTTCTCCATTTAGCAGAGAACTGATGTATGTCGTGCATGGATTTTCTTCTATCCCGAGGTTGATTTCTTTGAGCTTGTCAATAGTTGAATGGATTTCTTCTTTAAATTATGGAGGTGCATCTTTGATTTAAAGATCATCTGGATCATCTAAAGTTTCTAAACACACCTCCTTATAAGAGTTTGTGTGGTTTGAGAAGAACCATCAGACTCCAGATGATTGATGACAACCAAGCAATAATCATCGTCATCGACTGGACCCATTGTACTGAATCCTAGTCCTGATCTTGATTGTGCATCCTTGGCTCTATTGTTCCACAGCTTCTTGAACCTCGACTTACTTGGACCATGTACAAGGAACCAAAACCTTTCTTTGCAAGATTATGAACACAAGTCAAGTACCAATCAAAAGGTAATTCCATTAAATCTTTATATGAATTATCTTCAAGTTCTACATCAGCTCCTAGACTTGAGGATGATGATCCCAATAGAATCTCTTTGGCTTGACATTTAAGAAGACTTAGGGGACTCCTTAACAACTAAACCTTCAACTTTTGAGAGGAAAGTGAGGCTAGAGCTAAAGTTCCCAACTGCTGCCTAATAGTCTTACATAAACTTGATTCGAATACATTCATGCTTTGCTTGGAGGCCTGGTCTTCATCATTGTATTCAGTGTCACCTCTAATGAAACCCATTGAGAGGGGTTGGCTGGTATGCTAATCACCTGAGACTCATCCTCTGAGCTGAATTCCAAGTCTATGTGAATAGCAGTGGTACTCTTGTAAACTAGAACATAACCTCTATTGGCTAGTTGCCAACTAGGGGGTCTTCCACCTCACGCCTCTATATCTTCCTCACACCTGGTGGAGGTTGAGTCCTACCCATATGCATATAGTGGAATGACATGGGTGGAATGTGACATGTGGCTCTACTTCTTCCTTGGTGTCCTTTTCTCGCTCACTTGTACTTTCAGTTTTCTTTTCTTTTTCTTTTTCTTTTTCTTATTTTTCTTTTTCTTTTGTATTTGAATTTTGACCAAGTTCATGAGAAAAGGTCTTTTGATTTTGATAAAGATAGTAGGTCGCATCTTCATATATCTCAACCTCTCTGACTGAAAATAGCTTTTCATCTCCTTTGACATAGTATTTGATTCCATCCCTTCGAAACTTGATGCACTGATGAAGGGAGGATGGAATCATCTTGTCCTGGTGAATCCAAGACCTATCGAGCAAAGTAGTGAGCGATGTATTCAAATCAATTATATAGAACTTGGCTTCAATCTTCTAGCCACCTATTTACAAAGGTAACACTATGGAACCTAAAGCCATCTCACCATATTCATTGAATCCTTTCAACATCATCTGATCTCCTCAGAGTATAGAGATGTCAATCTTCAAGTAGGCAATGGTCTTTAGACTCATAATGTTCACCGATGCACTTGGATCAACTAGACCCTGGAAAGTCTAATATACCCATATCCACTATGATGTAGAGGGGACGGTTGTTCTCCATGTCCCCCAAACAAAGGTCTTCATATGTGTATGTGACTCCTTAGGATTCTCTTGAATAATGTGCCTCCTCTCCAATAAAGGTCAGCTGAGCTAAGCATATCTCTAGATCAAGAAGAGCCTTGATTAATGATTCCCTCATCTCTTTGGATAAGACAAGGGCATCATATATGCCTAACTTAGCTGGCAACTTTCTTAAGTGAGCGAGGACATTGTAATCAACTCTAGGCTGATCCTCCATAAGCATATCCATGGGTGGAGCATCTTGTGGAGGGACTTCTTGGTCATTAGAACCAATGACTTGTTTCCCCTTATCTTGAGGTGCTGCCCTAGGAGGTAGAACCTTGCCACTATGGAGGTTGACTTCAGTGATCTCTTGTGGTGGGTTAGTGAAAGATTCTACCTGCTCATCTGGCTCACCTACAGCTTCTCTTATAGGTCCCTCAGAATTAGATGATTCCAAGTCTATCTCAAGAGGTGAACCCATAGTATTCAGAAAAGGAAAGTCTATTTTTGAATCAAAATGAGGTTGATCAGAGTTGTTATAATTATTATTGAGATTTGAAGAGTTTTTAAAAGAGTAGAGTTAAACAACCCATCAAAAGTGACACAAATGTAACTCAAACTAATTTTATTCCTCAATTTCTTGAATTTAGAAGAGGTACATAATAGAAATCTAGTAAAGTAAGTTGGGTGAGGGATTTGATGTCCTCATCCACTGCTATAAGATGTCTACTAGAAGAAGAGCTAGTTGAAGTAGAAGTGTCGGCTGAAGTAGTAGCTACAACGGTGGAATGGAGGGTGGGTCAGTGGTTTACTTGGCTATCCGCTGTGTCTGAGCTCCCACTTTCCCCAAGTTTTCTTTAGCAACTTGCAAACCTTCCTAGATGTTGGAGGTTTGAGTTACCTCAAGCACCTGTAAGGAAAGTTTCTTTATTTTTGAAATAATCTTTTTAGAGGTTCGGGATAAGGACATATCCCAACCTTCTTTTATTTTTAGAGGATCACATGTATCCCCAAGGATTACCCTAACAGAACTGGATGGTTGTTCCACTGGGTATTCTTTTAGGATAATTATGGTGCCTGTCTTTTAGCTATGCTCAAGCCAGTCCTTGAATGTAAAGAAATCCTCCAAAATAAGACCTAGCATGCGGTGGGAAGGGAAAAAGTTAGGATCATTGCTCCTGCCCACTTTCTTCAGCTTCCTAGGCTTGAGTAGCTGAAAATTAAGTTTCTTTAAGAGGTTCTTAAAGATTTTCCTGACTACCTCCCTCTTAAATAAATAAAGTTTGTATAGTTTATCCAAAAGAGTATTTGGATGGAAGTTACCTAGAGGCGGGTATGTGTGCCGCTGCTGTGAATATGGCTGAGGAGGAGGTGGCGAAGGACATGGAAGCTACTGTGGCAGCCGATAGGATGGCCTAAGTGGTGGTAAAGGAGGTGGAAATGATGGCTATGGAGCTCGACGTCTCTCATACTGATCCCTGGCTGGTTGCTTCCCTTTGTCCAATACTACTACTATCCCTAGCTTCTTCTCATAAGCTTTCTACGACTTTGGCTTTGTTGATTAATCTTGAAAAGGCAACTATTTGGCCTCTCCTTGTAGACTAGCTGCCTAGTTGATTAGCTTATCAAATGTCTTGATGGTAAAACCTTTGAGCATGAAGGCGACCGGGCCATGAATATTCTTTAGTAGAATTTCTATGGCATTCTATTCAGACAGCTGTGGTTCACATTTCATACTTAAATTATGCCATCTGAGAATATAGTCAATGAGGGACTCACTGAGATATTTATTGTGCTACAATGAGATCACCCACAATCACCGTTTGCTGAGCTCCAACAAACCTCTTAATGAAGAGTTGCTCCAACTCAAAGAAAAGTCTTCACTAAGCTGTTGGGGAGTTCTACCAATCAAAGGCTATACTCTATTGACAAAAGACATAATAGTAATACACATCACCATGATTGCAATAGCCCGACGTGTATGATGTCTTATGGGTTCCTCACGCCATCAAAACTCTTGAAAGAAGGTGAAAAAAAACCCTTAGGATACTGGATAACATCGAATTCCTCTGGGAATGGTCTACCCTTTAGAACTGATGAACCACCTTGGACTTGCACCAATGCTTCTCTCACTTGCTGCTCAACCATGAGTTTAATATCATTTTCTTATACAGAGGTGTTGTCCACTACCTTCCTATACAAGCTAGTGTTGCCCTACTCTATTAGAGGTGAAGTCTTGGCTTGATCCAAGACATGCAACTCAGGCTGACCGGTCTCTGCAATAGTCGAATGTGCTGTTAGAGCTAGATTCTGAAGTGCCAAAACTGCTATTAGCAATTCTTCAAGCCTCTTTCCCATTTTGTCAATTCGTTCATTTTTCTGTTTAAGTTGTTGAAGGAGGTGTTTCATTTAATGAGATGTATCATCCTGTTCGGCCGCAACACCTTCCAAACTCTGTTGATCCCATAGGAGGGAACCCCTCGTGTCTATCATATGCACCTCTATGAGTCCTCCAACATATCATCTTCATTGGGATCAAAGCTAACATTATCTTCCTCTAGATCAGACCAAGCATACCCTAGAATTTTCTTCTTCTTAATGAGATACTATGCTACAATATCATCTAGGGAGCGGTCCAACTGCGTAGGCATAAATGATCGTGGCTGACCGGTGGTAGGATTGTGCTCATGAACAGAGATACATCTAACCTCCCCTACCACGGAAGTACTAATCTTGTGAGGGCTATGCTCACTAGAGGATACATGCTCCTGGCTATCATCTATCATGGGTGGAGCGCTACTCCTAGGAGGATCTATGGCCATGGGGACAACTGAACTATCTCTTTCTCCCTATGCTATTATCTCCATGATCTGCTATAGTGGTGGTGATGATGGCATGAATACGAAGTTATGTGATTGCCATTCCCTCTTCACCCCAACTGAAGTAGGAGGTCGAGTAGGAGAGCTTGGCATCACCTCAATCGATGGTGTAGATGAAATGGGATCTCTTAGCCATAGCTGGATCACCAGTGGGGCTCTTTTTTCCATGGATGCTACCTTCATGGCCTTTGATGGAACTGTGGAAGATGGAACTTGCATTGGAGATGGTGGAAGTGGAGTAGAGTGGTGTGGCGAAACCACCATTGACTCTCTATGTGGAGCCTCCGTGAAAATTGACAATATGATCGGTAGTGCGCTGTGAGGAAATCCATGAGGCAGACGATGGCATATCTTCATCTCTTCACGGTCACATGTATTGATACACGGGCCTCCCTGGCCCTCTCCTGCATGATATGCTCACATATGCTGTGAGGAATGACAGATCATAGATCAAACTGGGCTTTGGACTCTGATCATCCAGAAGCCTTGCCAACTTTGCACAGAACTATCCTAAGGCCCACATAAGACCTACTCCTATCTCTGATAGGTTCCTTAAAGTGAACTACAAGTGGAGGTGACACTGAGAACCTCCTAACATCCTGCTCTCCATGAGATCCAGAAAGAGGATGAAACTTGTTTTGTGTAATCAATGGAGATACTATCCTGGCTAACTCCTCTACTGCAAACTAAGAAACTACCTCCATCTCTTTGGCTATGCACACATGATGCTGCTTAATCTTATGGAATCTATTACGGCAGCCGACCCTGGGAGGAGCGGTGGGAACTAGAACCTACCTGTAGGGAAACTATCCTCAATATAGGGAGCCTTCCCTTGGAAGAAACCAACAGGGTGTTAGCCCATACTAGGCGAATGGAACAACCGAAAGCAAACACTAAACTACAACCGCACAACAGCCTTCCTCTTCAAGTGAGGGAAACTGAGTCGACGACATCTCAACATGGACCGGCTTTTGCCCCCATCACTCACTCTGACGTGTGAGGGTTTCCCCCTCACAAGTGATTTTGGACCCTTTGAATCCTCAACTGAAGTCAATTGGATGGGCAAAGTCAGTCTGTGGGAGGCTGGTGTGATCCATGGCCAAATCCATCCCAAAAGGAAAAGTGAAGACAAACTTCTGAGCTTCCATGTAAACTGAACTGAACTTGAGGGAAATTAACTGAAACTGAGTTGAAATTCTACAAAGTTTGAAAACAAACTCAAATCAATTTTCTGCTTTAATTTACTTTTAGAATTTGAACCCACACTGAACAATTTGAATATATTAAGTGGGGCTCTTTGATTGAGGAGAGAGATTTAGAATTTAGAATTGGAGAAGAGATTTTGTGAATTTAGAATCCATTTTCAACAAATTTGTGTATGTTGAAAATGGGTTCAAATATTTTGAAGAGATTTTTGATACTTCTATTGGTTCATATTTGAATTGTTTGGGGACCCTTTATTTAACAAATTTGAGTATGTTAAAATAAAGGGTCAATTGATTTTGTTTTAGGGATTACTCATTTAACAAATTTGGGTATGCTAAATGAGTTGTTTGAAAATAATTTTCTTCTTTTGCTTGTTTATGAATCATGAGTGAATTATGTGTGAGTTTGAAAATAGAATCTTTACTTAGCAAATTTGTGTATGCTGAATAAAGTCCAAATGTTTTCTTTTGTTTTGATTTTTTAAAAAGTGGATCTTTACTTAGCAAATTTGGGTATGCTAAAATAAAGTCCAATTGTGTTTTGATTTTTGATTTTTAAAATTAAACCTTTACTTAGCAAATTTGGGTATGCTAAGTAAAGAATCCAAATGTGTTTGATTTTTGTGATTTTGAAAAGAGGATCTTCACTTAGCAAATTTGGGTATGCTAAATCAAGAATCCAAATGTATTTGATTTTTGTGATTTTGAAAAGAGGATCTTTAGTTAGCAAATTTGGGTATGCTAAATCAAGAATCCAAATGTATTTGATCTTTGTAATTTTGAAAAGAGGATCTTCACTTAGCAAATTTGGGTAATGTAAATCAAGAATCCAAATGTGTTTGATTTTTAATTTTTGATAAATGAAATCCTTAATTAGCAAATTGGGGTATGCTAAATAAAGGATTCAAATGTGTTTGATTTTCATGATTTTGAAAAGAGGATCTTTACATAGCAAATTTGGGTATGCTAAATAAAGGATCCAAATGTGTTTTGATTTTTGATGATTTTTTGAAAAGAGGATCTTTACTTAACAAATTTGGGTATGCTAAATAAAGGATCCAAATGTGTTTTGATTTTTGTGATTTTTTTTTAAAAAGAGGATCTTTACTTAATTTGGGCATGCTAAATAAAGGATCCAAATGTGTTTTGATTTTTGATGATTTTTTGAAAAGAGGATCTTTACTTAACAAATTTGGGTATGCTAAATAAAGGATCCAAATGTGTTTTGATTTTTGATGATTTTTTGAAAAGAAGATCTTTACTTAACAAATTTGGGTATGCTAAATAAAGGATCCAAGTGTGTTTTGATTTTTGATGATTTCTTTTTTTTTTTTTTTAAAAAAAGAGGATCTTTACTTAGCAAATTTGGGTACGCTAAATAAAGGATCCAAGTGTGTTTTGATTTTTGATGATTTGTTTTTTGAAAAGAGGATCTTTACTTAGCAAATTTGGGTATGCTAAATAAAAGATCCAAATGTATTTTGATGTTTTTGATAATTTTCTTGAAAGAGGATCTTAACTTAACAAATTTGGGTTTGCTAAATAAAGGATCTAAATGTGTTTTTATTTTTGATGATTTTTTGAAAATAAGATCTTTACTTAACAAATTTGGGTATGCTAAATAAAGTATCCAAGTGTGTTTTGATTTTTGATGATTTTTTTTTGAAAAGAGGATCTTTACTTAATAAATTTGGGTATGCTAAATAAAGTCCAAATGTGTTTTGATTTTGATGTTTTGATTTATGGAAATGAGAACTTTACTTAGCAAGTTTTTGTATGCTAAATAAGGTTCAGATGCATTTTATTTTGAAAAGAGGGATCCTTACTTAGCAAATTGGGGTATGCTAAATAAAGGCCAAATGTATTTTTGGATTTAATGTTTTGATTTTGAAAAGAGGGATCTTTATTTAGAATAAATAAAGCCCAAATGTATTTTTGGTTTTGATGTTTTGATTTTGAAAAGACGGATCTTTATTCAGCAAATTTGGGTATGCTAAATAAAGCCCAAATGTATTTTTGGTTTTGATGTTTTGATTTTGAAAAGAGGGATCTTTATTTAGAAAATTTGGGTATGCTAAATAAAGCCCAAAGGTATTTTTTTGTTTTGATGTTTTGATTTTGAAAAGAGGGATCTTTATTTAGCAAATTTGGGTATGCTAAATAAAGTCCAAATTTATTTTGAAAAATGAAACTTTCATTTGACAAATTTGGGTATGTAAAATGGAAGTCAATTATATTTTATTTTTCAAGGATGAAATTTTTGTGTGTGATTATTACTTTTTGAAAAGAAGAAAATTCTAAAACACATGTGGGATGTGTTGAGTGGAATTTTAAATGGTATAATTTCATTTGAAAATAAAACCACCATCCACATATTTGGATATATTGAATGAAGAGGCTTATTTTTAAATTTGTACTTTTTGAAAAGAAAGAAATTCCAACTTCAACATATGTGAGATATGTTGAAATGGAATTTCAATGTTATGATTTGATTCTATTTGGAAATGAATTCTTCATTCAATAAATTTGGGTATGTTGAATAAGGGTGTTCATTTTCAAATATGTGCTTTTTGAAAGATGAATTTTGGATTTTTATTTGGAAATGAAATCTTCATTCAATAAATTTGGGTATATTGAATGAGGATGTTCATTTGTGTTTTTTAAATGATGATTGTTTTTTTTTTTTTGAAATGAAATCTTATTCAATAAATTTGGGTATATTGAATGAGGATGTTTATTTGTGCTATTTTTTTTGAAAAGATGATTTTTATTTTATTTTGCTTAGAAATGAAATCATCATTTAATAAATTTGGATATATTGAATGAAGATGTTCATATGTGATTTTTGGATGATGATTTTTTTTTTTGAAAAGATCCTACAAGTAATAATCTTGAAGATTGTTAGATGAGGTTAAGTTATGAAACTTCTTGTGCAAATATTTTTATTGTGTGAACTTGTTTTTTGGAAAAGTGCTTTTTGGAAAGTGTTGTTTTTATAAAGGATTTATTTTTATTTATTTTTGGAATGAACCTTTCCTTACCATAGAAATGGTAAGGAGGAAGGTCTTTATAATCTCTTTTTATTAAATTTTATTTTCACCTATGGAGACAATGGTTTTAATACTACATGGTGGATTCTAAAGCAGGATCTCTTGAATTTTAAGAAAAATAAACATGCTAGATGGAAAAAGAAAGATCTTAGATTAGAAATAGAACATTGAGATACTTGAGACAAAGTCATCATTTACAAAATGGAATAAATCCTAGGACAACTCCTAAGACTGGTTTTTTTATCTTTCCCTTACTTGAAAACAAATGAAAATGAAAATAAAAGAGGTAAAGATGAGATTTAAGAATATCAAGTATGATAAGGAAATGATCATTAAGAAAAAGATATCAAAGAAATTAAAAAATAATTTGGGAAAGACAATGGGTTCAGATGCTAAACTATCTTTTGCTTTATATTTAAATTTGAAAAGAAAATTGTTAAGTTTAATTTTAAAATCTTATAATTCCATAATGATCATGGAAATGAGAGGAATTTATTTGTAGGAAAACTCAAATCACAAAGCTTTGGGGCATGACTAAATCTAGAGTGATATATGGTTTACACAGAGGTAGAAAACAAATTTTAAATGTGGCACAATTTTGCAAGATAGCGGGGTTTGTGTATTTAGAGAGACTAAGCTCCCTAAGATTCATGTAGGGGCAATAATAATTAGTCTAATGTAAATAATTTTGACTTAATTTTGATGAATATTAATAATGCATGAGAAATTGATTGCAAAATGCAAGAAGGAGGTGTGTTTTCAGCATGGCTCTCAAAGGTCAAGCCATTTTTTCTTGCAAAGGTGGAAGCCCTCCATAAGCAAGAGTGAAGCAATATGCTTTTTATGCATGATGTGAGACATACAACATCCAACTAAGGGGTTATTTAAATCTTTTATTATCTTGATTTATGTCTTAAGCTTTAGGTGAGGTTATGAGTTATTTAATTTTAATTTTGAGTTGATTAATTAGATAGAAAATTTATTTTTTCCTAAGAGCCTAATCACATCCAGGCCATTCATCAATCAATGAAGAAACTAGAAAATCATGCCATCTTAATAAACAAGCTAAACAAACATCAAATAATTTTATAAAGCTAGTGCAAAAGAATAAAAGGCCGATGTGGTCGGGTACCATCGTATAACCAGAAAAGAAATGTGGGCTGCCGAGCTCTACTCTTATACAACCTGGATTACAAATGAATAATTATAATTTAGAAAGAATTCATGTTATGGGGGTCTTCATTCTTCATTATTCATTTCTTCTTTTCTTTATTTTTTTTCATTTCTTTCTTCCTTTTGGTTGGTTGGGATGTAGTTTGCTCCAAGGCTTTACATGGTACATAAAACATAATCTTATGACCAATGTTCATCCTAATTTCCATAACATTCATTCCAAACCTTAATTGCAAATTTACATTAAAATGGGAAAGGTAAATCTAACAAAATATGTAAAATAGAGATTAGCTAAACATTACATCACAAAATAAAATCAGGCATCAAACCATGCACCACCTAACATAGGGCTAGAAATGGTGACTTAGCCTAATATGTGTGCCATTTAAGGCTTGTGTGGCATGTCTTAGAAGGCTTTTCTAAGTGTGAAGGATTCAACTTAGAGGGTGGTTTCATTTAAGTGATTTAGTTGATTTGTTAATTTTATTTGATGTTTTGATTTAGTTTGAATGAACCCACTTAATTACTAAAGTTGTAAGAAAAGAGAAGAGAACTTCTTCTCATCCCTACGTGGTGAAAATTTCTATAGGAGAGGAGTCATCTTTCAAATATGTTGGGAGAAATGAGACACAGCATATATAAATTCATCTTTAGGATGCATGAAAATCCAGACTTTTATTCGGTGATCAAGTGCCATCAAGGAAATAGTGTACTAACTCGAGAGATAGTCACTACCCTTTAATGGACCTGAATCACCTCAATAAGGACTCTAAGATGATGGTGCATATGTACTGAGATTCTTCCCTACTTTACATGAAAAGTATTGTAGATTTATTTTAAACTGGGTTCATTAAGTTCCCTATGAGGCAAGCCCCATAGTTAACATCCTAAGGAATGGGGATTCCTTAGGAAAACCCTCAATTAAGGTAAATGATCATTGTCTTTGAAGATTTCGATAGAAAGGACTATCAATTTAGTTTTGAAAGATCAAATGAGATTGATCAAAAGAGGGAGTTATTATCAAAGGCAAAATAGAAGATAAGTAGGAGATGCCCACGATGCTAAGAAATCTAGCGAGCATCTCAAACTATCCTATAGTTGGGCTTTACATTGTTGAAATTGATTTAGTTTATTTAAGTTAAATTTTTCATTAGAAATTTAGGACTTATGATTCCTTAACACAAGATCATGGAAATGCCTCAGAGGTGAGGAATTATGCTTATGGGCCACAAAGGGGAGAAGAAACCTAAGAACCTAAATCTAGAAAACTTTGGCAAGGGCCGAAAGCACAACCTAAATCTAAGGCAAAAAGGGGTAATTGGTTTGCCACCACAAGAGAGGACAAACCACCTGACAGCTTGGACTTACAATCACCAGGGGTGACCGCCAACTAACTCCTCCTATGATTTTAAATACATGTAGGCAAGTATTTATGCTTATGCAAGATAGGCAGACTATTATTTATTTAGAAAGAGATTAAGCCCTTAAACTCACTCCCTAAAGAGACTAGATCATGTAAAGGAACATGCTTCAAATGACCTAAATCTAATGCAATTAAATTTTCATTTTATTTTTATTTTGGGCAATTATTTGGCTCGGGCTAATAGGATTTATATGATTAATGCATGAGAAATAAGGTTAATGGCCAAAATTAATGAGAGGTGAGTTTCCTCCATGGCTCTCAAAGGTCAAGCCAAGTTTCTCTGGCAAAGGTGGAAGCCCTAATGAAGAGTGAAATAAGATGCATTTGTGCATGATATTACAAAAGAAATGCTCATCCAGTTAAGGGTTCTAATTCTTTTATCTTGATTTTAAACCTAAGCTTTATGTGAGGTTATGCATTGTTTAATTTTAATTTTGAGTTGTAAAGTTGGGTAAAAGATTTATTTTTTCCTAAAGAGCCTAATCCACATCCAGGCCATACATAAAGTAAGGAATAAATTAATAAAAGCATGCCCCTTAATGCAAAAAGCTAAAGAAATCATCACTCAATTTATAAAGCTAATGGAAAAAAAAATAAAAGGCTGTTATGGTCGAGCACCACCGCACAAACTCAAAAATATCAAATTGGGTAGCCAAGCTCTACCCTTATACAACCCGGAATTATCAAATGAATTAAATTATAATTTAGCAAGGAATTCATTATCAAACTTTATTCTTCTTTTCTTTCTTCTTTTCTTCTTTTTTCTTTGGTTCCTTCTTTTGGATGATTAGAAGGTAGATGCTCCAAGGCTTCACATGGTACATAAGATAGTATCTTATGACCAATGCTCATTCTAATCATAACAATCTTTCCAAAATCCTAATTACACAAATTAACATGAAAAGGAAAAGTGGAAATCTAACTAACACCTATAAAATAAAGGTTAGCTAAAACAAACCACAAAAATCCTAAGATGTATATGGACTTATCACCCCCACACATGGGTGGCTAAGTCCACCTGGGATATTGTATTATTCTTAGGGGTATAAAGCACCTGCATGCAAAAGAATTTATATTTTTATTTATGATAGCGCCCCTTAAGCACAACAAAAAAGAATAGTTAGACTAAGAGCATCCTACCATTCATTCTAAGAGCATACACCCTAACATCCAGCCTAAGACATATATCACAAAACAAAATAAAACAAACACCAAACCATGCACTGACCTAACCTAAAGCTAGAAGTGGTGACTTAATGCTAATGTGCTTTGAAGGCTTGTGTATTTAAGCTATGGCTTTAGGTTCAAATTTTCTAAGTGTGAAAACATATTCAACTTAGAGGAGTTTATTTAAGTTGTTTAATTATTTTGGATTGATTTTATTTCATGTTTTGATTAAGTTCAAGTGAATCCTATAATTAATTACTAAGTTATGAAGGGAGGGAAAGAGAAGAGAACTTCTCTTTCCTTCCCTAACCTAAGTAATTTCTAAAGTAGGTTCACATCTTAGTTTTGTTTAGATGAATGTTTTGATTAAATCTTTTAATTAATCTTAAGTTTAGATAAACTCTAAATAAACCTATTCAAAAAGAAAGATATTTTAAGATTAAATTAAATGAATCAAAATCTACATAACACACATTACTTCATTTCTTTCCCAACATATATATATAACATGCATATGGATGGACCCTAAGCATATCTATACATATAAATGAAAGTATTTAACACACTTTATGATGCATGCTAAGTAATTAAATTAAAAAAATTTAGAAGTTGAAAATGCATGATTTTTCTTAAGTAGAAAGGGATTTCCTTACCCAAATTTTCACATACACACATGAAAGAGAAAGAATAAGTGAGTACAACGCCATTGTTAACCAGAGGTATAAGGTACAAGACCTAATTAGGGCTACTTAAAGCCTCACAACCTCGAGATTTTCTAGACTAATATACCACTTTTCTTAAATACAAGCATGTGTATAAAAGAAATGAAATGGAAAAGAAGAATGCAAACGTTGTATTAATGGATTCATTTTATTTATGCAATTATGTATGCAAGTATAGGTAACCCCACTTAGGTGATAGCATAGGGATGAATAGAATGTGGAATTAGGTGAGTCTTAGGTCCTTTTCAAATGAACCATATATCTCACTAAATTCCTATTCAAAACTATATTAATCATAAAGGAGAAAGGAAACCTATACTAAGCATACCTTTATAATCTTTCACATGCAAACTCATAATTAAAATATAAGTAGCATACTTTCATATTTGTTATTTTGTTTATATGTTTTGAAAATAATTTGGATTTAGTAGTGATAATAGCCATTCATATTTCTACTTTAGCCAACACATGCAAATTTAACATAAAGTAAACAATTTCATTTTTAAACTTGAATTTGAAAAATATAAATGCATGAAGCCACATGATATACAAATTTAACATGTTGGGGAAAGATTCAAAGCAATGAAATTATATAAACAAGTTCACTTCATTTAAATCCTAAAGACATTCTTATAGAATAAGAAAGTTTAAAATAAATCAAAGTGAATTCAAAGTGACTTTTGTTTGGTTTGAAGTTTGATTTAATTTTGAAAATGGTGAGATGAATTTGATGTTCCTAACCCATTCCCACATGTTTTTGATATTTTGGTTCAATTTTTAGATTATTATATTCATTTTAAACATTGATTAGGTTAAGGTATGAATTAAATAACTTAATTAACCCTTTCCAACACCACCATAGAATAATTAACCAAATAATTATGAGCCAATGAGAAAACATAAAAACTCACAAGGAATTTAAATTTGCAATGCACCTAATAAGAAGAAGGCCTAATGCAATTTGACTCACAATTAATAGTTAATTAAGCTAAGGGGTTTTGCTTAAGTAATTTCAAAACACCCTTTCACACATATGAATTGGGTCTTGATTTCCTTAATTGAACTTAGGCTATTAAACACCTAAGAATCTACCCAAAGTATATTAATTAAGTTATGAAAACTTTTTATAATTTTTAGAAATTAATTAAGGGTATAATTAATGAATTAACCCTTAATTAAGAGGATATTAAGGAGGGAAAAGTGGGTTTAGGGAATAGCTTAAGGAAAAAGCCCCAAAAATATTCCCTAAACCTTCTATCTACTGGATCTAACCTTAATCAACCCTAATCATGGATTAAAACCACTAATCATACCCTAACTATCCTTAATTTTATAAGGAGGGTAATTAAGAAATCCATATGCAATTCTTCTAATCAAGCCCTCAATAAATTTCAACAAAATTAGGGGAGGTAGAAGTCATCCCCTAAATCATACCCAAGAAGTTTGGGATGAATCAGAGACTTAATTAAAAGGTAATTAGCAAAATGAGATTTCTAATAAAACCCAAAATTAGAAAAAAAATAATTTAAAACCCATTAAAATTAATTTTATAATATTATAGGCTGAATTATCTTTCTATTGGATTTTATTTCATATTTTTCTAAATTTTGTAGAGAGAGTTATGAATTTTAGAAGATCCCTAGATTAATTAGTATTTTTATTAATTCCCTAACTAATCCTCTTGCTCATGGCGTGACACATGACAGCGACGGTCAGCGCGCTTTACACACGTTGCATCATGAGGGATTCACTTAAATGTCAAATCCAAAATGGCGGATGGTGGTGAACGTAGTTTGATATCTATCTTCCCTAAATAAAATCTAAACATGGGGAATTATCTCGGCTATCCATCCAAAATGCATGGAAGGATGATAGAGATCTCCCAAGTTCTTCCCCTAAATCAACAAAGACCGTCCATGATCTAGGGGAAGATTCGAGCTCGATTGAACTCGAATTCAAACCAAATTTAACCCACACCATCTAAAGCCAAAGAGCGACACATCCAATGGTGGGATTCACTTGAATTGAAAATTCTCTTCATGAAGGACCAACACCTCCTATGCTAGGTGGTCAAAAGAGTTCATACCTCACCGCTTGATTCCCTAGGAGAAGCTTCGTCTGGTTGAGGCGAAGCCTTGTTAAAGTTTTGAGCACTTAAGGTTGAGTGGATTGGTATATGGACCACCTCATCCTAGCTAGCTCATGGCTTTGATCGAGCTAGGTCCCCTTGCCTTTGGAACTTCAATGAGAGCTTGAGTGCACTCGACTTGCCTCTTTGATGGAGTGTGTGAGGGGAATTTGGTGGAAATTCAGTATGGAGAAAGTTGGCTTTTCAATTTTCCTCCCCTATTTTCACTATTCAAAAATTGAGGATAGGAAAATGGCTAGAGCTCTAGAAAGATAGGCATCACTCTCTGATGGCTCCTTACTCTCCCTTGTCCTCAATCGATTGTGTGGCTAATGAATTCAAACTGAATTAGGGGGAGTATATCTTGAAGGATCGGATGGTCATCCATCCACTTGCCATTTTTGATTAATGGAGCTTAAGCATTGGGTTGTTTGAGCTATTAGGAGTGTGCACATGGTCAGTTTGAGCCAAGGAGTGGATTGCCAACCTCCCATGTGCTTAAATTTGAGTGGGAGATGGGTTTTGAATTTGGAGTTTTGACCCATGGGGTCGGGTTTGGTCTAGGGACCAATTGGGCTGACCCAAACCCATTGGGTTGGGAGCACCACTCTTCACTAGGTCCCCTTGAGCTATTAGGAAAGTCTCAAGTGAATGTGAAGAGGGTATGACCAAATTACCCATGGATTAAGCCTAAATTTGTTCTTTGGCCTAGTGGTATGATGGTCATTTTGTGATTTTTCACTTTAGATATGTTGGGTATGTGAAGAAACTAAGTTTGACCAAGTTTCATGAGATTTGGAATTCATTTAATTGGGTTCGGTTATGTTAACCCATTTAGGTCAAAATGGGTCAACTTGGGTCAAGTTGACCAATTGGTCAAATTGGGTCAAACCTAGGGTTGGGTCAAGTTCATATGGCCATTTGAAATATTTTTGTGGCTTTGGTTTGATTCAATTTGCTATAGTTTTGAATTTGGCTCATATGACTTCATTTAGGCCAAATGGGTCAAGTTGACCTATTTGACCCATTTGACCTATTTGGGCTAGGTCATGGGTAGGTTTAGGTTAGGTTAGTCATATGGAGTGGATTGGTATCTTTATTTCTAATCAATTTTGGTTAAGTTCAAATTTCACTCAACATGACCCCTTCATGTCATGTTGGGTCTAAGGTCAATTGGGCTAGGTTAGGTCTAGTTGGCCAATTGAACTTTGGCCAAGTTCAACAAGTGATTTGGAATGAACTTAACCCATTGGTTTGGATCAATTTGGCTTAGATCAAGTTTTGACACATTTTGACTTTTTAGGTCAAGTTGGGTCAACTTGGGTCAAGTGGCCAATTAGGCTAGGTTAGGCTCAAAGGTTGACTTGGTCAAGTTCAAACATAAGTCATGAGTGAACTTAGATCAATGGTTTCAATCAATTTGGCCTATGGTGGAATTTGGCTAAGTTAGGTTTCATTTTGGGTGTTTGTCAACCCTTAGGTTTGACGTAGTTTGACTGAATTTGATTGATTGATCATCCCATGATGATTGTTAATCATGATGAGATGCATAGATGAGTTTGGTTCAATCTAATTTGATTAGGATTAGAATTTGCTCATAAGGGTACTTTAGGTCACTTTGGGTCAAGTGAATCTAAGTGTGTCTAATGGCTTGGTCAAAGCTTGATTTGAGTTTAATTGAACTTGTATATGGACTTATGATTAAAATATAAATCCATTTACAAGTGGTTTGAAGTCAAATGGATTTTGATCCATTTGACAATTTCATATTCAAAGGAAGAATATGAAAGGGTTTTAGCTTTGATTTTGATTTTGTTGATTGTTTGATTGATGTTTTATATGAGTTCATGATTGTAGGTTTGATTGAATCATGAGAGAAAATCAAGAGTTTGGCTTGATTTCAAGTTGATTTGGCTAACTTCAAAATTTTTACTTGAAATGCTTAGATTGGATTTTGAGTGGATTTGAGTTTGATTTTTGGAATTGGTTTTGATTATTTGAATTTATATTTCATTTATATATGTGAATATAAATGAGAATATAAATTGATCATGAGCAAATTTCAAGGATTTGAAGTGGTTTAATCATGATTTGGGCTAAGTCCATTAAGATGGATTTTAAAGGGCTTAGGAAATTTTGGAGTTTGGAATTTCAATTTTTGAATTTGGTTTGATAGATTTATATTTATATTTCATTTATATATGTGAATATAAATGAGGATATAAATGAATTATGAGAAAATCCCATGACTTTGAGGTGGTTTGATCAAGATTTAGGCTAAGTTCATTAATAAGGATTTAAATGACTAAAAGAAAATTTCAAATTGGGAATTTAATTTGAGGATTTGATTTAATTGATTTAAATTTATATTTCATTTATATATGTGAACATAAATAGAAATATAAATGATTTTTGAGAGAATCATATGATTTTGAAATGGTTTGATCAAGAGGCCCATTAAGAAGGATTTAAAGGACTTAAAGAAAATTTCAAATTGGGAATTTAATTTGAGGATTTGATGTGATTAATTTAAATTTATATTTAATTTATATATGTGAATATAAATAGAAATATAAATGAGTTTTGAGAAAATCCCATGAGTTTGAAATAGTTTGATAAAGATTTAGGCTAAGTCCATTAGTGGAAAATTAAGGACTAAAGGAAAATTTCATGAATTTATTTGGAATTTTGATTTGGGTTTGATTGATTTGAATTTATATTTTATTTATATATGTAAATATAAATGAATTATGAGAAAATCTCAAGGTATGAATTGGTTTTGACCATGATTTTGGTTAAGTCCTTAAGAAAGGATTAAGAACTTAGGAAAAATTTAGACTTAGGAATTTCATTGAGTTTTGATCATGGGTTTCAACCATAGATTTCAATCATGGAATTGATTTGAGTTTGGAGAAAATCAAATAGAATTGATTTGGAGTTTGACTTGAAAGAAGGAAAGTGAGGAAAGGTTTAAGCTAAAGGTAGGAAAATTTCTTAACACCCCTAAGGCATGACCTATTTCTATGGCTAACTATTCTAAGTCTTTAGGGCTAGGTTGAGTGTCCACATAATCACTAGATGTGTCTTAAGACTAAGGAACTATTAAAGTCTAAGAATATTCCTATGTTTAAGAAGGAGGGGTTGAGAGCTCATCCTAAAAATGAGGTCAACAAAGGGCGTCCAATAGGTGTTGTGTGACTGACAAAGAACACCGCACTTATTGGTGTTGACCAAAATGATCAACAATACCGAGAGATCACAAGAACTAACAGAAACATTCTGTCCTTAATCTAAGGAAAATAAAGATTCTAGAGCTTAGTGAAATGTGGCTCTACTTATGTCCAAGACATAAGAGAGAGGGAAGAATCGACTAAGGGATAGAGGTGACCATTCCACTAGGGAAGTAGGTTCAAATCATCCATAAAGTGATGGAAGGTTTGATTTGATTCTCACTGGGGAGAAAAAGATTTGATTTGTTCTATTGGGGAAGAGGGTTGAATTCATTTTAATTTTTGTTAGGTTTGAATTTTGAGATGAACCCTGTTAGTTTGATGGGTTGCACTAAGTAGGAGCCATGGAGGCCAAGACCTAACTCAGATTTACCACCAAAGGGGTAGTCTAGCACATAGTAGACTAGCCAAAGAGATACCTTTGGTATGCGAGGTTGTACTAGGAAGAAAGCATAGTAGACTTACATCCTCTAAAGTAGAGACTAGTTGCTGGGGTAATCTATTGGAAAGACAACAGATTGAACCCAACCTAAGGCTGACTATTGAGTGAATGCCGCTGGGGAACTTAGATCAACTCAAAGATAATCAAGATTGATTTCATTTTTAGTTTTGTTTGTTTTGATTATGATGGATCCCATAGGTTTGCGATGAACTACACTGAGTAGGGGCCATGGAGGCCTAGACCTAACTTAAATTTATCAATTCAAAGGGAATAGTCTACCAACCATAAGGTAGACTATCCAACCAAAGGGGAATGTCTTTCGTATACAATGGTCAAGTTAAGAAAAAAGTACAGGGACTCATATCTTCCACAATAAGAAACCATTGGGGTGATTGGGTGCTTTGGGAAACAAATTGAACCCGACCTATGGTTGACTATTGAGTGAATTCCACTAGGGGACTTAAATCAGCTCAAGGATAGTCAAAGATTAATTTTCATTTTTAGATTTATTTGTTTGATGGATTCCATTGGTTTGTGAGGGATCAAACTAAGAAAGAGCTTATAGAAGCCTAGACCTATCTCAAATTTACTGAACCAAAGGGAGTAGCTTCCCGGCCAATGGGAGAACTATCCAACCAAAGGAGTGTCTTTCAGTTTACAATGATTAATTCAAGGGAAGAAAGCTCGGGGACTCACGTCTTCCACTAGAAAAGATCACTAGGGTGATCAGTTGTTTTGGGCAACAAATCAAACCCCGACCTAAGGTCGCTGTCGCTTATGATAATCATGCTAGAAAGAATGCATCATAGGCTTTCATCTTTCAAAGCAGAATGATTACCGGGGTAACCTGCTTGTGATAAAATAGATTGAACCTGACCTAAGGGTGACTACATAGTGAGTATCAACTCGAGGATTTATCTCAACTCAGGTAGTCAAGCAATTCCTATAGGGATTTCTGCTGACACTGCCCTAAAGATAGGATGTTTGCTTGGGAAAAGGGGCCCTTCGGGGGCTTGAATTCCTAATCCACAAATGAATTTATTTGGTTGGTTTGTTTATTTTAGTTTCTTTTATGGTGGACCCTATTAGTTTTGAGGATCAAACTGAGAAAGAGCTTATATTATCTTATCTGCATTTACTTAGTGGAGAATGACATCCAAACAAGTTTTCCAACCACGGGTGGCTACTAGCAAAGAGGGACCCAATCCAAAAGTAAAGGTGTCTAAATAAATGCAAAGGACTTGATCCAAATAGAGTGCCCGCAGGGATGGGGCAAGGGCTTAATCTAACACCCTAGAGAAGATGACATGGCTAGTCATAAATTCAATAGGTATTCAGCAGTAAACTCAAGGAGAAACCATTGGGACTCATATCTACCAAGAGTGGTGTACTCACCGCGAAGTCGCCAACATAACGAGTATCAACCAACCTAAGGTGAGATACAACAATCGCTAGAAGAAGAAATCTTGGGACTCACATCCTCCATAAGGGAACCGATTGCCGGATAGTCTATCTTTGGCTCGACAAAGCTATCCGATCTGTATACTACTTAGTGAATGCCACTAGGGGACTTATATCAACTCAAAAGTAGTCAAGATATAATTCACTAGGTGACTAAGTGAATGCCACTGGGATAACTATTGATCTTCATGCTTTTGAATGCAGTACCATTATCGGATATAATTCATCGAGGTACCCTAAACCTATATACAGTATGGTTCTTGAAAAATTGAAGCACATGTCGTGGCCTCTGAAGTGAGATGGCACTTAGAAAAGTAGCTCATGAATCGATGACCCTTGGAAGAAGGAGGATCGATCACTGCCTACACATAACCAACACTCAAATGGCCATGAAGCCAATGTAGGTGTAGAATGTTGGGTGGTAGGACCACACCATGCACCACACCGATGGCATCTCTAGCTATATCCATGATGATCATTGAAGAGTATCCAAGTCTTTTAATCTTCATCTTCATCTTTGGACCAGATTGATTGATAATGACCCAAAATGTACTTAATGCCATGTGTTTGTCCAAATAACGTAACCACATATGGTCGAAGGATCGGTGGCACAAGGTGCCATCAACAAGAGCGTAGGAGAGAGCTCTCTATTTCACCTGAAGGGCTTGTGACTTTTCTTGAGGAAATTTTTTAGTGTTCAAGTAATCTATGAATAGTTTCCTCCAATCCAGCTCCTTGTCCATTTTAGCAACAACTATCACCCCTTCATGAGAAAGTCTCTCGATGAATTCAGGATATGATATGACTTCTCTGGACCCTTAGATGGACTCATCTTTTGGACATGCCAACTCTTTGGCAAGTTTTACCAAGGCATCGCATCAGATTCCGGGAACTGGTGACTAGTGAATGCCAGCTTCATGGTATACTCATAGTAATGATGAAGCTTTGAGAACTAGGACCACAATCGGTTGATGACCAATTGAGAATCCCAAAGATGTTAATGCTCTTAACTTGAGAAGGATGGCTAACTCTAGATCGACAATCAAAGTCTGCCATTGTTGGTCCGGAAAGATAGTTTGAGAATCTCATCACATTTTTGAGGGGAGAACTATTCCTACGCTTTCCCTGGAGAATAGATCATGGTGCTTCACCTTTAAGAAAAGAAGCAGCACCATCAAATATATCCCGCTAGCCTCCTAAGTTCATGATTTGTTCATTGAGATCACTAAGCGGAGAATAAGCAAGAAGTGGGTGTGCTGCTAAGAAATATTCTAGTGCCTGTCCTTTTACCACATAGAGGGGTACAAATATGATATCAAACTATGAAAGAATCATGGACCAACGAGCCAAACATCGAAAAGCATTGGCCGTGTCATGAGATACTATAGTGGATTGGTTTGAGATCAAGTTTACCTTATGAGAAAACATGTAGTGTCGTAGCTTCTAGGATGCAAAGATTAAAGCTAGGCAATGTTTATCAATAGGTGGATAGTTGAGAATCGACGATGCCCGAGGTAGTAGAGAGCACTCTCCTTCCCTTCATATCAGGGTCAATAATAGAGCACCAGAGAGTCATCCAATGCAGCAATGTAAAGGATGAGTGGCCTACCCGGGATATGGGCTGCTAGAACTGGCGGCTTCACCAAATATTCTTTGATGTCTTACAATCATCATCCCACTCAACTTTGCATCCTTTAACAAGTGCTAAGAATGGCTTACATCCTCGATAGGTTTGAGATAAAGCATCTTAGATACCATCCTTGAAAGGATCGAGTTGAGTTAAACTCTTAGAAGGTGGCATTTCTAAGATAGCTTTTTAGGATCTATTTTTATTCCTAGTGTCGAACAACAAATTTCCTTGAAGAATTGAATGCGTGGATTCATTTTGAGGTTATATTATCTTAACCATTTGGAAACTACTCAAGTCAAAGAGGTGGTCTTTTTCTCGCTCTTGACTACTAGATCATCAACGAAGCACTCTTGATGATGGATGATTTATTAAAGATCTGAGTCATGGCCCTTTGGTATGTAGCACCATCATTTTTAAGGGCGAAAGTCATGACCCTATAATAGAAGATTTCGATCAGGGTTTGAAAAGCAATGTTTATTTCATCTTCAGGAGACATCTTGATTTGGTTATAGTCAGATGACCCATCTATGAAAGAGAAGACTACATGAGATGAGGCAATGTCCACCATTAATTCTTGTATAGGAAGAAGAAACTCATCCTTACGACATGCCTTATTTAAGTCCCTAAAATTGACGCATATGCGAATTTGGCCATTCTTCTTCTTAACTAGGACGACACTAGCAACCGGTATGATATTTTCTTCCCTGATGAAACCAGATCGACCGCTTTTTTGACTTTAGAAATGGCCTGTTGTTCAATTTCTAATGGCATGCGTCTAGGAGCTTGCTGTAAAGAATCTGTAATGAGAAATGAGCTTGCATCAGATTTCTATCTTTATAGATTTTTGAATTTTGAATTTCAAAATTTGAACCCATATCCAACAACTTGGAAGTGTTAAGTGGGGTTCAAATAGATTTGAGAAGATTGATTGAAAGAGGAATTTGAATATGAATTTAACTTCAACAAATTTAAGTATGTTGAAATGTGGATTCAAAATTTTGATGAGGATGCTTCCATAAGTTCATGTTTGTCTTGAATTTGAATATTTTATTTTGAGGACCCTTTCTTTTAAAAAATTTAGGTATTTTAAAGTAGGGGTCAATTTGATTTTATTTTTGTTTGATTGATTTTTTCTTTGTGAATTTCATTTTGATTTTAAAAATTTTGGAATCCTCACTTAGAAAATTTAGGTATGCTAAGTAATGAACCCAAGTGTGTTTTGTTTGATTTTTGAAAATAGGATTCTTAGCAAATTTAGGTATGCTAACAATATCCTAAGTGTTTCATTTTTGTTTTGATGTGATTGAAAGTGGAGATTTTAACTTTAGCAAATTTGGTATGCTAAAGATGAAGTCCCACTTAGTTTTGTGAAATAGAAATTTCATTTAGCAAATTTGGGTATGTTAAATGAAATTCCAAATGGTGTGTTTAAAATTTTGATTTCATTTTGGTTTTGAAAATGGAAAATTCTTCTTAGCAAATTTGGTATGCTAAGGAAAGAAGTTCCAAAGGTGTTTGAAGATTTTGTTTTGGCTTTGGAAACTTCACTTAGAAAATTTGAGTATGCTAGGTGAGGTTCCAAAAGGTGTTTGAAAATTTTTAGATTTTGACATGGAGATTTCACTTAACAAATTTGGGTATGTTAAATGAAGTTCCAAAAAGTTGTTTGAAAAATTTTGATTTTGGGATTTGCAGACTCCACTTAACAAATTTGGGTATGTTAAGTGAGGTTCCAAATGGTGTTTGAAAATTTGTTAGATTTTGATTTGGAGACTTCACTTAACAAATTTGGGTATGTTAAATGAAGTTCCAAAAGTTGTTTGAAAAAAAATTTTGATTTTGGGATTTGGAGACCCACTTAACAAATTTGAGTAAGTGATGTTCCAAATGTGTTTGAAAATTTTTAGATTTTGGATTTGGAGACTTCACTTAACAAGTTTGGGTATGTTAAATGAAGTTCCAAAAAGTTGTTTGAAATAATTTTGATTTTGAATTTGGAAACTCCACTTAACAAATTTGGGTGTGTTAAGTGAGGTTCCAAATGGTGTTTGAAAATTTTTAGATTTTGGATTTGGAGACTTCACTTAACAAATTTGGGTATGTTAAATGAAGTTCCAAATGTGTTTAGAATTTTGAAAGTATGATTGTTGATTTTTGATTTTGGGTTTGGAAACTTCACTTAGCAAATTTGATTATGCTAAATGAAGTTTCAAATGTATGTTTGAAAAATTTTGTTGGATTTTGAATATTGGAAAGGAAATTTGAGACACTTAACAAATTTGGGTATGTTAAATGAAGTTCCAAATGTGTTTTGAAAAAATTTGAAATATGATTGTTGAAGTTTTAATTTTTAAAAAGAGGACTTCCATTCAACAAATTTAGGTATGTAGAATGGAGATCAATCTTATTTTTGAAATGTAAAAATTTTGTTTGTGTGATTATTGCTTTTTTTTTTTGAAAGAGAGGAATTCCAACTTAAAACATATGTAAGATATGTTCAAGTGGGATTTCCTAAATGATATTTAATTTTAGTTGGGAATGAAATCTTCATTTAATAAATTTGAGTATATTAAATGAAGATGTTCATGTGTGCTTTTGAAAAGTTTAATTTTGTTTACAAATGAAACTTCCATTCAATATGCATGAGTGTATTGAATAGAAAAATTCATGTGTGCTTTTTAAAAACTTTATGATTATGATTGTGATTTTTGGAAAAGATGATTATTCATTTTATTTTGAAAATGAAATCTTCTTCAAAGTGAATTGAAAAAGATGTTCATTTATGATTTTGAAAATGTTGTTAGTTTTATTTTTGAAAATCCCTACATGTAACAATTATGGGAATTGTTAAATGAGGGTAACAAAATTTTATAGAAAATATTTTATTAAGTGCATTTTTGAAAAGGTGCTTTAAAAAGAAAAGTCTTTATGGAAGATTTATTTTATCTTTATTATTTTAGGATGAACCTTTCCTTATCATGAAATTGATATGGAGGAAGTCTTTAAGATATTTTCTTTTTGATTTAGATCTTTTCATTTTACCCATTGAGAACCCAACGGGGTTTTAAGACCAACAAGGAATGTGGTCCTAAAACCTAAAGATGTTGGCTAACTCAACTCAAGAATGAAATGAGCTAAGTTCCAATGGAAAGAAGGATAGTCTTGGACTTATACCAAAATACAAACAATGATCATTTACCAAAGATGGAGAGAGGAACCATCCCTAGTGGAGTCAAGAAAATCTATGGTGAAAATTTTCTAAAGGACAAGGAGTCGCCTTTCAAATCTGTTAGGAGAAATGAATGAGACACACAAATACTATAGAAATTCATCTTTTTAGGATGCCACGTAGATTCATAGATATACTAATTCAGGTGATCGAGTATGTCATTAAGGAAATAGTGTACTATCTCGAGAGATAGAAGTCACTATCATTTAATGGACCTAATCATCTCAATAAGGACTCCTAAGGATGATGTGTCTTCATATATACTAGAGATTCTTCCCCTACTTTATATGGAAAAGTAAAGCAGGGTTTATTTTAAACCAGGTTCATTAAGTTCCTGCAAGCCCCATAATTACATCCTAAGGAATGGGGATTCCTTAGAAAAACTCTCAATTAAGAAAAATGATCATTATCTTTGAAGATTTCAATAGGAAGGACTATCAATCAATTAGTTTAGTTTTGAAAGATCAAATAGGATTAATCAAAAGAGGGAGTTATTATCAAAGCCAAAATAGAAGATAAGTAGGAGATGCCATGATGCTAGGAAACCTAGCGAGCATCTCAAACTATCCTATAGTTGGGCTTTACATTTTTGAAATTGATTTAATTTGTTTAAGTTGAATTTTTCATTAGAAATTTAGGACTTATGATTCCTTAACACAAGATCAAGGAAATCCTAAGAGGTGAGGAATTATGCTTATGGCACAAAGGGGGAGAAGCAACCAGAACCTAAATCTAGGGAGCTTGATGAGGGCAAAGCATAACCTAAATCTAAGTGAAAATGGGTAATTGGTTTGCCTCCACAAGAGGGACAAACCACCGATTAGACTTACAACCACCCTGGGGTGGCCACCAACTCCTCCTATGATTTTAAATACATGTAGGCAAGTCTTTATGCTTATGCAAGATAGCTAGGCTGTTATTTATTTATAAAGAGACTAAGTCCTTAAACTCACACCCTAAAGAGACTATATCAAGTAAAGATGCATGCTTCAAATGACCTAAATCTAATGCAATTCAAATTTCATTTTTTGGACAATTATTTTGACTCAAGCTAATAGGATTTATATGACTAATGCATGAGAAATAAAGTTATTGGCCCAAATCAGCATGAAGGTAGGAGGTGAGTTTTCACCATGGCTCTCAAAGGTCAAGCCAAGCTTTTCTGGAAAAGGTGGAAGCCCTCCAATTAAGAGTGAAATAAGATGCATTTGTGTAGGATATTATAAAAGAAATGCTCATCCAACTAAGGGGTTGCTAATTCTTTTATCTTGATTTTAAACCTAAGCTTTAGGTGAGGTTATGAGTTGTTTAATTTTAATTTTGAGTTATTAAGTTGGGTAAAAGATTTATTTTTCCCTAAAGAGCCTAATCCACATCTAGGCCATACATAAAGCAAGGAATAAACTAGGAAAAGCATGCCACTTAATACAAAAAGCTAAATAAATCATCACTCAATTTATAAAGCTAATCCAAAAAAGAATAAAAGGCTGTTGTGGTCAGGCACCATCACACAAACCCAAAAATATCAAATTGGGAGTCAAGCTATACCCTTATACAACCTGGATTACAAATGAATTAAATTACAATTAAGCAAGGAATTCATTATTATGGGGGTCTTCAAACTTTATTCTTCTTTCTTCTTTTCTTTCTTTCTTCTTTGGTTCCTTCTTTTGGATGGTTGGAAGGTAGATTCTCCAAGGCTTCACATGGTATATAAGATAGGATCTTATGACCAATGCTCATCCTAATCCCCATAACAATCATTCCAAAATCTTAATTACATAAATTTACATGGAAAGGAAAAGTGGAAATCTAACTAACACCTACAAAATAGAGGTTAGCTAAAACAAACCACACAAATCCCTAACATGTATATTAGACTTATCACCCCACACATGGGTGACTAAGTCCACCTCGCCTATTGGATTATGCTTAAGGGTATAAAGCACCTGCAAAAAAAGGATTTATATTTTTATTTATGATAGCACCCCCTAAGCACAATCCCCTGTAGAAAAGAATAGTTAGACTAAGAGCATCCTACCATTCATTCTATGAGCATACACCCTAACATCCAGTCTAAAACATATATTACAAAACAAAATAAACATCAAACCATGCACCGACCTAACCTAAAGCTAAAAGTGGTGACTTAAGCTAATGTGTGTGCTTTGAAGGCTTGTGTGGTATGCTTAGCTATGGATTTAGGTTCAAATTTTCTAAGTGTGAAAACATATTCAACTTAGAGGAGGGTTTTATTTAAGTTGTTTAATTATTTTGGGTTGATTTTATTTCATGTTTTGATTAAGTTCAAGTGAATCCTATAATTAATTACTAAGTTATGAAGAGAGGGAAGAGAAGAGAACTTCTCTTTCCTTCCCTAACCTAAGTAATTTCTAAAGTAGGTTCACATTTTAGTTTTGTTTAGGTGAATATTTTGATTAAATATCTTAATTAATCCTAAGTTTAGATAAATTATAAACAAACCTATTCAAAAAGAAAGGCATTTTAAGATTAAATAAAATGAATCAAAATTTACATAACACACATTACTTCATTTCTTTCCCAACATATATATAACATGCATGTGGATGGACCCTAAGAATATATATACATATAAATGAAAGTATTTAACACACTTTATGATGCATGCTATGTAATCTATTTAAGGAAATTTTGAAGTTGAATATGCATGATTTTTCTTAAGTAGAAAGGGATTTCCCAAAATTTTCACATACACATGAAAGTAAGAAAGTATCACCATTTTTTAACGAGGTGTAAGGTACAAGACCTACTTAGGGCTACTTAAAGCCTCACAATTTTGAGATTGTCCAGACTAATATACCACTTTCCTTAAATAAAACAAAAAAAATGAAATGGAAAAGAAGAATGCAAAAGTTGTATTAATGGATTCATTTTATTTATGCAATTTATGCATGCAAGTATAGGAAACCCCTCTTAAGTGATAGCATTGGGATGAATAGGATGTGGAATTAGGTTAGTCTTAGGTCCTTTTCAAATGAACCATATATCTCACTAAATTCCTATTCAAAACTATGCTAATCATAAAGGAGAAAGGAAACCTATACTAAGCATACCTTTATAATCTTTCACATGCAAACTCATAATTAAAATATAAGTAGCATACTTTCAAATTTGGTATTTGATTTATATGTTTTGAAAATAATTTGAATTTAGTAGTGATAATAGCCATTCATATTTCTACTTTAGCCAACACATCCAAATTTGACATAAAGTAAACAATTTCATTTTTAAACTTGAATTTGAAAAATATGAATGCATGAAGCCACATGACATACAAATTTAACATGTTGGGAAAGATTCAAAGCAATGAAAGCATATAAATAAGTTCACTTCACTTAAATCCTAAAGACATTCTTATAGAATAAGAAAGTTTAAAATAAATCAAAGTGAATTCAAAGTGACTTTTGTTTGATTTAAAGTTTGATTTAATTTTGAAAAGGTGAGATAAATTTGCTGTTCCTAACCCATTCCCACATGTGTTTGATATTTTGGTTTAATTTTTAGATAATTAGATTCATTTTTAAACATTGATTAGGTTAAGGTATGAATTAAGTAACGTAATTAACCCTTACCTACACCACCTTAGAATATTTAACCAAATAATTATGAGCTAATGAGATGACATAAAAACTCACAAGAAAATTAAATTTGCAATGCACCTAATAAGAAAAAGGGCTAATGCAATTGGCTCACAATTAATAGTTAATTAAGCTAAAAGTTTTGCTTAAGTAATTTCAAAACACCCTTTCACAGATATAAATTGGGTCTTGATTTTCTTAATTGAACTTAGGCTATTGAACACCTAAGCATCTACCCAAAGTAGATTAATTAAGTTCTGGAAACTTTTTAGAATTTTTAGAAATTAATTAACGGGATAATTAATGAATTAACCATTAATTAAGTGGAGATTAAGGAGAGAAAAGGGTGTTTAGGGAATAGCTTAAGGAAAAGCCCCAAAATTATTCCCTAAACCTCCTATCTACTGGATGTTGACCTTAATCAACCCCAATCATGGATTAAAACCACTAATCATACCCTAACTATCCTTAATTATATAAGGAGGGTAATTAAGAAATCCATATGAAAGTCTTCTAATCAAGCCTTCAATAAATCCCAAGAAACTTAGGGGAGGCAGAAGTCATCCCCTAAATCAAACCCAAGAGGTTTGGGATTAATCAGAGACTTGATTAAAAGGTAATTAGCAAAATAAAATTTCTAATAAAACCCAAAATCAAAGAAAATCATAATTCAAAACCCATTGAAATTAATTTTAAAATATTTTAGGTTGAATTATCTTTCCATAGGATTTTATTTCATATTTTTAAATTTTTTAGAGAAAGTTATAAATTTTAGAAGATCCCTAGATTAATTAACATTTTTATTAATTTCCTAAGTAATCCTCACTGCGATGCGTGGCGTCGCGCACTTTACATGCATCACACCGTGAGGGATTCACTTAAATGTCAAATCCAAAATGGTGGCTGGCGGCAAACGCAGTTTGATCGGACGGGTAGAGATCTCCCTGCGCTTTTAAATGGATAAAAAAAATCTAAATGTGGAAAATTATCTCATCTGTCCATCCAAAATGCCCAGATGGATGGCTGAGATCTCTCAAGTTCTTCCCCCTAGATCAATAGAGACAGTCCATGATCTAGGGGAAGATCCGAGCTTGATTGAGCTCGGATTCAAACCAAATTTAACCCACACCATCTAAAGCCAAAGAGCGGTACATCCAACGGTGGGATTCACTTAAACTAAAAATTCTCTCACAAAAGATCAACATCTTCTATGTTAGGTGGTCAGAAAAGTTCATACCTCACCAGATGTGACCACCAGCACTCGATTCCTTGGAGAAGCTCTGTCTAGTCGAGACGAAGCCTTGCTGATGTTTTAAGCAGTTGAGGTTGAGTGGATTGGTATATGGACCACCTCCTTAGCTAGCTTACGTCTTTGATCGAGCTAGGTCACCCCTTGCCTTTGGAACTTCAAAGAGAGCTTGGGTGCACTCGACTTGCCTCTCTGATGGAGTGTGTGATGTTAATTTGGTAGAAATTGAGTATGGAAAAAGTTGGCTCTTCAAATTTTCTCCTCTATTTTCACTATTCAAAAACTGAGGATAAGAAAATGGCTAGAGCTCTACGAAGATAGGGATCACTCTCTAGTGGCTCCTTACTCTCCCCAGTCCTCAATCGAATGTGTGGCTAATGAATTCAAATTGAATTAGGGGGAGTATATCTCCCCCTTCAAAGATCGGACCGCCGTCCATCCACTTGCCATTTTTCATCAATGGAGCTAAGGCAGTGAGTTGTTTGAGTTGTTAGGAGTGTGCACATGGTCGATTTGAGACAAGGAGTGGATTGCCAACCTCCCATGTGCTTGAATTTGAGTGGGAGATGGGTTTTGAATTTGGAGTTTTGACCTATGGGGTCAGGTTTGGCCTAGGGACAAATTGGGCTGACCCAAACCCATTGGGTTGGGTGCACCACTCTTCACTAGGTCCCCTTGAGCTATTAGGAAAGCCTCAAGTGAATGTGAAGAGGGTATGACCAAATTATCCATGGATTAAGCCAAAATTTATTCTATGTCCTAGGGGTAGGATGGTCATTTTTTTGATTTTTCATATTGGATATGTTGGGTATGTGGAGAAACTAGGTTTGGCCAAGTTTCATGAGATTTGGAATTGATAGGGTTTGGCTCATGTTGACCCATTTAGTCAAAAAACTTGGGTCAAGTTGACCAATTGGTCAAATTGGGTCAAACCAAGGGTTGAGAAGTTCATATGACCATTTGAAATATTTTGGTGACTTTGGTTTGATTCAATTTGGTATAGTTTTGAATTTGGCTCATATGACTTCATTTAGATCAAATGGGTCACTATTTGACCCATTTGACCTATTTTGTAATCATGGGTAATAGTTAGGTTAGTCATATGGAGTGGATTGTATCTTTGTTTCCAATCAATTTTGGTTAAGTTCTTTGGCTCAACATGACCCCTTTAGTCATGTTGGGTCTAAGGTTAATTAGGGCTAGGTCTAGTTGGTCAATTGAGGCTTTGGTCAAGTTCAACAAATTATTTGGAATGAACTTGACCCATTGGTTTGGATCAATTTATCTTAGATCAAGTTTTGACACATTTTGAATTTTTAGGTCAAGTTGCTTCAACTTGGGTCAAGTGGCCAATTGAGCTAGGTTAGGCTCAAAGGTTGACTTGGTCAAGTTCAAACATAAGTCATGAGGGAACTTAGATCAATGGTTTCAATCAATTTGGTTTATGGTGGAATTTGGCTATGTTAGGTTTCATTTTGGGCTAACTGTTGACTTGGTCAACCCTTAGGTTTGACTTGGTTTGACCCAATTTGATTGATTGATCATCCCATGATGATTGTTGATCATGATGAGAGGCATAGATGAGTTTGGTTCAATCCAATTTGGTTAGGATTAGAATTTGGCTCATAAGGGTACTTTAGGTCACTTTGGGTCAAGTGAGCCTAAGTGGGTCTAATGGCTTGGTCAAAGTTTGATTTGAGTTTGATTGAACTTGTATATGGACTTATGATTTAAATATAAATCCATTTACAAGTGGTTTGAAGTTAGATGGATTTTGATCCATTTGACAATTTCATATTCAAAGGAAGAATATGAAAGGGTTTTTTGGCTTTGATTTTTGACTTAGGTTTTGATTGTTTGATTGAAGTTTGTATTTATATATGAGTTCATGATTGTAGGTTTGATTGAATCATGAGAGAAAATAAAGAGTTTGGCTTGATTTGAATTTGATTTGGCTAAGTTCAAGATTTTAACTTGAAAGGCTTAGATTGGATTTGAGTGGATTTGAGTTTGATTTTTGGAATTGATTTTGATTGTTCGAATTTATATTTCATTTATATATGTGAATATAAATGAGAATATAAATTGATCATGAGAAAATTTCAAGGATTTGAAGTGGTTTAATCATGATTTGGGCTAAGTCCATTAAGAAAGATTTTAAAGGACTTAGGAAAATTTTGGAGTTTGGAATTTAAATTTTTGAATTTGGTTTGATTGATTTATATTTATATTTCATTTATATATGTGAATATAAATGAGGATATAAATGAATTATGAGAAAATCCCATGACTTTGAGGTGGTTTGATCAAGATTTAGGCTAAGTCCATTAAGAAGGATTTATAGGACTTAAGGGAAATTTCAAATTGGGAATTTAATTTGAGAATTTGATTTGATTGATTTAAATTTATATTTCATTTATATATGTGAATATAAATATAAATATAAATATAAATGAGTTTTGAGAAAATCCCATGATTTTGAAATGGTTTGATCAAGATTTAGGCTAAGTCCATTAAGAAGGATTTATAGGACTTAAGGAAATTTTCAAATTGGGAATTTAATTTGATGATTTGATTTGATTGATTTAAATATATATTTCATTTATATATGTGAATATAAATAGAAATAAAAATGAGTTTTGAGAAAATCCCATGAGTTTGAAATGGTTTGATAAAGATTTAAGAAGTGAAAAAGGGACATAAGGAAAATTTCATGAATTGATTTGGAATTTTGAGTTTGGTTTGATTGATTTGAATTTATATTTCATTTCTATATGTGAATATAAATAGAAATATAAATGAATTATGAGAAAATCTCAAGGTTTGAATTGGTTTTGATCATGATTTTGGTTAAGTCCTTAAGAGAGGATTAAGGACTTAGGCAAAATTTAGACTTAGGAATTTCATTGAGTTTTGATCATGGGTTTCAATCATAGATTTCAATCTGGATTTCAATCATGGAATTTATTTGAGTTTGGAGAAAATCAAATAGAATTGATTTGGAGTTTGACTTGAAAGAAGGAAAATGAGGAAAGGTTTAAGTTAAGGGTAGGCAAATTTCCTAACACCCCTAAGGCATGACCTATTCCTATGGCTAACTCTTGTAAGTCTCTAGGGCTAGGTTGAGTGTCCACCTAATCACTAGATGTGTCTTAAGACTAAGGAGCTCTTAAAGTCTAAGAGGAGTCCTATGTCTAAGATGGAGGGGTTGAGAGCTCATCCTAAAAATGAGGTCAACACTACCTTAAGTAATTTCTATGGTAAATTCATTAATGATTTTTCTTTAGTGAATATTTTATTATGTGTTTTAATTAATCTTAAGTTTATATTTGCTCTAAATAAACCTATTCAATAAGAAATACATCTTAAGATTAATTAAGGTGAACTACTATCACCTAACACACAACCATTACTTTCTTTCCAAAACGTATATCATGCACATGAATAATCCTAAGCATATCTATACATGCAATGCAAATCTTAGCACACCTTGATGATTAATGCAAAGAGATGTTGCTTAAGAAAATTTTGATATTTCATGAACGCATGATTTTTTTATGTAGAAAAGAGGAATTCTTCTATCCATTAATCAAATGTGCATTTACATGTATGAAAGAAATAAGTGAGTACGACACCATTATTTTCTATGCTAAGGGTGTAAGGTACAAGACCTACATGGGGCTTCTTAAAGCCTCACAACCTTGAGATATCCAGACTGATATATTACTTTTTCTTAAATACATGTGCATGTGCAAAAGCAAATAAATGGAAGCAGAGTCATGCAAAAGATTTTTGTGTTTTATTTGGTTATGCAATTTACATGTGAAAATATGAAGATCCTTCTTAAATCATAACATGGAAGTGGATAGGAATGGATTTAAGCAAGTGTTATGTTCTTTTCAAATGAACTATACACTTTGCAAATCCTATCCAAATCCATGTTAAGAGAAGAGAAGGAAGTCACATAAAGCACATCTTATATGCTATATTCACATGAAAACTTATAACTACTTATAAGCAGCATACTTTCATTTATAATCTTTGATTTATAGATTTTGAAAATAATTTTTGATTTAGTAGTGATAATAGCAATTCATATTCTTAACTTTAGCCAAAACATGCAATTTAACATAAAGAAAATATTTTTTATTTAATTGATTTTTCAAAAGATGTGAATGCATGATTTCATATGGCAGACAACATTTAGCATGCTTGGAAAGAAATAAAGTGATGTAGGAATGTAACTTCATTCACCCTAATTAATTCCTAAGGACAATCTTATAAGATAAGCTTATTCAAAGTGAATCAAAATTCTTTACATAGATTTTTTTTAGTTTTGAATTTTATTTGAAAATGATTTGTGAGAAAGGGGTTTGCAGGTCCTAACCCATTTTCACCATAAGTGAATTGATTTAGTTTAATTTTAGAATAATTAGATTGATTTTATGTTTTATTTAGCTTAAGGTGTGTATTAAATCCATTAATTGCCCCTTACCTACACCACTTTAATATGATTAACCTAACTATTATGAGCCAACATATGATATGCAATCACATGAAAATTAAATCAGCAATGCACCTAAGAAATAAAGGGGCCTAATGTAATTGGCTCACAATTATTGATTACCTAAGCTAAAGGGTTTTCATTAAGTACTTTCATAACCCTCCCACACATGTGAGTAGGATATGATTTCCTTAAACTTATATTAGGCTCTTGAACACCTGGGGATCTACCCAGTAAGAGATTGATTAAGTTTAGATTGGTTTTGAAAGTTTCATTAGATTAATTAGGTATATCATTAGTTATTAATCCTTAATTATGTTTAGATTAAGGAAGAAAGGGGGTTTAGGGAATAACTTAGGGAAAATATCCCAAACCCAATCCATAAACCTCCCCTTACTTAAACAATGTTTAATTATCTCAATTAATGGATTAAATCACTATTCATATGCTTAATTACTCTTAATTACATTAAGGGGATGATTAGGGATTCATTACTTGATTTCCTTAATTAACTCATTAATAAATTCTAAGAAACTTAGGGGAGGTAGAAGTCATCCCACTAAACATGTCTGAGATATTTGGAATAATTAATAAAGTAATTAGGGAGTAATTAAGGTAATTTAATTTTTAATTAAACCCTAATTAAGAAAAATTCATTATTTAAAATCCATTAAACTTAATTTTATTGCATTCCTCTTTAATTTATCTTTAAAATAAAATTGAGTTTGCATTTTTGGATTTTTCTACATTTAATTATGAATTTATAAAGTTTCACTGATTAAAGGATAATTAGAAAGCCTAATTAACTAATCCCATTGGCGCCACGTGGACTGCTAATGTGGCATGCTTTCCATGTGGTGCAATGGGATTGGTTGTTTAAGTTATCACATCACGCACCGCTAGCTGGCGATGCAACGCGCTTTCCCCTAGGTCGTCCGATCAAGGATTGGATGATTAGGGTTAATCCCATGGTTCTAAAGGAAATAAATCAATGGATCTAATCATTTTAATTAGGGCCATCCATCCAAAACATGCGGGATGGACAACCCATGATTCATCCCAACCTGAGTTGAGGGAGATGGAGGTCGACCGTCTTCCATGGCTTAATTCTAGCTCACTTGAGCTCAGATTAGGCAAAGATTCAACCCACACAATCAAGAAGTATAAGAAGAACATCCAACATCTAGGATCTAATGGGTTTATAATTCCCTTCACAAAAGACCAAGAAATTTTCAATGGAGGTTCGTTTGAGTCATACCTTGTCGAGGCTATCACTGGCACTTCCAATGGAGGAGGTAGCTTCGTCTAGTGGAGACGAAGCTTTATTGAAGGTTTCAAGCTTTGATTTGAAGTGGATCTTCCAATTGGCCAAGCTCCCCTCTAATGGCTTGCAGCTTTGATCGAAATCCCCCTTCCTATGGCTTGGAGACTTACGATTTGCTTTGGGCGAGCTTGACTTGCTTCCTTGATGGTGCTTGTAAAGTGTATTGAGGTTTGATTGAGAATTTAGTGAAGTGTAAATTCCCACACCTCCCCTATTTCAGCTTTGAAGAAAACCGAAGAGGAAGAAATGGGATGAGCTTGGGAATATTACACAAGGCTTGGAGAAGCTTGCTAAGGGTTCCTAGAGCACAATCGAATTCAGTGTGTGCCTTGTGTTGGAATGAGGGGAAGTATATCTCCCCATCTTGCCATTTTGATCAAATTGAGGAGATTGATTGGGTTGTTTTGGTTATTATGGAGTTCATGTTCTTTGGTTTTGTCAGAGGAGTGGAGAAGAGGAAGTGCACATCTACTAGGTGAGTGCAAGAGGTGATCAAAGTGGAGAATTTTGATTAGAGGGGTCAGTTTGGCCTTGGGTTGGGTCATGCCTGACCCAAATCCATTGGGTCATGTTCACCACCCTCCTTAGTATCCATGTGGTCCACTAAGAGGATGCCCAGTGGCCATGAAAAGGAATTGACCAAATTTCAAGTGAATTTGGCCCCCCTTTGACCCAAGGATAAAATGATCATCTGACCTTGATTTTGATTTTGACAAATTTGAGATGTTTCAAAAATAGGTTGGGCCAAATTTCGAAGTATTTGGAGTTGATTTGATATGATATGGCTCATGTTGACCTATTTAGGTCAAAATGGGTTAACTTGGGTCATGTTGACCAATTAATCAAATTGGGTCAAACCATGGGTTAGGTCAAGTTCAAATGATCATTTGGAGCTTATGGGTATCATTAGTTTGGTTCAATTTGGTTTAGATTTGGTTTTGGTTCATTTGAGTTCACTTAGGTCGAATGGGTCAAGTTGACCAATTTGACCCATTTGACCTAATTAGGTTATGCCATGGGTTAGTTTAGGCTTGGTTGATCATTAGAATTATTTTGCAAGCTTTGGTTTCAATCAATTTTGGTTTGGTTTAATTTCAAGTTGATTTGACCTTTTAGGTTAAGTTGGGTTCATGATCAATTGGGCTAGGTTGGGTCTAGTTGGCCAATTGAGGCTTTGGTCAAGTTCAACAAGTGATGTAGATTGAATTTGAGCTATTGGTTGTAATCAATTTGGCTTAGATCAATATTTGACCCATTTTGACTTTTAGGTCAACTTGGGTCAAGTGGCCAATTGGACTAGGTTTGGCTCAAATGATGACTTGGTCAAGTCCAATCATTGATTATGAATTAGTTTAGATCAATGGTTTCAATCAGTTTGGCCTATGATGGATTTCGGCTAGTTTAAGTTTCATTTGGGTTAAATGTTGACTTGGTCAAAGGCTAGGTTTGACTTGGTGTGACCCAATTTGTGTGATTGATCATCTTATGATGATTTTTGCTCACAATGTGAGGTTTAGATGGGCTTAGTTCAATCCAATTTGGGTTGGATTAGAATTTGGCTCAAAAAGGTCCTTTAGGTCACTTTGGGTAAAGTGAGCCTAAGTGGGTCAATTGGCTTGATCAAGGCTTGATTCGAGTTTGGTTGAACTCACATATGGACTTATGATTAAATATAAATCCAATTGCAAGTGATTTGGAGCCAAATGGGTTTTGATTCATTTGACAATTTCAAGTCAAAAGGGTGAATATGGGTTTGACTTGGGTTAGTTTGATTTTGGTTTGATGATTGAAGTTTATGTTTATATTTGGTTTGTGATTGAAGGATTGATTATTTGGAGAGAAAATCCAAAGGTTTGAGTTGATTTGAGAATGATTTGGTTAAGTTCAAGAACTTGACTTGTAAGGGTATATGTTGGATTTAGGTTGGGTTTGGGCTTGAGTTTTGAATTGAGTTTTGATCATTTGAATTTATGTTTCATTTATATTTGTGAATATAATGAGAATATAAATGGGTTATGAGAAGATCTTTTGAGTTTGGAGATTTGAATTTGATTTGAGGGAGTTCAAGGATTTGACTTGAAGGAATTTAGGTTGGATTTAGGTTAGATTTAGATTTATGTTTTGAATTGATTTTGGTTATTTGAAATTATATTTCATTTATATTTATGGATATAAATGAGAATATAAATGGGTTATGAGAAAATCTTTTGAGTTTGAAGTGATTTGAATTTAATTTGAGCTAAGTCCATAAGATGAAATCAAAATGGCTTAGAAAAGGTTTTGGATTTGATTTAAGATTTGATTTGGAATTGATTTGAATTTGAAGTTGATTTGAATTTGAAGTTGGTTTGAATTTGAAGTTGGTTTGAATTTGAAGTTGATTTGAATTTGAGGTTGATTTGAAAGAAGGAAGCAAGGATTTGGTTTAAGCTATAGGGTAGGCAAGTTTTCCTAATATCAGAGGCATAACCTATTCCTATGGCTAACTCTCCTAAGTCTCTAGGGTTAGGTTAAGTATTCACCTAATCACTATAAGTGTCTTAAGACTAAGGAACTCTTAAGTCTAAATGAGTCCTCTATCTAAGATGAAGAAGTTGAAAGCTCACTCAAAAAGTGAGGTCAACAGTAGGCTAGTGTGATAGGCGCCAACGCTATCCTCTCTCCACGAGCGAGTAAATTGGCCATGAGGAGGGTAGAAGGAAGAAAAATCCTGCTATGGCCTAGGAACACAAAGTAGCACAACCAGGTTGCAATGAAGGCTACTAGAGATAGCTCTTCATTATTTGCTCATGCAATATAAAATCCATTCAACCCTTAGTAAAATCCCATATCAAATGGAGGATCAAAGTAAAATGAGATAAGCATACTATCAAATGAAGAAACTCACATGTTAACCCTCCTATTGTCTATAAGATATAGTGAGTTAGAGCAGGATGGAGGTCTATCAAGTATATATAAATGTCCCTCCTATGTTGACCATCTAGCTGGTACTGAAAAATCTCATGATTGGAGGAATACATTCCTCGTAAGGAGTGCCCATAATAGGGAGGCCCATTATATCCTATATATCAGCCATCGTGATTGTCATCTCATGTGGGCTAATCCAACAAGTATTGGTAGCCCTATCTGAATATTCTGCGTGACACTCCGAATTCGTAAAACATAAGTAGCTATAATCAAAGAGGGATGTAGACTTCATGATATATGCAAAATTTTCTAAAAATATCACCATGCATCTGCAAATGACAACGTGCCAAGTATATATATATATAGCCACTAATTGTTGTCGAGGGTGTACCGAACTCTGATTTTAGATCCTAGTCTTCTGCTTCATGATGTAGTATGTGATAACCCAATAATCAGATTGTACCTATAGGGGTTTTTCTTTAGTTGGTCAAAGGATATCTTGATCTCCAAAGCTAATACAGTCTACGGCCCGCTCCAGAGGAATGTCATGGTTATGCCTCAACCTAAAAATTAGTCACCCAGTCAATTGGATCATGATTTGCCAATAGTTCTTAATTAGATGTTAGGATGTGTGATGATCGAGTGAATAAAACCACAAAGATATCTGTGTCTCACAACATATCCTGATGCATTGAGAGTCTCTCCTATAGTCTAACTGTACCATAAGGGTCATGGGCCTCATTAGTGGCCCATATCTGCTCCTCAGTAGGCTTTAGTAATAGTAGAGCATATCACTTGGCTGTCTCCTAGTAAACATTATAGTCGATCTGTAGCTAATCTAGATAAGAGAAGCATGTAAATTTCATAGGCATTATGAAAAATAATAATATATTAATTTATAAAAGAGTTGTGCATGTGAACTTTGATTTAATCTTCATTGATTTTAAAGAGTTTAAATTTATATTCAAATTTAATCTTTCCTTGAACACATAAAATCAGATTTATGTTTAGACCCACCTTTTTTAGACATAATAATATCTAAGATTTGGACTTTAAACCTAGTGCATTCGTGGCATGATGGGTCAAATTTAAATATAGATCTAGTTCTTTCAGACATAATGGATCTGATCGAACCCCTTTGGGTATGATGGATCTGATTTAAATATAAATCTAGTCTTTTTGGACATGATGGATCTGATTCAGCGCCTTTAAGCATGATAGATCTTAGTTTCAGTATAAATATGGTCTTTTAGAACATAACAGTTCTATTCCGGCCCCTTTGGGCATGATGGGTCTAATTTAAATAAAAACTCAGTTCTTTTGGATATGATGGATATGATCTGGCCCCTTTAAGCATGATGGATCTTAGCTTAAATATAGATTCGATCCTTTTGGACATGATGGATCTGATAGGTTCCCTTCATGCTTGATGGATCTTAGTTTAAATAGAGATCTGATCTATTTGGATATGATGGATTTGATCCGGCCCCTTTGGGAATGATAGATCTAATCCGCCCTTTTGGGAATGATGGATCTGATTTAAATATAGATTCGATCTTTTGGACATGATGAATCTGATTCGACCCTTTTGGGCATGATGGATCTGATTTAGATTATAGGTTAGTTTTGATTGAAGAAATTTTCTCCTTGATAGAGCATTTTTCTTGCATTACAAGGCTTATAAAACTGTCTCGTGTTTACATGGAACTTTTCTATGAGGTAAGTACATTTTGCCATATTTTCAATGTGAAGTATCTCTTTAATCATGCTTCTCAAATTTGATTTTGACTTTTGCATTTGTTATGCATAATATCTCTTGAGATATTGTCCATTTATAGGGGTAATGAGTCTTATTCCTTTTGTATCAATGAGTTGATAAGTTCCCCTTCATATAATTTTTCAATGATGTATGGTCCTTTCTAGTTTGGGTCAAATTTTTGACCAGTTTGTTGATATGGAATGGCAGGCCTTCTACATACCAGTACTAGTTCACCTACTTTAAAGCTTCTCAGGTGAAACAGACGATCATGGGATCAAGTCATTTTTGCTCTATGTATTTTTAGTCTATGCTGAGCCTGCATTTATAATTCATTGAATGCCTCTAGCTCTCTGAGTCATATCCAAACACTTTCTTTTATTGTAAGTTCATTTTGAACTGTTATACGATGTGACAATAGCTCCACTTCAAGAGGCAATATCGCTTCAGCTTTTGAAGACTAAGGAGTACAATGTTACCTGTGTAGCCATTTTATATGTGGTACGATATGCCCATAACACTTATGTTAATTTGTCATGCCATTTCCTTCTATTTTTAGAGAGAATCATTTTGAGAAGCATAGTCAACGTCTTGTTGAATGCTTCTGCAAGACCATTGGCTTTGGGGTTTTATATTGAAGAGTACTACCAATCTATATTGTATTTCTTAATGAAGCGATAGACTTTGGCATTCTTCATGCAGTGCCATTATCAGATATAATTCTTCAAGGTACTCCAAATTGGTAGATGATATGATCTTGAAAGAGCTTCACAACATTTTCTACTCTAACTTCTTTTAATAGGATCCCTTCTGCCCATTTAGAGGAGTAATCAATTTTAGTTAGAATGAAATGATGTCCTCCAGACAATGGAGAATCTATCAGGCTGATTTTATTAGTCCCCCAACTTTCGAATGTCCTTGACACCATCATTGGATGTAACATATTGGTGATGCCAATGCGTTCCATATATATATATTGATGACAACATCATTTAGCGTGTTCCATGTAGCCTTGCACCATGCTGGGCAAATAATACCCAATCCATTTAACTTTGATTTTTATTTTAGGACCAGATTAGTGTGCACCACATAATCCTTCATGAACTTCAGCAATTACTATTTTGGATTCATCTAGTCCTAAGTATTGCTGCCACATTTTGTTGAATAAGCATTGATATAATACAACATTCACAAAAGCATATCAATGGTGAGCCTTTGATTTTTCTTTTGGAAATCCACCTCCTTTAAGATAGGTGTTGAATGGTTCTCTACAATCTTCTTCAATCCTCTTCTTCTATTATCATGAGATTTCTTGGCTTTGTTTAGCTTCAAAAGCCTAGAAAAGGGCTGGTGCTAATGCTAACCTGTCGAACTATTATGGTGGTTGGCTCCCCTTTGGGTCTATTAGTTTTTTTTTGGGGGAACCACATATAAGGGAATTTTATTGACACAAAAAAGGGGTTACAAGGTCCTTAAAAGGGATAAACTCATAAACTACTGCTCAAAGAGCTACAATTAGCCTAGAGAGTAAATCCCCTATCTAAATATATCCAAAATAAGAGAAGGAAAAGACAAAAAGGAAAAATAACTAAAAGAACAAAAAAGCATAAGAATGAGAGCCATAGGTTAGTCCTCAGCAAAAACTTTGAAAATACAAGTAGCATATGCCACATCTAGATAAAGAACCTGCAAAGAAAACTTGCAAAGCAAATACAAAACCTGCAAGCATCTGAAAAGGAGTTAGTATGCTAAAGAGGTGCAAGTAAAGTAAACTGAGAAGGCTAGGAAAAGGAAAAGATATTTAGATAATAGAGTGAAGGAAAGGCTCCACCATGAAAGGCAACCACAAACATGAGCATCCAAACCTCCAAAGAAGGGTTGCATCATAATTGCTACTAACTTTAGTTTATGAGTGAAATCATCCTGGGGGCGGGGCACTTGTGGTAAAGCAAATCTGTAGCACCTACATAGGGAGATCAATAGAGAGATCAACAAGGTAGTAAACCCGAACCAAAGATGAGAGCCTAACAGGAATGAAATTCAGGAGAAATATCCACCTATTAAAATCTAGATCACTGTAATTCCATTTGGGTCTATCATTTCCTTAGTTAATTTAGCTAAAGCATCGACTTTACCATTGTTTTGACATGAAACTCTTATAATTATTATTTCAGGAATTTTCTTGAGTAGCTCTAGGACATGTTTTTGAAAAGTGCTAATTTAGACTTGTTTATCTTCAATGTTCCAATTATCTATTAGATTATGAGTTACGAATCTCCATAAACGTGAAGTTTCTTAATCTTCATGTTAAGTTTTAGTTCTAGGCTTACAATTAATGCTTCATATTTAGCCTTGTTATTGGTTCAAGGTTTTGTTAAACTATATGAATGTCATAAAATACCTCCTTGTAGTATCACAAATACTAATCTGATCTTGACATACACCGTAGGTTAACCATACGACTTAGCTAGCTTTATGGATGAAGCTCCATTGAAATAGAGTTCTCATTTTAATGGTTGCTCCTATTTTGATGGTTTTTGAGCTTCTTCCACTTCGAAGATTTCTTCATCTGGAAATTCACTGTTGAGCAGAGAATTTATTGGTAAGCGATGAACAGTTAGGAAGTTAGCCAAACCTTGGCCTTTTATAGCTTTTTATAGGACATATATTATATCAAATTGAAGTAACAGAACTGCCCACTTAGCTAACCGACCTTTCAAAGTCAGTCTAGTCATTAAAAATTTTATAGGGTCAAGTTTTGATATCAATGTATCTTATGTGATAACACATAGGGGCGTAGTTTCTAAGTAGTGATTATCAATGCTAGACATTGCTTCTCAATAGTAGAAAATCTAATTTTAGCTCCTATTAGACGTTGACTTATGTAATACATAATGTTTTCCTTTCTTTCTTTATCATTTTGAGCTAGCAGAGCTCCTAATGATTCTTCTAGGGCTATTACATACACAATATTTCTATTATTAGTGCCACTAAAATCGAGGTATTCAATAGATATTATTTTAGGCCATCAAATTCTTCTTGACAAGCGTCATCCCTTACAAAAGGTGTATCTTTTTCATCAATTTGGCGAAAGGTTGGCATCTCCTCCATAGGTTAGAGATAAATTTTGATGTAAACCTATCTATTTGGTAATGAGAGTAATTGCTTGAATGTTTTAGGTGATGAAATTTCCTTTTTTGCCTTTATTTTAGAAGGATCAATTTCAATCCCTTTATAGCATATAATGATGCTTAAGAATTTTTTAAAAGCTACACCAAAAGAACATTTTAGAGAATTTATCTTCAAGTTGAAACTCTGAATTCTTTTGAATACAAGTCTAAGATCATTTATGTGCTAACTTTCATCTTTACTTTTTACAACCAAATCATTAACATAACATTCTACATATCTATGTATGAGGTTGTCAAGATATGAGTCATTTTCCTTTGGTATGTAACACCGGTGTTCTTTAGGTTATTTGGCATGTAGAAGGATGTATGTTTTTTGTCTTCCAAGCCATCTTTATTTGATTATAGCGATGAACCATCCATGAAGGAGATATTTCATAATTTGATGTGTTATCAACCATGAGTTTTGCATTAGGTAATGGGAAGCCATCTTTTGGGCATGCTTTTTTTAAGTCTTTGAAGTTGATGAAAATATGAATTTGTCCATTCTTCTTCTTAACTAGGACAATATTGACAATCCATTAGCATATTTTTCCTCCCGGATGAATCCTGGTTCGATGAGCTTTTTGGTTTCAGCAATAACTTGTTTGATTTTTAATCGCATTCATTGTGATGCTTGTTCTATAGGTGGGACATCAGGAGTTAATGGCAAGTTTATGTACTACCACATCTAGTGACAGGACTGGCATTTTACTGTAGTTCCATGTGAAGCAATCTTTATACTCACATAGTAGTTTTTTTGTTTCCTCTAACCTTTCTAGTGTGAGGCTAGCATTAACAAAAGTTAGCATAGGTTCTTCCTCAGTGCCTAGATTGATTTTTTGGAGTTCATCAATGGTGGCCTGATTGTGTTCCTCAGACTCTTTTGGAGCCTCAGTCAATGATTAGATCTTCTTCAAGGATGCCCTTATTTTTGAATGAAGCATCCCTTAGTTTATATTTACATTCTATAATGACTTCTTCTTTATAAAATATGGCATATCATGACCTTATTAAAGGGGATGCTGAAGCACCTAATCCCCACATAGTGAATTTTTCATAACTTACTGGATTTTTAGCATTATCCCTTGCTAGAGTTTTTTAAACAATGAGTGAACGCTTGATTGTGTAGACTAAACATTGTTCTTGACTAGCTTTATTAGAGCCATCGGTAGTACTGAGGGATCAAAATATCTTCTTCCTCAAAATCATCTTTCTTGAACAAAATTTATGCGGGATTAGGATTTTTCTCTTCTACTTTGTAGACTAAACATTGTTTTATTTTCTCATCACTTGAAGTTGTTAAGGCTTTCATATGTGCCTTTAGCACTGTAATTATCTTTATAGCCTTAGTGGAGAGTTGAGAATCAGGCACCCTTATTAGAGCGAGATAGAGTTTTCTCTAATTATTTTGTCACTCCACTTGGTACTAGTTTCTTTTTTCCTTTGGCTAACTGAGGCTCCCCTAGGTTGATAAAGTATTAATTCATCTTCGTCATCCTCAGTATCTCTGCCAAGGTGAGGGACTATCCTAGACTACTTTAATTCAATGGTATTTTGACCTTTTGAATTATCACCTTTTAGCATTAGCCTTATAGATGGACTTATTTGCTTCAAGGATTTGACTTCTACCTTTCTATGCAAGAAGTACTTAGCATCATCATAAATGGTGATCTCGTGTATCAAGAATAGACTCCTGTCACCTTGAATTCGGTGCTCTTTACCATTTTGCATGTATTTTATACATTGATGTGGTGTTGAAGGTACTATGCCATATTAATGAATCCATAGCCTACCAAAAAGTTCTTTGTAGGAAAATTGGGCTTCAATCACATAAAATTTAGCTTATGTGTGCAATTTTTCAAAGTGTATTTGTAGAATAGTGGATCCCAAAGTTTGTTTTCCTTGTTCATTAAACCCTAATAGAAATATTATCCCTTTATCAAAATAGTGAGCATCTAAAGCTAGCACTCATAGTGTTTTAGTCATTATAAGATTGATCGAAGCATTATGATCAATCAATATCATTTTTATGAGGATAAAGTTACTTTTAGCTGTAACATAAAGGGACTGATTATGTTCGGTTGTCTTTAATAATAGGTCATTCTCATTGAATGTAATGGTTACTGATTTTTGAGAGCTTAAATCCTCTTTCATCTTCTCTTTTATGAAGAATGCTTCATATTATTCTAGATTTTGTAGAGCTTTGATTAATGTCTCACGTATATGCTTAGATAACATGAGAGCATCATAAATTCTTAGCAAGGTAGGGATCTTGCATAAGTGTCTCAGAACATTATAGTCTATCCCTATCTTGGTATACTATTGAGGTTTAGTCGGTGGTGGATGTAAGGCATTTTCTTCAACTTGGATTTCTTTGCCTTTATTATTGGCTTTCCATTATGGAGGTAGAGGAATTCTTTGTCCACTCCTTAGCTGAACTTGGGTCACTTCTTCTGTTTGATCCCCTTTATTAGAAGAAATCTCTAAATTCTGCATTTCTTCAGAGTTTTGAGAGTTCTCAGTGCTTCCCAAATTATTACCAAACTTAGGACATAATTTTTTTGAGCCTGACCTGACCCTCCTTTTCATATGTTTATTTATGGGAAAGCATAATTCCCCTTCAGAGTCTGTTGAAGTTACAACCATGTTTATGATGCGACTAGTTTCTATCAAAACTTCTTCTTCAGAATTTTATACACCATGTTTTTGATGGGCCATGTATTCTTCGAGCTTAATAGGCCTTCGAGGAGGTTGTTCTTATTCCTCTAAAGAGTTAATCATTTTCTGTGTTTCAAATTTTGATTTTCTTGATTTCTCTTTTCTTCAATTTATGGGTCTTTGATGAAGAAGTGTGAACTATTTTTGTCCACTTCTCTTTATTATAAGTAAATTTCCCCATGTTGGGGAAGAAATTCCTTGAATCCACTTAACACGCCGGTGAATTCTTCCATCAAGTGCCTTAAATAGCCAAAAGAATGTTGATCATCTGTTTGGTCTTTTTGGAGATGAAGGTTTCCCAACCACCACCTTCTTCTTCTTGCCTTTGAGGGCTTTGTCCTTTTCATCGTTCATACTTTGAGGTCCAACTAGCTTCAGTTATTTTGCCTTTTATATCAGGGACTGGTGAGTTGAGATAACTTCTACTTTTTCCTTTTTGGGATGTATCAACACAATATGTGATAAGGTGAGTTATCTATTATGGTAACTTTTCTCTACCCAATCTTCTAAGATAAAATAGTCTTCGATTTGGTGGCTTATGAGCCTATAAAATGAACAACAATTGGGAACATCAACTTTCCACTTAGTCTAGCCATCATGGCTCTAGTAACTGCAGTCTTAACTTCATGTCATGTCTAATGATTTTAGTAGTACATTCTATTTTGAATGAGTACAACTTAGATATGTTTTCTTGAAGAGTGTGGTGAATTATTTTTAAATTCTTCATCTAATCTTTCTGAAGGAGAGAAAAGAAATAAATGAAGAACAAAAAAAATATTCTCAAACACTTCTTGTGTTGGACACCACACAGATCCACAGATGTTCTTATTAGGGTGATTTGATATGGCATTGAAGAATGGTGTACTATCTCGAGAGACAGAAGTCACCATCCTACAAATGGACCTAATCACCTTAATAAGGACTCCTAAGGACTATGGGTCTTCGGATGTACCAGAGATTCTTCCCCTACTTTACATGGAAAAGTAAAGCAGGGTTTATTTTGGTTCGTTAAGTTCCCTATGGAGGCAAGCCCCCATAGTTAATTATATCCTAAGGAATGAGATTCCTTAAGAATACTCTCGATTAAGGTAAATGATTTGTCTCCAATGATTTCAAAGATAGACAATCAATCAATTAGTTTATTTTTAGAAGATCAAGTTGGATTGATCAAGAGGAGGGAGTTATTATCAAAACCAAAGGAAGATAAGTAGGGGATGCTTATGATACTAGGAAGCCTAGTATGCATCCCAAACTATCCTATGGTTGGGCTTTATATTTTTGAAATTGAGGGGAAATATTTCTTTGAGTTGAATTTTTATTAAAAATCTAGGGCTTACAATTACATGACACAAGATCATGGAAATGCCTAAGAGGTGAGGATTTATGCTTATAGCCTGCACAGAGAAGTAGCAACCTTTGAACCTAAATCTAGGGAGCTTTGGCGAGGGTTGTAGCATGACCTAAATCTAAGGCAAAAATAGGCATTTGGTTTACCTCCACAAGAGAGGATAAATCACCCAACTGTTGGACTTACAATCGCCTGGGGGTGGCCACCAACTAACTCCTCATGATTTTAAATACATGTAGGCAAGTCATATGCTTTTGCAAGATTTCTAGGTTGTTGTTTATTTAGAAAGATATTAAGTCCTTAAACACACTCCCTAAGAGACTAGATCATGAATGGCATGATTAATGACTTAAATATAATGCAAATTTTTGTTATGTTCTATTTTCATTTTGTAGAATCAATTTGAACACATGCTTTAGGATTCATATGTTTAATGCATGAGAAATTGGATTATGGGCCAAAATCAGAACAGGATGTGTGCTTCCACCATGGCTCTCAAAGGTCAAGCCAATTTTTCTGTCAAAGGTGGAAGCCCTCCATAACAAGAGTGAAACAAGATGCTTTTTATGCATAATGATACAACATTAAGGGTTGCTAAATCTTTTATCTTTGTTTTATAACCTAGGCTTTAGGTGAGGTTATGAGTGGTTTATTTTAATTTGAATTAATTAGTTTGGATAAAATTTATTTTCCTAAGAGCCTAATCATCTAATATATCAAAGCAAGAAAGAAACTAGAAAAATATGCCATCTTAATGCACAAACTAAACAAACATCAAACAATTTATAAAGCTAGTACAAAATAATAAAAAGGCCTTTTGTGGTCGGGCTCCACCGTACAAACTCTGAAAACAAATTGGGTAGCCAAGCTCTACCCTTATACAACCCGGATTACAAATGAATTAATTAGAATCAAAAAGGGATTCATGTTATGGGGGTCTTCATTCTTCATTTCTTCATTCTTCATTCTTCTTTCTTCTTTCTTCTTTCTTGTTTCTTCTTTATTCTTTTGGTTGGTTGAAATGTAGTTGCTCCAAAGGTTTCACATGGTACATAAGACATAGTCTTATAACCAATGTTCATCCTAATCCCCCATAACAATCATTCCAAATTCTAATTGCATAATTACATGAAAATGGAAAAAAAATATAAATCTAACTAAAATCTGCAAAATAGAGATTAGCTAAACAAACCACACAATCCCAAGCATGTATATAAATAAATTGGAACACACATGGGTAACCAAGTCCACCTAGCCTATTTTGGATTATGCTTAGCGGTATCAGCAACCTGCACAGCAAAAGCATTTTTATATTTTTATTACAGCGCCCCTTAAGCACAATCCCCTGTAGAAGACAATGATTAGACTAAGATCGTCCTACCATTCAGTCTATGCACATACACCCTAACATCCAGACTAAAATATCACATCACAAAATAAAAGCAAACATCAAACCATGCACCGCTCTAACATAAGACTAGAAATGGTGACTTAGCCTAACGTGTGTGTCATTTAAGGTTTGTGTGGTATGTCGTAGCTAGGCTTTAAGGTTAGAGTTTTCTAAGTATGAAAATGTTCAACTTAAAGGGTGGTTTTATTTAAGTGGTTTAGTTGATTTGGTTAAGTTTTATTTCATGATTTGATTTGGTTTGAATGAACCTACAGTTAATTACTAAGTGTTGTAAAGAGAGAAAAACAGAAGAGGACTTCTCTTTCCTCTCCACCTTAAGTAATTTTAAGGTAGATTAATTAATGATTTTTATTTAGTGAATATTTTTATATGTGTTTTAATTAATCCTAAGTTTAGATTTTCCCTAAAGAAAGCTATTCAAAAAGAAAGGCATTTTAAGATTAAGTAAAGTGAATTATTATCATAAAACACACAACACTTTATTTCTTTCCAACATGTAACATGCATATGGATGATCCCTAAGAATATCTATACATGCAAATGGAAATATTTAGCACACCTTCATGATGATTGCTAAGAGATATTGCATATGAAAATTTGAGTGTTTCATGTATGTATGTTTTTGTTAAATAGAAAAGAGGGATTCTTCTATCCATTATTCATATGCACTTTTACATGTATGAAAGACATAATTGAGTACATCACCATTATTTTATACACTAGGGTGTAAGGTACAAGACCTACTTGGGTTACTTAGAGCCTCACAACCTCAAAATTTCTAGACTAATATACCACTTTTCTTAAATACATGTGCATGTACAAAAAGAAATGAATGGAAAAAGAGTCATGCAAAAGTTTATGTTTGTTTGTTTGTTTGATTTGGTTATGCAATTTATATGTGCATGTGTGAATATCCCTCTTAAGTGATAACATAGGAATGAATAGGAATGGATTTAAGCAAGTGTTGTGTTCTTTTCAAATGAACTATACACTTTGCAAATCCTATTCAAAATCATGTTAAAAGAGAAGAGAAAGAAAGTCACACAATACACATCTTATATTATATTCACATGCAAGCTCATAAATAATTATAAGTAGCATACCTTTCATTTATCATTTAATTTATAGTTTTTAAAAATAATTTTGGATTTAGTAGTGATAATAGCTATTCATATTCTTACTTTAGCCAAAACATGCAATTTGACATAAATAAAACATTTCATTTTAATTTGATTTTTCAAAAGACATGAATGCATGATTTTCATATGACATATATATTTAGCATGCTAGGAAAGAAATAAAGTGATGAAAGCATGTAAATTCATTCACCCTAATTAATTCCTAAAGACAATCTTATGGAATAAGATTATTTAAAGTGAATCAAAGTTGTTTAAAGAAATTTTAGTTTGGTTTTGAGTTTGATTTGAATTTAGGAAATGTATGAAGGTTTGCTGGTCCTAGCCCATCTCCCACATGTGTATATTGTTAGTTTAATTTTAGAACCATTAGATTGATTTTATATTCTGTTTAGGTTAAGGTGTACATTAAGTCCATTAATTACCACTTACCTATACCACTTTTACATATTTAACCAAATAATTATGAGCCAATGTATGACATAAAACCACAAGGAATTTAAATTAGAAATGCACCTAAGAAAGAAAGGTTTCTAATGCATTTGACTCATAATTAATGATTAATTAAGCTAAAGGGTTTAATTTAAGTACTTTCATAACCCTTCCACACATATGGGTTAGATATGATTTCCTTAAGCTACTTAGGTGATTGAACACCTAAGTATCTTCCCAAGAAGGAATTGCTTAAATTCAAATTGATTTGATTTTAAAATTTTGATTAATTAAGCCATTTAATAAAGTGATTAAACTATTTAATTAATTTGCACCTTAATTAGATTTTTATCCAATTGAAATAAACTTAGGGAAAAAGATTTGGGAAAGAACTCTAATCTCATTCCCAAGTCCATTCACTCTAGGTAATTAGCAAACTTAATTAATGAGTTTATCACTATTTAATAGGTTAATTAATCATTTAATTAATTAAGATAGTAATTAGGAGTGAATCAAGCAATTATCTTAATTAAGCCAACACTAAATTCCAAAAAAATCATGGGAGGTAGAAGTCATCCCATTAATCAACCCTAGGAAGTTTGGAATTAATTGCTGAAGTAATTAGAAAGTAATTAACATAAAATTACAATTCAAAATTAGTTAAACTTAATTTTAGATTATTTCTCTTTGAATTATCTTCAAAATGCATTTGAGTTTGTATTTTTCTAATTTTTCTATAATTAGTTGTGTATTTTTGAAGTTTGAGTGATTAAGGATAATTAAATAATCCCTAATTATATAACTAATCCCGTCTGTGCCACGTGGACCGCTAATGCGGCGTGCGCTTTCCACGTGGCGCGATGGGATTCGTCACTTAATTTATCACATCCTATACCGCATCAGTCGGTTGCACTACGTGATTTCTCCCTAGATAGTTCGATCAAAGATCAGACGATCAGCATTAAGCCAACGATTCTAATAAGATAAATCAGATGATCTAACATGGATTAATCAAGACTGTCCATCCAAAACACGTGGGATGGACGATCCATGATTCATCTCTATGCTTGCCTATGGGAGATGGCGATGATCCCTCCCCCATGGCTTGATCCAAGCTTGATTGAGCTCGAATTGAGCTAAGATTGAACCCATACCATCAACATACAAGGATATGGACATCTAAAAATGGAAATCACTTGGGATTACAATTCCCTCCAAAAAAGACAAAAGAAAATTCAATGCAAGCTCAGTTTTGAATAGTACCTCACCGGAGGTAATCACCGGCGCTCCCAACCGTCGAGGTAGCTTCGCCTAGTGAAGACAAAGCCCTATTGAGTTTTGAGGGCTTGAGGTTTAGTAGATCTTCCAATTGGCCAAACTCCTCCTCCTAGGCTTGTGGCTTTGATCTAGACCCCTCTTCCCCTGGCATGAACACTTGGGAAACACCTTGGGTAAGCTCGATTGGATCCTCTGATGGTGCTTGTAAGAGGAATTGGACTAAAGTTGGGTATTGAGTAAGTTGGGATTTCTTGATACCTCCTTTATTCTCAGTTTTGGTAAACCAAGAAATGGAGAAATGCAAGAGCTAGAGGATGCTTGGAGAAGCTTAGGAATACTTGCTTTAGGTTCCTATGGCTCAAACGAGTGTGAATGATGTGGATTGAAGTGGAATGAGAGGGAGTATATCTCCCCCCACAAAGATCAGGTGGTGAGAGGTGTTTTTCCATTTTGATCAAATTGATCCCATGGAGTGATTTGGTTAGAGCTGTTTTAAGCTTCACATGATTCAGTTTTGGCAGGGGAGTGGAGTGGTGAAGCATCCATGTGCTCATTTGAGTGGAGGAGTGATTCCATGTGGAGAAATTCCAAGTGGAGGGTTGTTTTGGCCTTGGATTAGGTTTGGCTGACCCAAACCCATTGCGTCATGTGCACCACTTTTATTAGTGTCCACTTGGTCCACTAAAAGGGTGCCAAGTGGCCATGAAAAGGATATGACCAAATTTCAAGTGGAATTGGCCATAGGTTACCCCTTGACATAGGGGTAAAATGGTCATTTGGCTTTGATTTCACTTTGGGAAGATTTAGAATAGTTTGAAATTGGGTTGGTCCAAATTTTAAGAATTTGGAGTTAATTTGATGTCATTTGGCTCATGTTGACTTATTTAGGTCAAAATGGGTCAACTTGGGTCAAGTTGACCAACTGGTCAAATTGGGTCAAACCAAGGGTTGAGTTAAGCTCATATGACCATTTGAAATGTTTTGGTATCATTAGTTTGGTTCAATTTGAATTCATTTAGGTCAAATGGGTCAAGTTGACCAATTTGAACCATTTGACCTAATTCGATTAGGTCATGGGTTGGTTTAGGTTTAGTTGGTCTTTTGAAATGTTTTGTAAGCTTTGGTTTCAGTCAATTTTGGTTTGGTTTGATTTTGGCTTGATTTGACCTTCCAGGTCAAGTTGGGTTCATGGTCAATTAAGCTAGGTTGGGTCTAGTTGGCCAATTGAGGCTTTGGTCAAATTCAACAAGTGATTTAGAATGAACTTGACCACTTGGTTTCAATCAATTTGGCTTAGATCAAGATTTGACATATTTTGACTTTTTAGGTCAAATTGGGTCAACTTGGGTCAACTTGGGTCAAGTGTCTAATTGGGCTAGGTTAGGCTCAAATGATGACTTGGTCAAGTTTAAACATTGATTTAGAATGGGTCTAGATCAATATTTTCAATCAATTTGGCCTATGGTAGATTTCGGCTAGTTTAGGTTTCATTTTGGCTAGGTGTTGACTTGGTCAACCCAGTTTGATGAGTGATTGATCATCTCATGATGATTGTTGCTCATATAATGTGAGGCTTAGGTGGACTTAGTTCAATCCAATTTGGGTAGGATTAGAATTTGGCTCAAAATGGGTACTTTAGGTCACTTTGGGTCAAGTGAGCCTAAATGGGTCAATTAGCTTGATCAAGGCTTGAATCAAGTTTGGTTGAACTCACATATGGACTTATGATTGAAATATAAATCCATTTGCAAGTGATTTGAAGTCAAATGGGTTTTGATTCATTTGATAATTTCAAGTTCAAAGGGTGAACATGAGTTTGATTTGGGTTTGATTTTTGAATTTTGTTTTGGTTTATTGAAGTTTATGTTTATATTTGGTTTCATGATTGAAGGATTGATTGAATCATGAAGGAAAATCAAGGGTTTGGCTTGATTTGAGTTTGATTTGGCTAAGTTCAAGAATTTGACTTGAAAGGCTTAGGTTGAATTTTCGTGAATTTGGATTTGAGTTTTGAATTGATTTTGGGTATTTGAATTTATTTTTCAATTATATTTGTGAATATAAATGAGAATATAAATTTGTTAGAGAAAATCTTTTGAATTTGAATTTAGGCTAGGTCCATAAGATGGAATCAAAGTGACTTAGGAAGGATTTTTTGGATTTGGAATTCAATCATGAATTTCAATCATGGGTTTCAATCATTTGGAATTAATTCTTGATTTGAGGAAATCCATTGGAATTGATTTAAGGTTTGAGAAAATCAATTAAGTTGGAATTGATTTGAGTTTGAATTTGGTTTGATCTTGGAGTTGGTTTGAATTTGGAGTTGATTTGATTTTTGAAATTTGACTTGAGGGAAAGAAGTGAGGATTTGGTTCAAGCTATGGGGTAGGCAAGTTTTCCCTAACACCTCTAAGACATGACCTATTCCTATGGCTAACTCTTCTAAGTATCTAGGGTTAGGTTGAGTATTCACCTAATCACTAGAAGTGTCTTAAGACTAAGGAACTCTTAGTGTCTAAGAGAAGTCCTATGTCTAAGATGGAAAGGTTGAGAGCTCATTTTAAAAATGAGGTCAACAAAGGTTAACCCTTTCTTCTTATCTTTAGTCGGCTTTGCCGCTGGTCATGGAGTTGCCGCTATTCTTGAGGTTGTCGCACCTTCATTCCCCTTTTATCAATTGTGAAGGAGAATGTTGTGTTTACATTATTCTTTTTCATCTAATTTGACTTTGGTTGTTTACCTTTTTCAAAGGGATTATTGTAGTTAGTGTTGAGCCCTTTTCTTAGGTAACCTCTCAAACATAGCCACACAATCCAATAGTTCTTGGAATGTGTTAATTATGGCAATGGCTAGATATTGAGCCATTTGATCATCAATATTTCCCATGAGGAGTTTCACTATATGTTTCTCTATGAGTTGTTGGTCACACTTCATGCTTAGGTTCCTCCATCTAGTGATATATTTCGTGACACTCTCATCTTTCCTTCTCTTTTCCAAGGCAAGATATGTTATTATTACCTTTTGGTTGCTCAAAAAATCTCTTAACGAAGAGTGTCTCCAATTTAACGACTATTTTTAGCGAGTCATTGGATAACTCAGCATATCACTTAAAGGCCGTATTGGTGAGACTGCTAATGAATTGTCATAGTAGTTGGGCATCATTTCCTCTAGTATTTCCACATATGGATTTAAACTGGGCTAAATATTACCGTGAATTTTTTGTGCCTGTGAATGCGTTGAATTTTGGCACAACATACCCTTTTAGTGTATTGTATTGACCGTATTTAGCCGGGTAAGTCGACCTTTCCAAACAAGCTACTCAGCAGTTTTTGAAGCTATAACTACTTTGACCTTCTGACTTATAAGGTCTTCCACTTGGAATTTGGTGAAAATATTCATTTATTGATTGATATTTATTGTAGCCTCTCTTGAGGTTTCTTGCCTTTATGTTGGAACTATTGGCAAGTTGGATGTAGTATTTTGTATACCTCCAATTTTAGCTGTCAAGTTGTTCATTTTCAAAGGATCCCTTGGAGGCATGTGCTGTGTTGCAGTGACAATTAGATTATGTTGATAAAAAAACTCTTTCATTATCCTATTCATTTTCTTAAGGTATACATTAAGCTTACTAATTTATTAATCCCTTTGCTATAGTTGAGAGCACATTTATCATTGTAATCTTCATCATCATTCTCTTCCATTACTTCAACCTCTACTTTCAGCTTTAGAGGTTGGTGATTAGGGTTCTCTTGGTGTCCTCCTTCATCATGTTGTTCAGGCACCACGTTTCTACTTCACAAATGTGTGTTGGCCATACAAATAGTTTTGACCATGTGATCGATATTGTCATTACTACGGAGGTCTGGGAATGATTGCTCTTCATTAGTTGAAAAATCTTCATCTTCCTAGAAGAGTCGATTGTCTTCTTCATCATCTATTGTTAACTTTTATCAGACCAACATTTCCAATTTAAGATGGGAGAATCTACTCCTTCGTCAATTAGCAAAGTGAGTTTGAGATTGATGATTTGGGGTTCTTTTAGTACCCAAATCGATCGGGGCCTCCCATGGGTGGATCTTTGGGTATACGTCCTAGATGTAACAACCTAGTGTTCACCAGATGTATGTAGTTGTTGAGACCTTCTAGCAGTGGATCTCTGAGAATGTATCACAGGTGTCACACCCTGGTGCTCACCGTGTGTAGGTTGTGGTTGTCAGGTGTTGACCTCACTTTTTGAGTGAAAATTATTCTTTCTCATCTTAAACTTAGGAACCTTTTAGACACTTGAATTTTCTTAGTGTTAAGACACTTCTAGTGATTAAGAGAACATTGAACCTAAGCTTAAAGATTTAGAGAACATAACACTGTGCCAAAAGTTTTCCTTGGGACAAATAAGTTCTACATATTCTATGGCCTAAACCAAAACTCATACATATCCACTCATCCAAGCCTAAACTCATGTAAATGAAACACAACCGACCTCAAACGTATTCAATTAATCTTAATTGAATTTGGTTTTCTAATCCAAACTCCAAGCCAAATTAACTTGGACCTTAACCCAAGTTAGAACATTTGACCTAAAGAGTTCAAACAATCCAAAACTTAACTGAGCCTAAATCAATTATGATCAAAGCCACTAGTCAACTCTAAAAAAATCATTGAACCCCTCTCAACACTTAATTGACACCAACTCAACCCAATTCAACTCAATTGGTTCACTTGACCCAATGAGACCTAAATGACCAATTTCATTCAAACTCCAATCCAACCTAAATTGGATTAAATCAATTGACCCAATCTAATCTATAATGATTGATCTTTGATTACCTAATTGCAATCAATTGGGTAAAGTCAAGCCAACTTTATCCCTTAACTCAAGTTGACCCAATTGACCTAAAGAGCCAATTTGGGCAAAATCTCTTTTCAATCCAAAATGATTGCAATCAATGCCTCTAATCAATCATAAATTGATTATTGAATGCCCTACAATCATCAATTGAAGCCAATTTGACTAAGCAACCAATTGACCTACTTCAAATTAACCTAAAAGGTCCGATTGAACCAAATCATTCCCTAATTCAAATCAATTCAAACCAACACCTACAATCATTCCCAAATGATCAAGTGAACATAAACCTAACCCTTGCCCAAGCCAATTTGGCCAATTTGGTCAAATTGGTCAACATGACCCATTTGACCCAAATTGAACCATATGAGCCAAATTCAAATCCAACCCAAATTGAATCAAACCAATTGCACCAATGCATTCCAAATGACCAACTAAACTCACCCAAACCATTGGCTAGACCCAATTTAATCAAATTCATCAACTTAATCTAATTAAACTCATTTGACCCATATGGGTCAAATTGAGCCAAACCCAACCAAACCAAGCCCAAACTTAGGGACTTATCCTTGGGTCACCATGGGCCTATCCAAGTGGGCCCAACCCATGGTGAACTCGGTTTGTGTCAAGCCCATTAAATTAAGCCCTCCAAATGGGACAAAATCTCCATTTTGTTGGGTTCTCCAACTCCCCACCCCATGACAGTCACATTTGGCTCTTCTTGGATAAGAGGACCACTGACGCAACCTAGCCTAAGGCTGTCAAGTTCAGCATTTGGCCAAAATAGGGTGAGCTTACCCATGGCAACTCATTGGTCCACCTAAGGAAGGTTGTACATGCAAGGCCACTACACTCCCTTAGCCACCTCGTAGTCCACACCTCAGACCACCTACCCGTTGGATGGTGCCATTAGTGATTCAACTGGGGAAAAGAGTATACTCCTCCCAATGGATTCAAACTCAATAGACACCTTCCTCAGAGCATTTCGCATAGTCCCATACCCTTTCCTAAGCTCCTCATGCACTCCACCGCCGGCGAGACCAGCCTCGATCGAACCTGAAAGCTTCGTCCATCCAAGCTTTCAAAATTTTCACCAAACCTAAATTAACTCTTACCACACCTTCACCTCACTCTGGCAAACCAAAACGAATTATTTCTGGAGCAATTCGAGCATTGGAAGACGTCCCTAGACCAACTTCTTTTGGCGTCCAGAGTAATCGATGAGGCATTCGTGATCTTGTCATAGGCTTCATCTCTTGAAGAAGCTACCTCTACGACCGTTGTAGCTCCAGGTAAAATTTGGAAACTGTAGTTCCCCTCATAGGTGTTGGTTTTTTTTTTTGAAGTGAATTGTGATTTCATGTGATTTCCACTGTAGGATCCCCTTAGATTTCTTCCCTGATCATTTTGGAGTTTATTTTGCTATCAACGAGCTGTGTGCTCGGTCGGTCGAAGGCGGTGTCCGTCTTCTAGCTTCGTCATCGATTGTATGTTCCACATGATTAGAACGGACAGTTGTGATTAATAGCGCTATAAATCCGGATTTAATCCCTTTGAAATCACAGGATTAATCTCGATCATCCGATCCAAGATCAGAAAGCCAAGGCGAAACCACGTCCACAACCTCTGAGTCAGCTACCATGTCGAATGATTTAAATAACCAATACCATGATGGCATGTGGAAAGAATTGTTGTGTTAGTGTTGTGGCACCGATGGTTTAAAAGGATAATTAGGCTTTAAAATGTAATTAAATGGTCATAACTTCAAAAAATCATAACTAATTATAGAAAAATAAAAAAAATAATAAACTCATTTTGGAAAGGTTAGATAGAGGAAAATTTAAGAAAAATAAAATACCTGATTTATGTCCAATGAGTAGTGCTTAATTAAAGTTTAAAGCTTAGGCTAATTACCTTAATTAAGGCTTAATTACTTAGCAAATTAATTCCAAATTTGATAGGATGATTCTATGGGATGTCCTCTGCCTCCCATAATTTTTTCTAGAATTATTGGCAATATAATTTAAAGAATGTAGAATTTTAATCTCAACTACCCTTATTAATTAATTTAATATATATTAAAATTGTTAAATAGTGAAAATTAAATAATTTATGATAATTAATCACTGTAAATAGTGGGAATAGTGAGGAGAAATAATTATGGCCTCTTTCTTAATTATTTTGAATGTATTTCTTTAGAATGGTTAATTAACACATGTAATAATTAGAGATTAATTCAAGAAAATTAATGATAAGATAGAAATCAAACTAAATTAACAATTGGTTCAGATAATTTAAATATAATTCATTAGTTTCTTTTTATGTGCTTAATAACATAAAGTTATTAAGAAAATTATGGTTGGCCTATTGTTATGGAAAATCATAAGAATACTTAATTTAGATTATTTCCTTCTTTAATCTAACTAACTTTTTAGCATGAGCCTAATTGTATTAGATTCTTTTAGGTGCATTGCAAATTTTAATTTTGTAAAATCATATCATTGGAGGCTCATGATTATGTAGTTAATTAAATCAAAGAAGCTTAGGGAAGGGTAATCTAATCAATGTGTTTAATGGTTTAAACTTAATCAAGTCATAAAAATCTATTTAATTTCTTTCCTTAAATATATGAAATCACCAATATGGGATGGGGTAAATATTAAGTATAATTTCTCCTCTTTAGATCTTAATGATTCAAACACCAAAATCAAATTTCATAAGGATTTTGGTTAGTCTTAAGGAATATTTATTTGGCTTGATTGTCTTTAGGACTTAATGTAATTGAATATATTTTGTGGCAATATTTAATTACCTCTTTTCAAGCATCATAAATGCATGCCTTTTGTGTCATATATTCATATTTTCAAAAAGAATCAAAAGAATATGATTACATCTAAGTTGCATATGTTGGATAAATATTATTATATAGTGTGGCTATTATCACTAATAAATTCTAAATTATTTTCAAAACTATAAGCTAATGATATAAATTTTAAATCAATGTTAGTTATAAATGTTCAATAAAATTTACATTTACTTAATTTAAATATGGTAAAGATTGTTCTATTTTTATGATTCATGTGTATGTTTACATATGTTTGGAGTTAGTATATAGACACGGAGGATATGAGATTTTTAAAATGTGAGGTCTTACATAATCTCACTTTCTTGGTTTAACAATGTCACGTACTTGCTTAACTTCATTCATATGTATGCATGTGCTAGAATTTGGGATAGAACTTTGCTTTACATGAATAAAGGATTTGCTATTATATAATCTTTGCATGGTTTTCATTCTCATGCTTATGTATATGTTTACATGTATGTAAGTTAGCAAATATATAGTCTGGACATTCCGGGAATACGAGGCTTTAAGTAGCCCTAAGGTGGTCTTAGATAATCTCACTTTCCTAGTTTGCTTATCTAATACATGTGCTTAAATATTTTTCTTTCTACCAAAATATAATCATTCAAATTCAATTAGTTATGTCATGATTGTTTTGATAAATTTTATGCATGACCCTCAACTTTCACATCTGGACTTGGGATCGGCAAAGGTAATGTTGGCCAAAATTTGTATATAAATTACTCACATGTCTTTTGTATGTGGAGAATGTTTAGAGCCTGTAAATAAAGTGAAAATAAGGAGAAAGATTATGAAAAAAGAAGAATAAGGAGAAACTATGAAACCAAAAAAAAAAAAAAAAAATTTATGGGCTAATCTAGAATTCATATGACACAGCTTCTAGCCCTTTAATAAATATTATATATTTATATATAATAATGATTAATAAATTTAATTTAAATCATCTGGAGGCTTCGTTAAATTAGCACTTTTATTTTAGCTCAATTTTATTATCGGGTTGAAATCAAAAACATTCTAGAATTTTGGACTGTTCAAATAAGTCGGCATCACCTACGATGTACATTCGAGATATATTCAAATATTCAATCCTGGAACTTTTTATTTAATAAAATAATAATAGAACTTTTTTTTTTGGAAAAGTTTAAGAGCCGTAGCCCAATTATATTCCAAAAGTAAAGTTACAAAGAGACTAATCCCTTACAGATGACAAAAAGAAAACACTAAACTAGAATTCTAGAAACAAGATCAACTACACTAGAAAAGTCCTAAAAGAGGAGCTAAATAGCTCAATGGACTTGGGATACAAAATACATCGAGATGCCCAAAACTAACGACAATACAATCATATAGGGACAAGAAAGTCCCCCCACGGTTGTCAGCAGCCTCCAAACAATCCCCAAAATAAAAGTCAATAGAATCGTTCATCAACAAAAGGGATGGTGGGCAGGTCGGTGAGGAGCAATTGAGATCAATAAGTTGTCGAATATCCTCATCATCGTCCATTCCAAAAGCAACCAAGCGCACCAAAACCACGGCTGTGAGCGAAAAGAAGAAGATCAAGGCAGATATCTATCCTCTCCATGAATTCCATCACAGAAAAATAAAATTGAACAGAGAAACCGTAATGAAACAGCCGCAACATCCATAGCCAAAACCCAGGATAGAGTACAAAAGCGAAGAAGATCAAGAACACCTTCCTCTCCGAATGCAAACACGTAAAAGGAGTTGCCAAAGAGCCCTAGTGAAAAAAAGCGACCATCTCCATAGACAAGAGCAAAAATAGCCATAAATCCATACCCAGGAATTCCAGAAAAACGAGAAAAGCGAAAGCAAATTACAATGCAAGAACCAAACCACAAAGACATCCATAGCCCTCTTGATAAATCAGACCAGCAGTAACAAAATATCAGGAGAATGACGCGAAACAACAAGTTGACATCCAACGAAATAAAGCACCTGAAAGAAAAAGAATTAAGGAGGTAGATAATTTCTCCATTTGCTAATTAAATCCACCTGAAGCAGGCCAAGCAACTTTCAATTTCCACTTCATTTTTCTTGAAACCCTTTCTTTAACTTGATTTGATAAGAAATGGGAGATGGGTAAGAGAGAAAAGGCGATTATTCCTTTCTCTCCACAAGGTATAAACAAGAACAGAAATAATCAGAAAGTGTAATCTTTGTAACATTTTATGCTCCCCTTCATTAATAAATTAAGGACTCAAGAGTATGCGCAAAGAAACATACCATTTGGGATGAGAGCTCTCACCAACTTCATAGCCAAAGGACATTCAAAAATAAGTGGTTATGAGATTCTAAACTAGAATGACAAAAACAGCAAAGGAGTTGAGTTCCAATCCCTTTGTTTGCTAACTTATCAGATAATTTGAGACCCTGTATATAAGCCATCCAACAATAGAGAGCATAATTAATAGAATAGCCTTTGAACCAAATTCCTTTAGTCCAATCTAAAGAGGGGTGAGAATCGAAGATGGCATCTCTAAACTCCTTGGTAGAAGGAGAGTAAGATTTAAGCCAACTTTATCGCTCCATTCTTAATAGAAGTATCTAAGATCTTTATGGACAACCAAGGATGAGAGGACTCAAGTAGAAGGGAGATTCCAATGCCCATTGTGTATAAGAGTATGGACCTTTAGGTCATCCATTGAAGTTTAAATGTTTCAAGCCATTAACTCCCAATATAACAAAGAGAGTGCCCATTACACCAAGGATCATAATATAAAGAAAAGCATTACCCTCCCCAACTTGAAAATGCAATTTGTTTCTAAATTTTTCAGCAACTTTCACAATCGATTTCCAAAGTGGAGAAACTCTATAAATGCAAGGGTTCCATAGTGATGTATATTTAGCTAAACACCAATTAGCAAAAGGAGTATCTCTTGATTTTCCACATTAATTTGGTTCTTGATCAAATTGAGAGAAGAAGCGGTAACCCAACTCCTTTTTTCTTTGGGTAAAGTAGTTTCCCAAGAAATAGTGTGCAACTTTTGCCTCCCAATGATAGAAAAATTTAGTAAAAAGCGATTTTTTGATAATACCATCTGGAATAGCCATAGAACCATATGATAAATAACTATTTATAGAAGACGATAAGTACCTTCCCCTAATGAAAGGAACTTACTTTTCAACCCCAACCATACATGTAATCTATCAAAGAGGGGTGAAATGAGCCATCTTGATTGTACCTTTTATAAGAGGAAGTCCCAAATATTTAAAGGGAAAGAGCCCAATTGAATACCCAAAAGATGAGAATTATCCAATTTCCTTGAAGAGAGGCACAAGGATGATTTAGAATAGTTCACCTCAAGTCCCAAAGTGCTTAGATTGCAGAATGGACTTGAGTGAGATAAATGTGAGGCGGTACCCATCACAAGGAGATCGTCGACATATAAGAGATGAGAAGAGATTTGTCGAGAAATAGGATTATATCTATGTTAATTTCATTTTCTAACATGCATGAAAATGTGTCCATGCCGTAAAGAGGAAAGGAGACAATGTGTCAAGGCCATTGGAGGAAGAGAAATAACCCGAGATATTCCCATTTAACACAATGGAGAAAGGCACATCGAGAGAGCTTCCACCCAAGTAGTAAATCTCATGGGAAAACCTTTGTCCAGTCGATGGATCTGCTTTTACGTTGATTTTATCAAATGCTTTTTTCTATTTTGGTTAAAAGTAAAAGCTATTAGAGGTAGAGAACTCATTACAAATCTCAAAGGCCATTGCGGTTATCGATATGTCTCTTCCTTTAACAAAGGCGATTGAGAATTATTGATAATAGGGGAGATATCTCTTCAAGCGATTGGCAAGGATTTTTGGCCACCACTTTATAGAATGTATTGCATAAAGAGATAGACGATAATCTTCAATTCTATTGGAATGTTTCACCTTTGGTATGAAAGTTAAGAGAGTATGCTTGAAAGCAGTTAGACTGGAATTCTTGAAAAGAAAGAACGCATTTACAAAAGATTTGCGGTAATACTCAAGAGTCAATGTAAAACTTAGAATTGAAACCATCGGACGATTTATTTTCACGATACTTTTCAAGGTAGCAATTTCTAATTCATCACTTCAAGATGTGATGATCTAATGAAAGACTACTCCCAACAGGAAAGTTTTGCACAGGAATAACAAGAGAGTCATCACAATTGAATAGATCCTCGTAATACCTACAAAAAATAGCAGAAATATCCTTTTGATCGGGAAGACCAAGTCTTTTGCACTTCTCTAATCGATTGGAGCTTTTCTTTTCCTTTATTGAGAGGTAGAGGAATTTTAAATCATCATCAGAATGAGTAAGCCAATGTGCCTTAGCTCTCTGTTTGATCCATAGCATTTCTTCTATAAGTAACTAATATCTTTAATCTCCTTAGCATCATGAATGAGATGGATGTTGAAAGGATCTTTTCAGTTCTAAAACCTCACTTTGTTGACTTTAACAATATTGATTTCTTTGTAAGGAGAATATCCCTATATCTACCTTTCATCATGTTTCTAACAAGTTTTAGCTTGATAGAAAGGACATAAAAGGGTCTCCTTGAATGAAGTTGTTCCAAACCTCACGAATATCATCCTTAAACCCAGGGCTTTAAGGTCTAATAATTCAAAGGAAAGCGATGAGATGCCAAAGAGGAGATTGAAGAAGAGTTACCAAAGGAGAATGATCCATGATCTTGGAGAGAGGACTTTATAAAAGGAAGATGGAAATATCTCAATCCAATTGGAATTACAAAGACCGATCAATCTTAGAATAAATAGGATGTTCCAACTAATTAAACCGTAAAATGTAAGCCGGTGCTAGGGAGCTCCACAATCATTAACACAATCTTTAAATTCCAAAGAAGAGTTGAAAGAAACCAGATTTTATCCTTAGCACTTAAAGGGCTTGAAATCACCTAAAATAATTCAAGGAAGAGCATTAACATCGGCAAAACCTTTAAGGAAGACCACAAGGAGGATCGGCGGTAGAATCATTTTCAATAGATACTTGTTAAGAGAAAGCTATTAACCCAGTAGAAACTCGACCATGGATAAATTGCTCGGACTTTAATAACTCAAAATTCAACATGGATTTGATCCATATCGACCACCACTAGCACAATCAAAATTATTTTGATTAAAGTAAATAAATTATAAGAAGAAACATTGATAGGATTAATATGAACTTTGGTTTCTAAGACAAAGAAGATCTAGATGAGAGTCTTTAATAAGCTTTCTGAGGAAAGTCTTCCAACGATAAACCTAACATTCCAACTACCAATTGATATTTGATTCATTGGGAAGAAGAAGCGGGTTTTACCCTTTTCTTGTTACCTTTAGAGAGTGGAAGGGGTTGAGAAGAAGAAGAGATGTTCCCTCCTTCCATGAGAGTACTGCTAACTTCTTTATTCCCTTTATCAATACCAATGCCGAGAGGCCGGGGTCTAGACGTAACAACACCAAGAGAGAGTCAGTGTATGAATATGGTCAGATCCTGAAGAAAGCGCTGTTCAAGGATCCCTCAGGTGGAGAATGAGATGGTGGTGGTTTAAGTCGACTATAGGAAGAGGAAACGGAAGAAGCCTCCATAATCTTGTCACGATATGGGAGGGGAAGACATAATAGTGAATGAGAGGAGGAGGATGAATGGGAATATACTCCTTTGGTGATTAGTCACTCTAATGGGAGCTTTAGAGGGGCGGCTGCTGCACCTGGGAGGAGAAGAGCGTCGGGTTAAGAGGACATTCGCATAAATCGTGAGAGAAAGTAATGCAATTCAGAAAGCGGGACTTCCAATCATACAGGCGCATGGACCTTTTCCCATTTAAAAATTCGAATCATCGAAGAGGAGAGGAAGTGGAGATTTGGACACCTGCGAAAATGTTATCGAGATCTAGCAGATGGTCCACGCCAAGGGGACACCGATTTTACTAGCAACCTTAGAGAAACCAACCTTCCAACAAAGATAGGGGAAGTTGGGAGTTTAATCCAAATGGAATCTCGAGATAGGATGGGTTGAAGTCCCAAGTCCATTTTGGAAAATGAAAGGCCGAGTTGAGAAAACAAGGTGATTCCACACCAAATCATAATCCTCTTGACAATTGAACTTAACAGGAAGTAATCACCTTCAATGTAAGTAGATCGGTACCTTTAAAGCTCCATTTCTTTTAATGGCTAACAAAGATCCATAGTAAGGCGTTTACCAATCAGTGACCAATTAGAGAGGTGCCATTCTTGCTTTTGATCATCCTCGAAGTCCACCTCATTGGAATCCACGGCACATCAAGAGAGGGGCGGTTTGGGCATTTCAGTTGCAAGCAATAGATCTTTCCATACAGAGAGAGATCCAACTGGTTTAGGAGAAATGGAAGAATGCAAATGAGGAGATGATGTTAAGGGGGGAAAAGAACCACTGATCAGACTAATCCACTGGTCATGGCTCCTTGACCTGACAGCCGGAGGTCAGAGAATGAGGGAGGGAAGGGACAAATACCCAGAGGAGGAATGCAGGATAATAGAAAGAAGAGAGAAGCTAGACGGAAAAGGTGGAGGTGGAGGAGAAGGAGCCAGGGGAGCGCCGAGAGTGCCCTAGCAGCGGCTTACCATCGCGATATAATAGAACTTTCTATCCAACGGAACTTTTTAGATAATTCAACGGAACATAACCACACCAACCAGGAGTTGACGACGGACCAATAAAGTAGCGCAGCAGAAGTTGCTATATAAGCATATGGATAGCTGAGGCCTTCTTCAAATCAAGAACAATCATCAAGAGGTTGAAACGAAGAGCAATAGCAGAGAGAAATGGTGCTTAAGGTGTTCGGTACGCCTGTTTCGACCTGCACGGGACGGGTGCTGGCTTGCATCGAAGAGCTCGGCTTAAAATACGAGCTCATCCCCGTCGACTTGAACACCGGCGAGCACAAGAGGCCGCCCGACAGAAATGTATACATTTTTTCTTTTCCCTTACGCTAATAAATGATAATCCATATTCTTTTTTGTTTCATAAGTTCTCGAAGCCTTAGGGGAGATTTGATTCTCGTACGCCTGTATTTATTTGATTTCTGTTATGCGTGCAGCCCTTTGGTCAGATTCCTGCACTCCAGGACGGCGATCTTGTTCTATTCGGTGAGGGATTTCTCTGTTCTTCTCATATCACTCAATTCTTATACATTTACGTATTTCACACCCAAACTTTAATTTTTATTTAAATAACACCTTCTTTTATTATTACATCAAAATTTTTTACTTTTTTGAAATGACTTTTTTTTTGAGCGTAGGAAAAGTCTTGGTTTTATAAATATTTAAGTTTGGATGTGAATATGTAAATAAGAATTGTAAATATAAACCTTAAGTTTATTGCATAGATGAGTTTCACTTTCCTTTTTTTTTTTATTTTGGATTTAGATTTTATATATCCTCCAAACAAGAAAGATGACTTATTTAATTCATTGAATACCTAGTATGTTTACATGAGTAACTGCAGAAAATATTTCTAGATTGTTAGAACAATTAATTAAAAGAAAAGGTCATAATTTTCTAGAGTGGACAACCGAAAATGATTTTCTATTAGATCGAACAACAAGAAGCAAATCAAGATTATTGCTATCTTGGAACTATTTTGGATGATGCTGCTCCTACGGAAAGTGAAGAAGGAAACAAGAAATGATGGATGCTAATCTATCTATATCTTTTCATTTGGGTAAAGTTTTGGTTCATTTTAAATGTTCACTGTAGCTTTTGTATTAGGCATGCAAATCTTTTCGTCGACGGTTGCATCTATTTTATTCTGTTGTAGTTTAATATTTTAGGCGAACAGACTTTAAAGTAGCTGATTGATTGTTAGTCGATTCTTGGTTCTTAACATTCCAGATCATTATAATGGATTGATTATTGATTCCTTGCTACGGGCACAAAAGAAATGGCCTGGAATACATACTCTTCAATTGCATTTATAAATATTTGTTTTGAAGGTGCTCTTTCTGAGTATTGAACTATGATATATTGGTTTGTAGAACTCTGGAACTTCCGAATCATGCTAAAATTTGACTAGCTTACTGATTCCATCCACTGGGTATTTATCGTAGTTTATAAATTATCTCTAATTAACTACTCTTATTTAGTCTGTTTTGAATGCTTCATCAGCTATGTATTAACTCTGCTGTATATAAATTGTAAGAAAAAAATTTGATTGATTTGTTTCATGCTGCCACATAATTACAATTCTTGGCGAATGGTTTTATAGATATTAAGATCAGATTTGTCAAGAACTTGCATATTAATTAGAGATTATTTTAAAATAGCAGTCAATGATAATTAGTTGTTTAAGCGAAAAAAAATATAATTAGAAAACAAAATAGTTTTGACGACTAATACTTTTTTTTTTATTTTTTCTGGTTTGTAACGGAGAGAGAGAGAAGAGAGAGAGAGAGATTTTATTTTATTAATTTTTTAAATAATATAATTATTTAAAGTATATAATTTAAAAATATTTTTATAAAATATTTAATAACTAAATATTTATATATTTAGTTATTAATTTTTATTATATATATAATTAAATATATAATTTAAAATATTTTTAATTATATATATACATTTATAAATTTATTTAATATTTTTTATTAATTAATATAATTATGTATAATATATATTTTTAATAATTTTGTTTAATATATAATATAAAATTTTTTTAAAATATATAAATAAATAAATAAAGAAAAGAATAAATTATATAAATATTTTATAAATTATATAAATAAAGTAATTATATATATATTTATATTTATAAATTTATTTAGTTATTTATATGTTTAAATTATATAAATATTTTTTTAAGTTATATAAATAATTTAAAATAATTTTTATAGAATATTTTTTAATTATATATAAAATATATATATATATATATATATATATATATATATATATATATATATATATATATATATATATATATATATATATATATTAATATAAGTCTTTAATAATAATAATAACAAAAATATAAAAAAAATATAAAAATATAAAAAATAAATAAATAAATAATTTTTTAATAAATAAAGAAATGAATAAATATATAATAAATATATATATATATATGTATATAAAATATTTTATAAATATATAAATAACTAAATATTTATATAATTTACAATTATTTATTTATTTATTTAATTATATATTTTAAAGAAATAAATATTTTTAAATAAATAAAATTTTATATATATATATATATATAACTATTTATTTATTATATATTTTAATTATTTTTAAATTATTTATATAACTTAAAAATATTTATATAATTTAAATATATAAATAACTAAATAAATTTTTAAATATTTATATATATATATATATACTTTATTTATATAGTTTATAAAATATTTATATAATTTATTCTTTATATATTTTAAATATTTTATATTATATATTAACAAAATTAATAAAATTATATATTATACATAATTAGATTAATTAATAAAAAAATATTAAATAAATTTATAAATTTATATATATAATTAAAATATTTTAAATTATATATTTAATTATATATAAATAAAAAAATTAATAACTAAATATATAAAAATTTAGTTATTAAATATTTTATAAAAAATATTTTAAATTATATACTTTAAATAATTATATTATTTAAAAAATTAATAAAAATAAAATCTCCTCTCTCTCTCTCTCTCTCCCCCCCGCCGTTACAAACCAGAAAAAACAAAAAAAAAAAAAAAAAAAAGACTGATGCCGACGTGGTAACAGAGCCGTCCGTCATTTGACGGACGACTATGCCTATTTTTGTTAATTATATTTTTTTCGTGCCTAAATAATTAATTATCATTAGTACTAAGCCTATTTTAAAAATAATCTCTTATTTTTTCGAGACCGCAGAATCTCGGGTGATAACTCGGTACTTGGTGCGAAAATATGGCAAGGGAAGTGATCTCCTGAAAGATCAAAGCTTTATTGACTCAGTAGCAGTGGATCAATGGATCGAAGTGGAGGTACAGCACTTCAATGGACCCACCTCAACGCTTGTCTTCCAGCATCTTTTCCTTCCAGTCTTCTTTGGAGGCAGCACTGATGAGAAGGTGGTAGCTGCGGAGGAGAAGCTCGGTAAGGTGCTAGATGTTTATGAGGCCAAGCTTTCTAAGACGAAGTTCCTTGCAGGAGACTTTTATAGCCTCGCTGACCTCCACCATCTCACCTGGCCACTACTTAACCACCACCACGCCGCATGGCTCCCTCATCCACTCCCGTCCTCATGTGAAGGCTTGGTGGGATGCCATCTCTTCCCGCCCGGCCAGCAAGAAGGTCTTAACTGCCATGTCGTTCTCCAGTTGAGCTGATAGAGAGAGTTGCAAGTGTTTTAGTGGAGTGTCTAATGAATAAGACCACCTTTGTTATTTATAGATGGTGGTTGACTGTTGCTGCTAGCTATGGCTAGCACCATGCGTCCTTTTCTTCGTCTGTTTGAACTATGTTGTTTTCCTTATTCTCGAGTCTTTTAAAACAGAGTTGTGCTAGCTACTTACGTTGTTTTGGATGAAATAAAGTTGGGAGTTTATTTTATGTTTTCTGAAAATTTGTGTTGTTTTGATAAGTCTGTCTTGTGTTATCTAGAAGATGAGTAACCACTTTTACTAGTTTCTTTTGGCACTAGTGATGCTAATAAATGATCTAATTTGACCACCCGCTATGAACTTGACTTGAAAATTTTGTGTTAGGGCTGTCATATTTACTTTTCATGCTAAGTTTGGGCTAAAAGTTATCCAAATAATTCAAAATCAATTTAAATATGATCAGATTATTATTCAAGAAGTTAGATAACTTTGGGTTTAGTTAATCATGATAAAAGGTCATATTCAAGTTAGGTCATAAATTGATTAGATGGGTTGGGTTCATGTATTTTGACTCATGTAATAAATAGTTTAGGTTTAGATCAAATATATTTGAATTTTGTTAACTTTACTTGCCTTTCATTTGTCCTATTAAATAGGAAGAATAATGAAATTAGTCATAGATGATGCTTTCAATGTTAAGGTAATATGAGGTGAGAAAATCATTTCTATGGTAATCATTTATGAGCACTTGTTAACAAGTAATATGTTATATTTGGTGAGAGAAGTACTATAATGATGATTATTTATGAGCAATTATTAAGGTAGTATGTTATATTTGGTGGGAGAATCATTAACATGTTAGGCATTTATGGGCATTTTTTAATGTATTGTGTTTTTAGGTAATTTGGTGATGCAAAAATGTTTCCCTCTATTCTTTAGCAGCTTGCTATTTTTTTATTTGTTGAATATATCACCATCTTAGTGAATTTTTACTTTAGCTTGTGTTGGTGATTCATGCTATAGATTATTGCACAAATTTAACTTGTTGGAGGTGGCAAGCTAACCCTTAATGACAAAAGTATGGTCACTAGGTGCTCCAAATTTATTGCAACACTAGAATTCATAAATATTGGTTGTCTAAAAAGTATATATATTCATTTCTTGATAATGTTAGTTAGACATTGGTCCCTATATGATATGACATTTTATCTATCATTACGACAGATAAGCACAATAGTATTTGATATTGAAGTAATTTTAGATGCATTAAATTTGATCGCTTAGCTTTAGTTGGGTATATGGTAGGTGAGGGTAGACATGGTAGTCATAAGTTGACAATTGGGATGAGTTATTAAATATAGAGAGAGAGAGAGAGAGAGAGAGAGAGAGAGAGAGTATACAATCACCCAAATGATCAAACTTTATTATTATTTCAAATTTGTTGGACCCAAACTTAACCATGAATCCACTTATATGGAACAATTGAGCTTTTCTTTTTAAACTCAATCATTGATGCAATAGAGATTAATCTATTTTAAATGGTCCTGCATACAAATTATTTATGATATAATACTTTCTTATAGTTGATACTTCAAAATGTAAGGTATATCTATAATATCTTTCAATATTAAATGGCATAGGAGTATTCATATAATAATCTTTTAAGGGATGCAATATTTAGCACAATTAGAGAACTAAAGAGGCAATCAAATTCATCTAGTCAATACTATAGGTGCTTACACTTATATATATTTAGGATTGGGAGTAAGTACATCTAGTAAGACTAAAATTTCCATACCTAATGGAGCTTTAGGGAAGTCTCTTGATTATGAATATATGTAATTTATATATGTTTCTTTTATTTCAAGATCTTTTTTTTTTGTAAAATTCAAATCGATATTATTATTTAGGTGAAATAAAGAGTGGGTGTATGGTACTTATTGAGATATGTGATTTATGTTCTTCTTCAAACTAAGGCAAACATCACATAAAGAAATGTCTTACATCATCTTAATTTCTATAAATTACATTCTATTGTTCATTATTAGATACATTACAATTAGTTTTGATTGAAAGGAAACTATATTAAAGGATATTGTCATAACATATTTTCATTGTGGATATGTGGTAGAATAGAATCATTAACATTTCTATATATAGGTCCATCCAATTTTTTCTAAATTTAGGGCCATAAACCTTTAAAGATATAGGGTTATTTGTCATTTGAGTTAATTAGAGCACCTTTATGTGTTTGTTCTATTTTTTATGACTCTGATATAGATGCCATCAATCAAATATGATATCACTAGTTTCTAATTGTCATCCATACCATGCAAGAATATTGGTGACACTCGGTTATGGCATAATAACTTAGGCTTACTATTGACCTCACTTTTGGAGTGAGGATTGATTCATCCTTCCTTAGGCTTAGGAATCTTTTAGACACTTAGATCTCCTTAGTCATAGGACACTTCTAGTGTTTAAGGGAACACTAAACCTAAGCCTAGAGACTTAAGAAGGCATACCCTGAACTTAGGTCATAACCTAGGGTAAATAGGTCATATCTATCCTATGGCCTAAACCAAACCTATCTATCTCATTCAAATCAAACCTCAAATCAATACAATCAAACCCAATTGAATCTATTTCATTTCCAAGCTCCAAGCAAAATCAAATTAACCCTTAACCAAAATCAATCATATCATCATTTTATGGATTCAATCCAAAGCCTATTCAATTGAAACCAAATCTAATTGCTTTTTACCAACGCATTCCAACTATTCAAATCTCTATTTCAAACCCTTCTAATAATACAATCAAATCAATTGAGAAAATCAATTCAATCAACCCAAATTGACCCATTTGACCCAAAGGGTCCAAATGAGTCAAATTAAACTCAAATCAATTGCAATCAAAGTCATCAATCAACCCTAAATCAATCATCAAACTCAACCCAACCTAATTCAATCCAATTCAACTTAATTAATCCATTTGGTTCACTTGACCTAAAGGAACAATTTGATCCAAACTTCAATCCTACCCAAATTGGAATGAATCAACCCATCCAATCCCTTTTACAATGATTTGTTGATCACCCTTGATTGTCCAATGCCAATTGGTCAAGTTAATTTGATCACTTGATAAGTTGTCCCAATTATCCCATGAACCAAATTGAACCAAACACATTTCTAAACTCATTTGATTGAAACCAATACCTCCAATCAAATTGAGCATTGAATATGGTTGACCATCAACTGATCTAAGCCCATTTGGTCCCTTTGACCTAAGTTGACGCCAAATCAAATCATAAACCTAATTGAAAACCATAATAATCAAAAATTGATTATTGAACATGATCCAAGCCTCAATCTAATGTGATCAAACCAATCCAATTGACTCATTTAGCTCAAATTGACCTAAAGGGTTCAATTGAACCAAATCATTCCCAAATCCAAATTAACTCAAACCAACACCTACAATCATCTTCAAATCATCAATTGAATTTAAACTAACCTTAACTTAACAATTTGGCTTGACCAAATTGGCCCATTTAACCCATATGAACCCAATAAGTCAAAATCAACCTAAATTGATTAACAATTTGACCAATTGGTCAACCTAACCCAAATGAACCTAATTTGACTTACATGGGCCAAATTGAGCTAAATTAATTCAAACCAAGCCCAAACCCAACCAAACTTGGCATGACCCATCCTTGGGTGAGACCAAATGAACTCAACCCATGGTTGGCCCGAATTAGGCCAAAACCCATTAAGTAAACCCCTCAAAATGGGATAAAATCCCCATTTTGGATGGTCATACCTACCCACCACCCTTGTCAGCCACCTTTAACCCATTTTGGACATGTGGACCACTAACTTGACCCAAAGGTGATTGGGTCAGCCATGGGTCAAGAGAGGGTGAGCTCACCTAAGCCATCCCATTGGAACACTTGGAGGAGGGGTACACACATTGACAGTCCATTCCTTGCCTTCAGCCACTCAAAAGCAACCACCTCAGCCCATCATTGCCGCCCCCGACCACTTGCGCCTTCTGGATGACTACCAAAAGTCAAATTGATCCAAACCATTGGATCAATTGGGAGGAGGGTATACTCCTCCCCATCCAATTCAAATGACACAAAGAGCTTCAATGAGTCGAGACGAGCATCCTCAGAGCTTTCTCGATCCCTCTTGAGCTCCATCGCCAACGACACCAAAGCCTAATGAAACCGAGCCCCCTGCCCTCCCAACTCCCCTCAAATCTCACCAAACCTTAATTAACTTCTCCCACACCTTCCCCAAGCTCCGACGAGTCAGAACGAATCGATTCCCAATCGATTGACACCGAGACCACTCTAGGCCAACTATGTTGTATGGTGAACGCTTTGGTCCACGTGAGCCACCGATGAGGAGGCAACTCACGAGCTTTTCAATAGGGGTTTGTCTCTTCAAGATGAAGTTAGGTAGTTGGATCTCCGCCTTGAGCTCGAGGCCTGGAAAACCATTGAAATCCTCTTAAGTGTTGGTATTTTGTGAAAGAAATTGTGATTTCATGCATTTTCCACCATGGGATCTCTTTAGATTTCTTCCTTGAACATTTTAGAGTCGATCCCAATGCCTCACAAGATCTAGTGAGCTTGGATCGAGTGGAGGAGGGTGGACAGTATCCGTCTTCCGATGCTCAGGGGATGAAGGATCATCCTCCGTCCATTTTGTGTGATTAGAATAGACGGTCGTGATTAATCTGCTAGTTTTATTCAGTTTAATCCAATAAGAATCTCCGGATTAATCCCCACTGTCCAATTTGAGATGATGGCGGACAAAAGTGAGTCACTCATCGACTCAAAGACACCACAGTGGCCTATCTTGTGGTGCCACATGGAAAGTCACACCACATCAGGTCCCGCATGATGCCGACGAGATTAGGGGTTAATTAAGCTTAAAAATGTGTTTAATTACTTAGAACTTTGAAAATTCATAACTAATTAAAGAAAAATCCTATAAATATGAGTAAACCCATTTTCAAAAGGGCAAAGAGATGAGATTTTAATAAAAATAAAGTCTTTAATATTTGAACAAGTGAATATTTAATTAGGTTAGAAATTTTTTAATTACTTTAATTAAGCCTTAATTACTTGGCTAATGAGTCTCAAATTAAATGTGATTGGGATGTCCTCCTCATAATTTTCTTGAGATTTAGGTAATTAGAGAATTTGAAATCCAAATCTTAATTACTCTCATTAAGTGATTTAATAATTATTAAAAATGCCAACTAGTAAAAATTAGTTAATTAAACTTGATTAAGCATTCTTAATAGTGGAATGATGAAGGGGAATGGTTAGGACCTCTTTCCTAATTGTTTCCTTAAATCTAATTCATTTAAGAGGGTTAACTAATTTATGATTAAATTAAGAATTAATTAAGCAATTAATGATGAAATTAAGTCAAATTAAAATGATAATTGGATCAATTAATTTAATTTAAATTTATGAGTTCCTCTTTATGTGTTTAATAAGATAAAGATCCTTAAGGTACGTATGGTTAACCCATTGGTGTGGGAAAATCATATAAGTATTTAATTAGATCCTTCTTTAATTTAATTAATATTTAATTATGAGTCATTACATTAGGTCCCTAAGTGCATTGAAATTTTAATTTCTCATTTGCATATCATTGGAGGCTCATGGTTAAATGATTAATCAAATTAAAGAAGCATAGGAAAGGGAAATAAATTATTTGCTTAAAGACTCAAACTTAATCAACCCATAAAAGCTACTTAATTATATTTTCTTAAATATGTTAAGTCACTAACATGGGATGGGGTTAAAATAGAAAATGTTCTTTCTCCTTTTTAAGTTTAGTAATTCAAATCCAAAATTAAATGTCATAAAAACTTTGGTTAAACTTAAATAATTTTGTTCAACTTGATTATCCTTATGAATTAATGTGATTGAATATATCCTTTGGAAATGTCTAATTATTCCTTTTCAATCATCATAAATTTTGTATGTCATTTGATACCATGTATTCATATTTTCAAATAAAAAAATAATAATCAATTGAATTTAATTATGTGTAAGTTGCATGTGTTGGATTAATCCTAGTATATGTGTGACTATTATCACTAATAAATTTCAAAAAAAAATTTCAGAGTTATAATTTGATAATAAAGATTTGAATTGATGCTGATTATGAATACTCCATGTGAATTACATGTGCTTATAACCTAAACATGTTAAAGTATTGTTCTATCTTTATGATTCATGTATGTATTTACATATGTTTGAATATTAATAAGTATATAGTCTAGACATCCCAAGAATACGAGGCCTTAAGTAGCCCCAAGGAGGTCTTAGATTACTTCATTGGTTAACAAAGGCACATACTTATTTAATTTCATTCCTATGTGCACTTGTACTAGAATCTGGATGGAACTTTACTTTACATGAAAAAATAATTCACTAAAACATAATATTTTGCATGATTTTCATTCTCATGGTTGTGTATACACTCATATGTAATTAAGATAGCAAGTATATAGTCTAGATATCTCGAGAATATGAGGCTTTAGGTAGCCCCAAAGAGATCTTAGATTATCTGAGTTCTTTGGTTCAAACAATTACACGTACTTGCTCAAATCTTTAACATATGTGTGTGTGTCTCTTAAGGAATGTAATTCCCTTTTCTACTAAAAATATGCATTCATAATCATTTACGTGCAAAAAAATACATTGCATGTATATGTATGTTAAGTCCTAAATCATGTGCATGATATTGATGATGAAAAGGAATGATGTAGCATTATGCATGTGATAGTAATTCAATCTCATTAATCATAAGATGCCTTTCATGTTTGAATAAGGATTATTTAAGATTAACCCAAACACATGATAAATAAAATATTTAATAAATCATTCACTAAAAGAGCCAAACTATGATAACGTCCTTTACAAAATGACTTAGGATAAAGATGAAAGGGAGTTAAACCTCTTTCTTCTCTTTATAACAATTAGATGTTAAGTAAATATTAAGTGAAACAAAAAAAAAATACAAACTAAAATCCATTAATCCTTTTAATAACTTAAAATGAAACCTCCCCAAATATTTAAATTAAATAATTCTAAACTTTAGGCAATCATAATTAAAAGCCTAGCTAAGACATATCACCATGCCTTGGCACACACATTAGAATACTAAGTCACCACTTCTAGCTCTAAGTTAGGATGATGTATGTTATGATGTTGTATTTTATTTTGTGATGTAATGTTTTAGACTAGATGTTAGGATTATTAAGCTAGATTGGAGAGTTATTAGCCTAATGTTGTCTTCTATAGAGGATTGTACTAAAGGGGTCACGTAATAATAAATAAAAATATATTTACTTCCAGGTTGCTTATCCCCCTTTGCATAATCCACATTAAGATAGGTGGGCTTGGTTACCCATGTGTAGGGTGCTAAGTCAAACTTACAAAATATAATTGTTTGGGAAGTATGTATGTTTAGCTAACTCAATTTTATTTGTGTAGTTATATTTTACTTTCCCATAAACATGTAATTTTCTAATAGGAATTAGGATTAGTGATATGGGGTTTAGGATGAGCAATGGCAAGAAGGCATAGTCTTCGGAGGCCCTATGAAGCCTTGAGCAAAACCATATCAAATGGAAGTAGAAAAAGGAAGACCCCCATAGCATTTGATTCAATTGTAAATTATAAAATTTCATTGTAATCCGGGTTGTATAAGGGTAGAGCTCGGCTACCCAATTTTTCTTTTTTTCGGGGTGTATGATAATACCCGTCCATACTGTCCTTTTATTCTTTCATGATAATCTATAAATGTTTGACTATTATGATTAGATTGTGCAATAAAAATTACATCTTCTTCATAGGTTTCTAAAAACTTGATGTTTGAATGTGTGACATGATTACTAGGCTTTTTTAGTGTAAAACTAATTTTTCTATCCCCACTAACAACTCATAACTAAATTTTAAAATAACTCACAATATTATTTTAAAGCTTAGGACATAATCAAGATAATTAAAAGATTTAGAAATCCCTTGAAATGATGTATGTGATAATATCATGCATATCATCTTATTTTCATTCTTGAATAGGGAGGGTCTCCACTCTTGCATGATAGGGGAATGCTTGACCTATGAGGGCATCCCTTATAGTAGAGAATACCACCTCCTGCTGATTTAGCTAACAATCTAATTTCATCATGCATTTAGGCATAATTATCCCAAGCCTTTGTCCAAATTAATGTGTCAAAATGATATAAAAAATTATAAATTTTGCATTTAGTCTAAGTCATATATTCATGCCATGATCTAATATTTTAGGGAGTAAGTTTAGGACTTTAGTCTCTTTCCTAATTAAATAATAGCCTAGTTATCTTACTGCGATGTTTGTTTTCAATTTATGTGTATGGGGACACCACGCAGATCTGAGAGTGTACTTATTGAGGTGATCAGGCACGACATCAAGGAATGGTGCACTATCTCAAAAGATAGAAATCACCATCCTATAATGGACCTAATCACCTAATAAGGACTCCTAAGGTAAGATGAGTCTTCGAATATACCAGAGATTTTTCCCAATTTTACATGGATGAATAAAGCTTTAAATTGAGTTTTAAAGCCTACAAGCCCCATAGTTAATTACATCCTAAGGAAGGTGAGTTCCTTAAGAATACTCTCGATTAAAGTAGAAAATTATTGTCTCCAAATATTTCAAAGATAAGACTATCAATAAATTGGTTATGTTTGGAAAATCAAATGGGATTGTTCAAGAGAAGACTTAGTTTTAGAAGCTAAAGAGAATAAGTAGGAAATGCTCATGATACTAGGAAGCCTAGTTAGCATTCCAATCTATCCTATGGTTGGGCTTTATATGTTTTAAATTGAAGAGATTGATTATATTAAAGTTGACATTTTATTAGAAAGCTAGGACTTATAATCCCACAACACAAGGTTGTGGAAATGCACAGGTGAGAATTTATGCTAGTAGTCCAAGGAAACAACTACCTGGACCCCAATCTAGGGAGCTTTGGAAAGAACTAAAGTGCACCTAAATCTAAGCAGATGGGTATATGGTTTACCTCCATAAGAGAGGATAAACCACCCGACTGTTGGACTTACAACTGCTTGGAGTGCCATCCAGCTAACTCCTCCTACGCTTTAAAACCATATGACCAAGTCATATGAATTGTAAGATAGTTAAGTTGTTATTATATAGAAAGAGGCTAAAGTCCTTAAACCCACTCCCTAAAGAGACTAGAGCATGAGTGGTATGAGCAATGACATAGTCTAATGCAAATCTTTTCAATTTTTTTTATATTTGACACTTCATTTTGACAAATGTTGTAGAATTTTTGTAAGCCTAAATGCATGTTGAAATGAGTTATGGGCCAAATCAAGAGAGAAGAGGGTGAAGTCTGCTAAGTTGAGTTGCTCATAGGTTGCTTCCCATGCATGCAAGAATAGAGACCCTCAGCTTTGCAAGAGAGGTAGAAGATGCATGCATGATATTAGATATACAACCATATTACTAAGGGGTTGCTAAATCTTTTAATTATCTTGATTTAATGCCTAGGCTTTATATGAGGTTATGAGTTGTAGTTGGGTAAAAGATTTATTTTTCCCTAAGAGCCTAGTCGCATGGAGGCCATATAATAAACACCAATCATAAAGAAACTTTGAAAAGGCATGCCATTTCTATTGCACAATTTAAATAGAACATCGATCAACTTTATAAAACTAGCATAAAAAAATAAAAGGTGGGTGCACAACCTGCACAACCCAAAAAAAGAAAATGGGTAGTCGAAGTTCTTTACATAACTGAATTACAAAGAATAATTACAATTAAGGATAAATACATGCTATGGGGTCTTCATCTTCATTCTTCATGTCTCCTTCATTTCTTCATATCTCCATTTGATTTAATTTGCTCCACTATGAAGGCATCACATGGCCTCCTATGACAAAGCCTTTTTCCCATAACACTAATCCTAATTCTTAATTGCAAAATTACATTTAAATAAAAAGAGTAAATCAAACTACACCTACAAAATAGAGGTCAACTAAACATACATTCCAACCAAGCAATTATATTTATAATTTGGACTTAGCACATACATGCAAGCCACATGTCCTAACTTGGATTATGCTTTGGGGTTTTAGCAACCTGTAAAGAGAGCATTTATATTTACTTTTTAGTGACCCCTTAAGCATAATCTTCTACAAAAAATATAATTAGGCTAATCATGGCCTAACATTCGGTTTACAAAACATACACCCTAACATCTAGTCTATGAAACATACACCTTAACATCTAGTCTAAAATAATACATCACAAAATAAAAAAAATATCAAACCATGCACCGCCCTAACATAAAGCTTGAAGTGGTGACTTAATTCTAATGTGTGTGTCAAGGCTTGTGTGGTATGTCCTAACTAGGCTTTAGAGTTAAGATTTTCTAAGTGAGAAAGGATTTAATTTGAAGGATGGTTTCACTTTAAGTGGCTTAATTGATTTGTGAGTTTTACTTAATGTTTTCTTTTGTTTCACTTGATTTACACTTAACAACTAAGTGTTATAAAGAGAAAAAAAAGAGAGAATCACTCTCTTTCATCCTACCTTAAGCCACATCTAAAGCAAATTAATTAAATGAATTCTTTTTCGTGAATGGCTTATTACATATTTTAATTAGTCCTAGGTTTAGGTTCACTTTAAATAATCTCATTCAATAGGAAAGGCATCTTAAGATTAATTGGAGTTAATTACTATCACATAACACATGTTTGTTCATTTCTTTCCATCATATGTAACATGCACATGATTAAGTCCTAAACCTATCTATGCATACAATATGTTTTTGGCACACTTAAATGTAGGACGAATGAATGATTTTCATAGAAAAAGAAGATTCTCATTCATTAGCTAAATACACATTCAAATGTATGAAAGTTCTAAGCAAGTACTTCGCCATTGTTTTGCACCAGGGGAGTGAGGTAGGAACTCCTTGGTCCTACTTAAAGCTATGCATCCCCAAAATGTCTAGACTAAATATACCGCTATTCTTAAATACATATGAGTGTACAAATAGCTATAAGAATAAAAATCATAATTGATTTATTTGTGTGAATGAATTAAAGGTCTATCCAAATTCTAATGTCAAGATATATAAGAATGAAATCAAGCGGGTATGTCGCCATTATTTTGCACCAGGGGAGTGAGGTAGGAATCTTTTTGGGGCTACTTAAAGCTATTCATCCCAAATGTCTAGACTAATATACTCACTAACATTCGTACTTATGCAAATCAACATATAAATGAAAGAAAGGAACTTCACCTCATACACTAAGCTTATATTCACATGCATCTTCTATGTATGTATGGCTAATGTCATAATATGTATTATTATTCATTAATAAGCTTTTGAAAATTTATTTAAGATTTAATAGTGATAATGGCCACACATATTTCTAATTAAGTCAACACATGCACATTTGACATAAAGGAACTTTATTTATTTTAATTTATTTTTGAAAGAAATGAATGCATGAATCAAGTGGCATGCAATATTTTAATATGATTAGAAAGAAATAAAGAAACACAAGCATGTAATTTCATTCAATCCAACTAATTCCTAAGGACAATCACATTAAATAAGCTTATTTAAAATAAAATAAAGTTTTTATTAAGTTATTTTTTAGATGTTTGATTTGATTTAGAGAGAGAGGAAATTCAATCATTTGCTCCTAACCCATCCCATGTTTATTAATTAATTTGGTTCAATGAAAAGATAATTAGGTGAATTTTATGGATTATTTAAGTTGTGATATGAATTAAATCAATTAATTAACCCTTGCATATGTTACCTTAAAGTAATTAATAAATTAATTATGAGCCAACATGATATGCACATGAATTGGAATTTAAATCAGTAATGGGCCTAAGAAATAAAAGGCCTAATACAATTGGCTCACAATTAGTAATTAGATTAAAGAACTTAATTAAGTACTCTTATGGCTTCCGCATACATGTAGGTTAGCCATAATTTTCTTAAATAGCTTTAGGTTATTAAACACCTAAAGATCTACCCAAAAAACTTAATTAGATGAGTTCTGGTGTGATTATGATTTTAATTTGATTAATTAAGCCATTAATTAATGAATTAAACCATTAATTAGTCCCAAATTAATTAGTTTCAAGTCAAGTGAAATGAACTTAGGGAAAAGAATAGGAAAGAGGTCCCAATCTCACTCCCCATGCCCATTCACTGTTCCATAATGATTAGCGAGATTAATTAATGGTTTCTTACTGTTTAGAATGTTAATTAATCACTTAATTAATTAAGAAAGTGATTAGGGATAAGATAAATGATTTTCCTAATTAACCAAGCAATAAATCTCAAGAAAATTATGAGAGGTAGGGGTCATCCCATTAATCAACAATAGAAAGTTTGGTATCAGTTACTTGGGTAATTAGGGAGTAATTGAGCTAATTAAATTTTTAATTAAACCTAAATTAAGCCTTAATTACTATTCAAAATCAATTGAGATTAATTTTAAATTAATCTCCTCTAAAATACTTTTAAAATGATCATTTATTTTTATTTTTATGATTTTCCAAAGTTTAAGATGATTTAAACTATTTTTTTTATTTTTATAAAGTCTATTAATTTATTTTTACCATTTGAACTTCAAAGTGCAATATCTTCTAATCCATAGATCCTTTTGACTTGAAATTTTTATGGTATGTGTATTTTAACTTCAATTTCAATCTCTAAAAATTTCAACTTAATCAGATTTATATTTTTTGTTTAATTAATGAAATTTAATTTTTACTAAAACTCAAATTAAGCTCAAACTATTTAGTTAAATTTGGGTATTTTAGGTTCTTTAGATTCCTCTTGAAAACAAGAATCCAATGAGATTTTATTTGAAAATTTTCATTAAGTATTTTATTTTATATGAATTTTTAAGTTTCAAGTGTTTTAATTAATTTTAAAATAATAAAATCCCTAATTTCCTACTTAACATATCAACACTCCACGTCCGACAACTGCCATGCACATTGGATGTGATGTCAATGTGCCGCACGTTATGCAACACCGCTGATCGGGCATGAAGGTCGGCCGCCAGATGAGAGAAAAATGGGCGAACCGATCCGACATCGTCGATCATGGATCGACGGTCCGTGATGATCTGATGATCCCAGAAAATGGATATCCGGCATGAATTGACCATCCAATCCCATTGAGGCGGATCGGATGGTGGCTATATAGGATGTCCCACCGGTGAAAGTGACGCTGGAATAATCTAAGGAAAAAATGGGATTTAGTGAAATCTAAATGAAATCTCATTTGAATGGGCTCATTTTTGCATTGATTCACACTAGAAACTTCTATATTCCTATTGGGGCTAAATATAATGAAAAATGTAGGGGTTTTCTCTGAAAATTTCTAGAATCACACAAAAATCATCGCAAAATATGAAATCCTAAGGCCAACTATAGGTTTTCTTGAAAGTTACATCACTGGGGATGATTTTTGGCGGTGGTGATGATCTGAGCATGCTCTTAAGTGGGGAAAGGAGCCTTCAAATGAGCTAGACCTTCACTTTGAATAATGTGTACCTGGTCACGCTTCGGAAATCCACTTGATTTTGGTGATTTTTGCTCAAAAATCAAGTGAGAATGTTTGCTGGTTGATTTGGGAGCTCTAAGAGAATGAAATGAGAGTAATAGTATGAGTTTTGCTACCTCTATTTTTCTGGTTTCAAATGTGTCCTAAAATCCCTTTCATTTTGTTGTTTTTTTGCTCCAAATGGGTGTCATTTGGCTTGGGGTGGTTGAGAATGGAAGTAAATCATCCTAGATGGCTCATTTTGGTTGGCTAAGGCATGGGAAGTGGCTACCATTAAGGAAAAATGGGTGTACTAGCAAGGGGAGGTGGAAGTCCTTCATGCCAAGTGTTCTAATGGGAGAGGTGAGTTCACCTCCCTATGAGTCATGGCTGCCCAACCACCTCTTGGGTCAGATGATCAGTCCTTGGTGCCTATGTGGGCCATTGGATAAGTGTTAAGTGGCCAAGGAAGAGAAATGACCATTTGGACAAGTGTCTTTTCTCATGGGATGCCCTTGACCCAAGGGCAAAGTGGTCATTTGGCATTGAATTTTATTTGAACAGATTCCAAATGAGTTAAAAGTGACTTGGACCAAATTTCATGTCATTTGGAGTTCATTTAGTTTAATTTGGGTCAATTTGACCCATTTGGGCCAAATTAGGTCAAAATGGGTTAGGTTGACCAATTGGTCGAATTGGGTCAAACCAAGGGTTGGATCAACTTCAAATGACCATTTGGAGTGTATTGGTTCAATTGGTTTTAATCAATTTAGTTTAATTTGAATTTAATTTGGATTTTGGCCAATTTGATCATTTAGGTTAATTTGGGCTAAGTTGACCAATTTGACCTAATTAACCAAATTGGCTTGAATCATGGCTTGGTTTGAATTTGGATGATCATTTGGAATATATTATAGGCGTTAAGTTCAATTTGGATTTGATTGGTTTTAGGTTGATTTGACCCTTAAGGTTAATTTAAGTTGGGTTAGGTTGATCAATTGATCAAATTGGGCTCAATTAAGGCTTTGGTCAAGTTTAGTAATCAATTTAGAATGAACTTGAGCCATTGGTTGCAATCAATTTGATTTAGGTTGCAATTTGGCTACTTTGGGTTCATATGGGTTAAATGGGATGACTCGATCAACGGCGGGTTGACTTGGTTTGACCCAATTCATGACTATTGATTAACCTAGATGATCAACAATCATGACATAAAGTTTGGATTAGCTTAATTCACTTTGATTTGGATTGAATTTGATTTTGGTTCATGTAGGTTAAATTGGCCACTTTGGGTCAAGTGAGCCAATTTGGTTTAGTTGGCTTGATTTTGAGTTGGGTTTGATTTAGTTGAGTTTATATATGGATTTGAGATTGACATATAAATTCAATTACAATTGGTTTGGGTTCAAATGAGTTTTGGCTCATTTGAATATTTCAAGTCAAATGGGCTAATTTGGGTTTGACTTGAGTTGATTTTGATTTGGCTTGATGATTGTAGTTTATGTTTTTATTTGACTAAATGATAGAAGGAATGATTGATTCATGAGAAAATCCATTAGTTTTGGCTTGATTTGGATAAGATTTAGCCAAGTTTAAGGAATTGGCTTAAAGGGTATAAATTGGACTTTGGTTTGATTTTGGATTTGGTTTTGGCTATTTGAATTTATATTTCATTTATATTTGGGAATATAAATGAAGATATAATTTATTCATGAGAAAATCACTTGAGTTTAGAGTGATTTGGAAGAAAATTTGACCAAGCTCATGGAGGAAGGTCAAAAAGGCTTAGAAGAAAATTTTGTTGAGTTTAGATTTAGTTTTTTGGTCATTGTAAGGTGGGTTTCATTTATATTTATGAATATAAATGAAGGATTAATTGGTTTATAAAGAAACCAATTGATTTTGGGTTGATTCATATGAGATTAGGCTAAGTTTATGGAATTCAACCATAAGGCTTTGAGGGAAATTTTGATTTTAGATTTGATTATGGTTTCTAATCATTTGGTTTGGAATTTGGATTTGAATTTGGTAAAAGATTGAGAGATTGAATTGATCTTGGAGAAAGTCAATTGAATTTGGATTGATTTGAATTTCATTAAGGCTAAATCCATAAGAAGAAATCAAAGGGCTTAGGAAGGGTTTTGATTTTGGATTTTATTATGGGTTTCAATCATTTGGTTTAGAATTTGGATTTAGATTTGGTAATTGATTTGAATTTGAGATTTGGTTTGAGAAGAAAAGTATGCATTGGGTTTAGGCTATAGGTAGGCATGTCTTCCTATGTCCCTATGGCATAACCCATTCAGAGCTAACTCTTCTAAGTCTCTAGGTTAAGTGCCTAATCACTAGAAGTGTCTTAAAAAGGAGCTCTTAGTGTCTATAATATTCCTAGATCATGATCAGGAAGTTGAGAACTCACTCTAAAAGTGAGGTCAACACTTACAATTACATATGGCTGGCCTACATGATTTTGAAACGTAGGAGGTGTTAGCTGGCAACCACTCAAGGTGATTTTAAGTCTAGAAGAGTTGGGATAGGTTCACTCTCTCTTGTGGAGGTAAGCCGTTGTATCCCATCTTCTGCTTAGATTTAGGTCGTTCTTTTAGCTTATGCTAAGGCATCCTAGATTTAGGATTCGAGGTTGCTTATTTCCTTAGGGCTACGAGTATAAATCCTCACCTCTTAGGCATTTCCATAATATTGTGTTGATGGATTATAAGCCCTAACTATCTAATAAAAATTCAACTCAAACAGAATAAAATCTATCTTTCAAATATATAAAGCCTCACTATAAGGTAGATTGGAGTACTCACTGGGCATCGTAGTATCATGAGTGCTCCCTACTTATCTTCCTTTGGAATCTAAAAATAAGTCTTTCCAAATTGAACATTCTCATTTGATTTTCAAAAATATACAATCCTTTGATAGTCTAACCTTGAAATCTTTGAAGATAATTAATTGACTACTTTGATCGAGAGTGTTCTTAGAAATTCTCATTTCCTAAGATGTATAATTGCTTCCATAAGGAACTAAAGAACCCGATATAAAATAAACATTACTTTATTTTTTCATGTAAATTAGGGGAAAGATCTCTGGTATATATGAATACCCATATGCCTTATGAGTCCTTATTAGGTGATTAGGTCCATTGTAGGGTGATGTTTCTATTTTGTGAGATGGTGCATCATACCTTAATGTTCCCTAAGGTCTACTTGGTGTCTGTATGACTCTAAATTAAAACAACATAGATTTTTCTGGCAACTTCTCTAGGGATACTTCCTCTCCTATCTTTAGTGTCGTCTCACCTCTAAGTATCAATAGTGGACTTACATTTTATATAAGTCGAGACTATCTTTCTTTTGTTGGACACCTTGCTCATTTCATCTTTAAGCAAGGGTGGCCAACATCCTTGGTTTTAGGACCTCCCTTCCAAGTAGGTCTTAAAACCCCTATTAGACCCTAATAGGTAAAGGGAAAATCAACCAAAAGAAAATTATCTGATAAAATAAATCAAACAAAATCAAGAACTTCTTGCCACTAGCTTAGTAGTAGGGTTCATCAACATTCTTCAACATTCAATGAGGTCAAAGTAATAGCAAGATTCTTCTCCAAATTCTTAACTTCTCCAACAAATAAATGAACCCCATTTAGCATAATCAAATTTGTTAAATGAGAGTTCTAATTCAAAATCACAAATCAAACAATAAGAATCAAGAGAAAAAGATTTAATTCTATGTCTTCTCCAACAGTGAAGCAGGAGCCTTGTTTCTTTCTTCTTGAGCACTTTCCACCATGATGTCGAAAAATAATTTTCTCCTTTTCCTCTGGTGTGGATTTGGCCCTTGGGTCAGGCCATACTCACCACTACCCTATCATCAAGTTTGTCCTTGGCTTTGAGCATTTCAAGGTCACTTGCGAGACTACCGCTCAATAGAGAAGGTGGAAGATAAAAAGCCACTTTTATAGTTTGACTTGCGCTCTCTTTGAAGAGGAAGGCTGTAGAGGTTCTCCTATTATTGAGTTAGTTAGGGAGAGCACTCCACCTATCCAGAGCATTTAGTGCACTCAGCTGGGTCAGTGGTTGATTCAGCCTATATTGTAGTATTGCCACGGTGGATGACCGATCTTTGGATGATATTTTGGAGGACTATTGTGCTCAGTGAGGAAGATAGTCGGGGATGATTAGTTCGGAGGAGGGTATGATTGATTTCAATGCCAATGAAGATGTCATGTTGGATGACATAACAGAAATCCACATGGTAGCTACCCGAGGATCCTTGCATAGGGAGCAGCCTAGCTAGGAAGGCATTGTAGTTGAGGAAGGTGAGGGATCAGACTCAATTCAACTCTTCCTCCAACAAATCAAAGAAAAAGATGATCAAATTGATAGGTTGGAGAGAACAGTGGGGGAGTTGATGGCAGTGGTCTTAGCCTTGCAGAACTAAGCCCAATTTCATAATCTTCCCTCATGGAGGCCGATCAACCTGAGCTAGTACTCATCCTAGATCATCCCAAGAGCACTCCCATGGATGAAGTTGCTCGTAGTTTTCATAGGAAGGTCACAGATAGCACCTCCATGTATGAGAAATACATCAAGCAGATGGTCGAGCAATAAGAGAAGGAAGCATTGGCGCAATCCTAAGGGAGCTCATTTGTTCCAAAGGGTAACCCTACCTAGAGGAATTTGATGTAGTTCAATACCCCAAGGGTTTTATGCCACCATCCTTCAAGATCTTTGATGGCAGTGGGAACCCAAGGTAGTATATAGCACTTAATTTTTTTGTAGGTGGTAGCGATCTTTAGCAGCGGTTGTCAGTAGCCTCTCATGGGTCCCATTTCATTGGTATGCTAAATTGCCCAATGGTTTGGTAAGTTCTTTGAAGAGTTAGAGCATCTCTTCATCAAGAGGTTTAGGAGCTTAGCAAAGAGTAACTGTAGGGGACCTCATTGTAGAGAAGCAAAAGCTTAATGAGTCTTTTGTTGATTACATTCTTAGATGGCACAACCTATGTATGAAATGTGAACTATAGCTGCAAGAGCAGCATGCCATTGAGATTCTTCTTACGAATATCCATGGCCTGATCACCTCATGCTCAAGTGCTTCACCATTAAAATATTTGAGAAATTAATTAGCAAGGGGGCTAACCTATAAGAGGAAGCCAAATAGTTACCCTTCTTAGACCAATCATCTAAGCCCAAGCCTCAGAGGGTTTTTAAGAAGAAGCTAGGGATTGTAGTGGTAGTTGAAAAGGCAAAGTCATTTGAGACATAATTTGAGGGACTCGGTTTAGCGATCCACCACCTTCCTCCTCTTCCATGCCTGGAATATTCATTGAGGGAGGTAGTCGAAGATCTTTAAAACTTTCTTAAGAAGCTTAATTTTTAACTACCTGAGCCTAAAAAGCTAGAGGAAGTGGACATGAGTGTTGATCCTAACTACTGTCCCTACCACCGTATGTTAGGCTATGTCTTAGAGGATTGTTTCACCTTCATGGAATGGCTTAACCATAGCTACAAGCCAGGAGCTATAGTTATCCCTAAATAATACTTAGTTGAATAATCTTCTAGTTCTATCAAAGTAATCTTTGGGGATACATCTGATCCTCTTAAGACAAAAGAAGGTTGTAATATCTTTTTATCCCGTACCTCTAAAAAATAATTTTTAAAATAAAAAAACTTTCTCTATAGATGCCTGACTCAACTCAGACCTCCAACATCAAGGAAGGTCTACCAGTTGTGAGGAATAACTCAAGGAGGAGGGTGGAGGCCCAAAGCGCATTCACTTGCGAGATAGATCCATATCATAACCACTATTCAAGTTTAGCACTCCTCCTTCCACCATTGCAGCTACTACATCCACCAGCTCAACCACCACCAGCAGAAGCATTTTATCAGTGGATGAGGGCACCAAACCCCTCATGCCGCTTACTTTACATGATTTCTATCATGTATTGCTTCTAAAATAAAGAAATCAATGAAGAAGATCGATTCTACTTACATGTTGTCTTCCTTTGATGATCTTAGCAATTTTATTGCTATAGACAACTCTTCAAGTCATAGCAATAATAACTTAAATAATTTTGATCAATCCCACTCTGATTCAAAATGGATTTCCTTTATGAATCGTGGTTCACCTCTTGAGATTGATTTAAAGTCATCTGAGTGTAATGATCTTTTAGGAGAAGCTATAAGTATACCCGATGAGTAGGTAGAACTTTTCACAAGCTCCTCATTTCAAGAAGTAACTGAAGTCAGCCTCTGTAGTGAAGAAGTTCTACCTCCTAGGATAACACCTTAAAATAATAGAAAATATGCCATTAGTTTTAGTGAGCAGATAGCCCCTCCATAAGATGCTTCACCTTTGAATTTGCTTGTGGAGGACCAACCCAAAGTTGTTTACAACATCTTGGTGTACCTTAGAAAGTTGCCAACTAAGTTAAGCATATATGATGCCCTTGTCTTATCCAAAGAGATGAGGGAGTCATTAATCAAAGCCTTGCTTGACCTTGAAATATGCTTAGGTCTGTTGACCGCTACTATAGAGCAGGCATGCTTTTCAAAGGAGATCCTAGGAGTTACATTCATAGATGAAGACCTACTTCTAGGAATAATATAACACAACCAACCCCTCTACATTATAGTGGATGTTGGCAGATTCAAGCTATCTAAAGTTTTGGTTGATCTAGGTGCATTAGTGAACATTATGAGTCTAAGAACCTTGCCTACTTGAGGATCGACATCTCTATACTCCAAATGGAGAAAAGGATATTGAAAGGATTCAATGAACAAGGCGAGAGGGCCTTAGGCACCATAGTGTTGCCTTTGGAGATAGAGATTGGAAGACTGAAGCTAAGTTTCACATAATAGACTCGGATAAATATTTCAATGCTTTTCTTGAAAGATCGTGGATACAGGAGAACAACATAGTTCCATCCTCTTTACATCAATGCATCAAGTTCTTAATAGGTGGAATCAAATTATGTGTCAAAAGAGATCTCAAACCCTTCATAGTTCATGAGGTCAGGATATATCATGCCTACTACCTCCCTAAGAAACTAAATGTCTATTCTCGTGAACTTAGTCAAAATTCAAATGTAAGAGAAAAAGAAAAATAAAGAGAAAAAATAGAAGAAAAGAAATGAAAAAAAAAAAGAAAAGGGAATGAAGAAGACCTTAGGGAGGAAGTGGAACTTGAGATTTGATTCCACCCATAGTTCATTATTTCACTCAAACAAATGGGGAAGATGACCCGACCTCCACCAGGACGAGGAAGAGGAAAGTACAAAGGGGGTCCCAGAGGTGGAAGACCTCCATATTTACCACCTACCAAGAGAATCATTCCAACATCCAAGAGTACACCCTATCTACATAGACTTAGTCTAGTTCGAGGATGAGTCTTATGTAGTTAGCACACAGTCTCTTCTCAACATGTTGGAGGTGACACTCGAGCCGATAGTGATGAATGGGTCCCAAGCAAGCATGAGTGTATCCAAGTATTTATTATGTAAAACTATTAGCCATCAGATGGGAACCTTAGCTCTAACCCCACTTTCCTCATAAAAGATTGAGGGTGTGGTAGTTAAGGATGTCTTTAAAGCATGTACAAACATAAAATCCAGAGATTTTTTCCAGAAGCATCATCCTTAAGTCAAGAAGTTGATGTATAACTTAAGGATGATTCATTTAAAGAATTAATAGAACTTCCATTTGATTGGTACTCGCCTTGTGTGTCTTAATTTAGTAAAGAAAGGTTTAATTTCGGATGCATGGTCAAAGAACAAGTCAGAGTACTTCAAAAAATTATAGAAAAATAAATACAAGAGCTCTTAATCAAGACCAAGACTAGGCTTGTATAGTGGGATTGATGATGACTACTACTTGGTCATCACTAATCATTTGGAATCGATAGGATCTTCTCTCATTAACTCATATGAGGAGGTGTGTTTAGAAACTTGAATAATAAAGATGATTTCAAAGTTAAAGATGCACCTCCAAAATTTGATGAAGAAATTAAATCAACCATCGATGAACTCAAAGAGATCACTTGGGAACTAAAGACAATCCACACCCGACATACATCAGTTCCTTGTTGAATGAAATTGAAACCAATGACTTAGTTAGGCTACTCACTGAGTTTAAGGACTGCTTTGCATATAGTTATGAAGAAATGTCCGGATTAGCTCATGATGTAGCAGTTCATAAACTACCGATACAGCCTGACGCTAACCCCATCAAGCAAGTTCCTAGACGCATGCTATTAGACATTGAACAACAAGTCATTTTTGAAGTCAAGAAACTGATCGATGTTGGTTCCATCCAAGAGAAAAAAATACCCACTTGGTTGGCTAGTGTCGTCCCAATTAAGAAGAAGAATGGCAAATTCACATATGCATTGATTTTAGGGATCTCAATAAGGCATGTCCAAAATATGAATTTCCTCTACCAATACCAAAACTGATGGTGGACATTTCCTTATCTCATGCAGTCTTCTCTTTCATGGATGATTCATCTGGATATAACCAAATAAAGATGACACTTGAAGATGAAAATAACACTACCTTTAGAACCCAAATCAGAATTTATTTCCATAAGGTTATGCTTTTCGGCCTTAAAAAAGCTAGTGTTACATACCAACGGCCATGACCTGAATCTTCGATGAACTCATTCATCACCAAGTCGAATGCTACATTGATGATCTCATGATTAAAAGAAAAGAAAAAGAAGAACATCTCTTTGACTTGAGAGTAGTTTTCGAGCGGTTAAGGCAATACAACCTCAAAATGAACCTTTGAAGTGTGCATTCGGAGTAGCTTCAGGGAAGTTTCTTAGGTTTGTTGTCCAACATCATTGACTTGAGAAGAATAAAGTGATATTAGAAATGCCACCCCCTAAAAGTTTAACTCAAGTCAGATCATTCCAAGGGAGGTTGGTGTATTTAAGATGCTTTATATCCAACTTATCAGGCAGATGTCAACCATTCTTAGCACTAGTCAAGAAGGATGCCAAGTTTAAGTGGGATGACAAGTGTCAGCATGCTTTTAAGAGCATTAAGCAATACCTCATTCCAAGGGCGGTACTTATCATACATAACTTTTAAGTAGTGTGGTTAAAAGATATAAAGATTTTTTAAGGCTTAGAGAAGAAATAATAATTTGTGAATGCTTATGGAAGTGATGGAGTTGGATTAAGGTTTTTAGAAGGAAAAAAAATCAAGAGTTGTTAATGCAATGTTTGTTTGGAAGGCAACCCTAACTTGATGGAGGAAGTATAAGTTTGTTGGTGATCGCTCAAAGAATAGCGTGGAGGATGCGCTTTGCTGTCTTTATTGAGATGGGTTAGGAGCATTTTCTTTCGTGAGATAGATTGATATATATTCAACCAGATTTTTCCTAACATTATATTAGGATTTATTTAGATCTCTACTTTTTATAGATGCAATCCTCCATAGTTAATTACCTCTCTTGTTGTAGCAAGAGAAAACTCTCGATTGAGGTTGGAAATAGAAATATCTTAGTGATATGTGATGGTGTCTTAGAGGTGTGTGTGACATAGATGACTGTCATGTATGATTCACATAGAAAATAAAGAGATTAGGCTTACCCTTTGGAATGCCAAAGTATAATTTAAAATATTTGCATAATGAAAAATGCGAGCATTTAATGGGTAGTATAGAACAAATAATAAGTGAATACACTATATAACTTAGAGCATATGTTGGGAGAAATGATGACATGATCAAGATCCCATTGTCTATGATCCAGGTCTATTGTGGTCCCTAGTTTACTATGTTCAGGAAATTATTCTTGAACAAAAAATCATTATCAGCAGCGATGGGTTACATTGCCCAAGGTGTTCTTGTAGACCTATAGTGATAATTATCTAAGAAAATAAATTAAAGTAAACCTTAGCTAACATAAGGCATTTTTCCTTTTTTCCTATTAAATATATTTCATGATTCATACCTCAAAAAGCCATTAAGAAACATATGGGCTATTTTCGTGACTAAAATATAGTGGAGTTATATAGATGTCAAACCACACGAGAGGGTCTTGTCAAATCTACATTGCTTGTTGCCATTTGACACATAACCATGAGATGGACACAAGTCACTTCCTTATTGGCATGAGATTATTTAAGTATGAGCATAAATATATTTCTTTGATATAAGTTCTTTTATAAGCAAAGGTTTTTTTAGCTTATCATCTCTGATAAATAATGATGAATGTATGGATGATTATTTGCTTTAAGTTATATTGAATGATGAATTTTATTCAATTTAAACATATTCTCTCTAGATGAATTTTACAATCAGCATGACCATCATTAGGAAAAGATTAGGTTGTGGCAATCACAGTCATAGGACCAAATTGGATTAACGCACATCCTCAGACACTAGAGTTATAATTTTTATACATATGTTAGGCACATGTGAGAAATTCAAGCTTATTTTTAACCCGCGCAACATCCTCAGGCAGTAGGTTTATTCGATTGTAATTATGTCAAAGCCCATGTGGGTTATTCAAGGTTGTCTCAAGCATAATGCCTTAGCATTACAAATATGGTGCCTCGGTACTGTAACTCTAGCATCATGGAGTTGCATGATTAGCTTCATGGCATTGATGTCATTTACCCTGTTGATCACTTTACTAGTGCCTCGACACTGATAATGTTGCACCATAGCGTTGGTCAAAAGTCAGTTTACAATAACTGATAGATGTTCAGGCTAATTAATAACATGGGAAAACTTTTTGACTGGCACCATGGCGCTATGTCGGAGCATCGTGACGCTACATCAATGAGATACATCATTTTATGTTTAAGAATTTATGATAATTAATGTCCCTTTTTGACCAACATAGTAACTGCCTTGACCATCTATCCAATGCACTATTTTAGAAATTGAGAGGTTAGCAGCGTTGCTACAAAGGCAGTGCCGAGATGTTAGGCCCGACTTATAAATAGACCCCTTGGGTAGCCAAAATTTTCACTCACATTCCTTTAAAGCCTTTCCTTAGAGTTCTCTCTCTCTCTCTCTCTCTCTCTCTCTCTCTCTCTCTCTCTCTCTCTCTCTTTCTCTTCTAATTTATTATTTCTCATACACCATGCCAGTAAAATATGCCGATAAGGGCAAGAAGAGGGCAGCTGTCAGTGACACTCATAGACTTATTAGTCTAGAGGCCAAGGAAAGGTACCACCACACCCTCATACATAAGCATTTGATCCTAGAGAGGAGCTTCTATAATCTAGGCGGGCTCATGGAGAGCATCATTATCGAGTGAGGCTAGGAAAAATTAGCCCTCAATAAATCTAGTGTCATCCTCGTGGTGCGGCAGTTCTTTGCTAACATGAAGGAGCACCAGAATATTCAAGTTTTCATCCTGAGAAAACTAGTAAGTTTTGTCAATACTGCCATTAATGCATATTACAGTCTACCAATGTAGATTATGATTAATATCTTTTTATTATAATTATCATCTCAACTTCTATGAAATTCTTAATTTCCTCACTATCAGAAATTCCAATACCTAGTGGAAAAGACGGGAGGAGAAAATTATCAATTTTATTTCCACCGGCCTCACTTCTGAAGTTAAAGCTTGACATTACTTAATTTTTGCAAAGCTGATGCTCACTAGAAATATCAGTGAAGTAACTGGGGATAGGGATGTTTTGAATTTTGAAATTCAAAAGGGTTTTACTATAATTCTAGTTGTAATATGCTTGAGGGTAGTACTATAATAGGCTTTGGTTATCCTTCTCTTATTTATGCTTTATGTGTTAAGGTGGGAGCGGCAGGGGATCATGATGAGGAAGTCTTTTTTACAGAAGGTTCCCACAAAAAGGTCATTGAGGGGTTTGGTTCTAGGACAGAGGTGGGGGAATGCTCATGCGCCTCTCTGTCTTAGGCGAAATCCTCTAAAACCCTAAATGAGAATCTCTAAAAAAATTGGAGGACATGTCTCAAACCTAAGGAAAAGGTCAATAGTCAGTAGTAGAAACTAGAGGAAATTTGACCATCACATGGATCAGTAACAATAGTTTCATACATGACCGAAGTTTAATACCACGCTTCATTGAAGATCTGAGTCATGGCTCTGGTATGTAGCACCAACATTTTAAGGTCGAAAGGCATGACCTTATAATAATAGATTCTGATCGGGGTTCGAAAAGCAGTGTTTCTTTCATCCTTGGGGGCCATCTTGATTTGATTGTAGCCAGATGACCCATCCATGAAGGAGAATACTATGTGAGATGAGGCATTGTCCACAATTAATTCTGGTATAAGAAGTGGAAATTAATCCTTAGGACATGCCTTATTTAAGTCCCTGAAATCAACACATATGCAAAATTGGCCATTCTTTTCTTAACTAGCACCGGTAGGGTATTTTTCTTCCCCGATAAAACCTCTATCAATTTCTTGACTTCAAAATGACTTGTTATTCATTTCTAATTTCATGCATCTAGGAGCTTGCTTGATAGGGTTAGCATTATTCATTGCTTGTTTGTGGACTACTACATCGAGATAATCTAGGCATCTCTTCATAGCTCCATGCAAAGTAGTCCTTAAACTCAGTCAATAGCCTAATTAAGTCATTGGTTTCTTCTTCATTCAACAAGGAACTGATGTATGTCGGGCATGGATTTTCTTCTATCCCGAGGTTGATTTCTTTGAGCTTGTCGATAGTTGAATGGATTTCCTCTTCAAATTTTGAAGGTTCATCTTTAATTTGAAGACCATCTGGATCATCTGAAGTTTCTAAACACACATCCTCATAAGAGTTAGTGTGGTTTGAGAAGAACCTATCAGACTCAAGATGATTGGTGACAACTAAGCAGTAATCATCATCATCGACTGGACCCACTATACCGAATCCTAATCTTGGTCTTGATTGTGCATCCCTACTTATTGTTCCACAGCTTCTCAAAATGCTCTGACCTGTGGTTGGACCATGTATAAGGAATCAAACCTTTCTATGCAAGATTATGAACACAAGGAGAGTAACAATCAAAAGGTAATTCCATTAAATCTTTATATGAATTATCCTCAAGTTCTACATCAATTTTTGGACTAGAAAATGATGATCCTAATAGAAATCTCTTTAGTTTGACATCCATAAAAGACTTAGGGGCTTCCTAAACTACTAAACCTTCAACTTTTTGAGAAGAAAGTGAGGTTAGAGCTAAAGTTCCCAACTACTTGCCAAATAGTTTTACATAAACTGATTGAATACATTCAGCTTTGCTTGGAGGCTGGTCTTCATCAATCTTTGAGTATCACCTCCAATGAAACCTGCTAAGAGGGGTTGGCTAGTATGCTAATCACATGAGACTCATCCTCCGAGCTGGATTCCAAGTCTATGTGAATAGTAGGAGTACTCCTATGAACTGAAACATAACCCCTATTGGTTGGTGGCCAGCCAGGGGGTCTTCCACCTCTAGAATTGCCTCTATGTCTACCTCTACCTCTAACAGGTGGAGGTCGAGTCATCCTACCCATATGTCCATATGATGGAATGAATTGTGGGTGGAATGTAACATGCGGCTCTACTCTTCTTGGTGTCCTTTTCTCACTCACTTGTATCCTTTTCTTTCTTTTCTTTTCTTTTCTTTTCTTCTTTTTTCTTTTTTTTTTGTATTTGAATTTTGACCAAGTTCATGAGAAAAGGCATTTTGATTTTGAGGAAGATAGTAGGTCGCATCTTCATATATCTCGACCTCTCTAACTAAAAATGGCTTTTCATCTCCTTTGACACAGTATCGATTCCATCTCTTTGAAACTTGATGCACTGATGAAGGGAGGATGGAACCATTATGTTTTGGTGTATCCAAGGCCTATCGAGCAAAGCAGTAAATGATGTATTTGAATCGATTATATAGAACTTGCTTGGTCTTCTAGTCACCTATTTCAAAGGTAACACTGGAGCCTAAAGCCCTCACCTGTTCATTGAATCCTCTCAACATCATTCGATCTCTTGAGTGTAGAGATGTCAATCTTCAAATAGGTAAGGGTCTTTAGACTTATAATGTTCATCGATGCACTGGATCAACTAAAATCTAGAAAGTCAATGCTCATATCCTATGATGTAGAGGGGCGTTGCTCCATGTTCCTAGAAGAAGGTCTTCATCAATAAATTAAATTTCCTTGGCTTCTTTTGAATAATGTGCCTCCTCTCCAATAATGATAAGTTGAGCTAAGCATATCTCTAGATCAAGAAGAGCCTTGATTAATGATTCCTCATCTCTTTGGATAAGACAAGGGCATCATATATGCTTAGTTTGGTGACAACTTTCTTAGGTGAGAGGACATTGTAATCAACTCTGATCCTCGTCCTCCACAAGCATATCCATGGGTGGAGCATCTTGTGGAGGGGCTTCTTGCTCGTTGTTACCAATGACTTATTTTCCCTTATCTTGAGGTGTTTCCTAGAAGGTAGAACCTTACCACTACAGAGGTTAACTTTGGTGATCTCTTGTGGAGGTTTAGTGGAAGATTCTACACTGTTAGGCTCACCTATAGCTTCTCCTATGGACCCCAAATCGATGATTCAAGTCTATCTCAAGAGGTGAACCCATAGTATTCAAAAAAGGAAAGTCCATTTTTGAATCAGAAAGAGGATGATCAGAGTTGTTATAATTATTATTAGACTTGAAGAGTTTTCTAAAAGAGTAGAGTTAGACAACCCATCAAAAGTGACATAGATGTAATTCAAACTAGCTTTATTCCTCGATTTCTTAGATTTAGAAGGAGGTACATAGTAGAAATCTAGTAAAAGTGGGTGAGGATTTGATGCCCTCATCTATCGATATAAGATGTCTACTAGAAGAAGAGCTTGCTAAAGTAGAAGTCGTAGTAATGCTGGTGGAATGGAGGCTAGGCTCGATCTGTGGTTGCACTACTTGGCTATCCCATGCTAGTGTGGGCTGCTAGTGAGCTCCTACTTTCCCCAAGTTGTCTTTGGAAACTTGTGAACCTTCCTTAATGTTGGAGGTTGAGGCTGCACCTGGAGAAGTTTCTTGATTTTTGAAATAATCTTTTAGAGGTTGGGATAAGAGATATCCCAACCTTCTTTTATTTTTAGAGGATCACATGTATCCCCAAGGATTATCCTAATACTGGATGGTTGTTCCACTAGATATTCCTTTGGGATAACTATGGTGACTTATTCTATGCTCAAGTCCTTAAATGTAAAGCAATCCTCCAAAATATGGCCTAACATGCGGTGGTAAGGGCAAAAGTTTAGATCATTACTCATGACCACTTCCTCCGGCTTCTTGGGTTCGGGTAGCTGAAAATCAAATTTTTTTAAGAGGTTTTTAAAGATTTTCATGACTACCTCCCTCTTAAATGAATAAGGGTTGTTTAGTTTATCCAAAAGAGTATGGATGATAGCTACAGGGCGGTATGTGTACCATCGAGAATATGGTTGAGGAGGAGGTGGCGAAGGCCATAGAGGCTACTGTGGCAGCCGAAAGGATGGCCTAGGTGGTGGTAGAGGAGGTGAAAGTGACAGCTGTGGAGCTTGAGGTCTCATCTTGATCTCTTCTTCCCCTTTAATGCCTTTATTACCCCAGCTTCTTTTCAGCTTTCTGGCTTTGGCTTTGATGATTGATCTTGAAAAGGCAACTATTTCACCTCTCCTTATAGACTAGCTGCCTTGTTGATTAGCTTCTCAAATGTCTTGATGGTGAAATCTTTGAGCATGAAGGAAACCAGGCCATGAATATTCTTTATTAGAATTTCAACGACATGCTGTTTAGATTGTTGTAGTTCATATTTCATACTTAAATTATGCCATCTGACAATATAATCAATGAAGGACTTATCAGGGTGTTGTTGTGCTACAATGAGATCGCCCATAGTTACCCTTTGTTGAGCTCCAACAAACCTATTAATAAAGAGTTGCTCCAACTCAGTAAAAGTCTTCACTGAACTGTTGGGGAGTTCAGCGTACCAATCAAAGACTATGCCTGTTAAACTATTGAACAAAAGATGGAATAATAGTGCTCACTGCCACCAATGTTATAACAGTTTTCCCTAAAGTGTGCTATATGCTGGCATGGTTTCCTGCTGCCTTCAAAACTCTTGAAAGAAGGAGGCACAAAACCCTTAGGATATTGGATAGCATCAAATTCTGGTAGGGTCTACCCTTTGGGCGATAAACCACCTGAGCTTATGCCAATGCTTCTCTCTCACTTGTTGTTCAACCATGAGTTTAATATATTTTTCTTGTATGGAGGTCTATCCACTTCCTCTATAAGCTAGTGCTTCCCACTGGGTGAACTCTTGGTTGATCCAAGACATGCATAACAATAGCTACCCAATCTCCACAATGGTAGGATGTGCTGCTGGGGCTTGATTCTAAAGTGCTAGAACTGCTGCTAGCAAATCTTTGAGCCTCTCTCCCATCTTGTCAATCTTTCATCCTTATTTGAGTTGTTGAAGAGGTGTTGGGTTAGTGGCTGTGTCATCTGTTGTGACACCTTCCAAACTTTAGTGATCCCAAAGGAGGGAACCAGTATCAACCATATGTGCCTCTAAATCTTCAACAAATCATCTTCTTTGGGATCAAAGCTAACCTTTTCTTCCTCTAGGTCGACTAGTCATATCCTAGATTTTCTTCTTCTCAATGAGATCTGTGCTGATATCATCTAAGGAGGTCCAAAGTAGCACAAGTGGGATCATGCATGAATAGAATACATCGACCTCCCCACTTCGGAGATCTAGCCTGTGAGGCTATGCTCACTAAAAGAAATGCTCATGGTCATCTGCTCTAGATGGAGTATACTCCCAGGGGTGGATCTATCCATCGGGATAATGGAACTCCTTCTCCCTCTACTACTGCTACATCCATGATATGTTGAGGTGGTGGTGGTGATGGAATGACTATGATACTCGAGGTCGCACTCCTCACTTACAAGTAGGAGGTCGGCGGGAGCTTGGCCTCACCTCAGTTGGCGATGTAGATGAAATGGAATCTCTTGGTCGTAGCTGGATCACCATGGGGCTTTCTTTTCCCCGATCTTCATGGCTTTAGATGGAACTATGGAAGATGAAACTTGTGGGATGGCGATGTGGAGTGGGAGTGTGATGGAGACAACACCGACTCTCTCTGTACATGACCTCTCCTCCCATGGTGGGTAGTACCCATCAATAAAATGCTGTCAGTGTGACCAACACAGGTATCATGTCGATCTAGGAAATCCATGAGGGAGGCGGTGGTCAATACCTTTCTCTCTAGTAACATGCATGATATGGGCCTCCACCCTCTGGCCCCTCTCGATATGCTCATCTGCTACAAGGAATGATCATAAGATCAAATTGGGCTTTGAACTCTGATCGTCTAGAAGCCCTGCCAACTTGGCGTAGAATTGTCCTAAGACTAGCATAGGACCTCCTCTTATCTCTGATAGGTGCCTCATAGTGAACTGCTGGTGGAGGTGACACTGTATACCTTCTAACATCTTCCTCTCCATCAGATTTAAAAAGAGGATGAAACTTGTTATGTGTGATCAGAGGGGAAACTACCCTAGGTGACTCTCTACTACAACTTGAGAGATTGCCTCCATCTCCTTGGCTATCCGCACATGATGCTGCTTGATCTTGCAGCACTTATTACGGCGCTAAGTTCTGCTGGGTGGAGCAGTGCAGGAACTAGACCCTATCTCAAAGGTAAGAGAGACTATCCCTAAAGTTAGGTTAGCCTTCCCCATGGAAGAAGCTAGTGGGTGGGTACTAGCCCATATTGGGGCAGTAATGGGAACAACTGAATGTACTGGCATGAAAGTTGTGACTGCTATGGGAACTTCCACCGCCTTCCTCTTCAGTGAGAGAAACTTGGAATATGAAGGCATCTCAATATGGATGACTGGCTTTTGCCCAGTCACCACATTCTTGCTGACAGTTGTGAGGGTTGCCCCTACAAGTGACCTAGCCCTCAAATCGACCAAAGTGTATCGTGGGCAAAGTAGTTTGTGGGAGGCTGGCCCAATCAAGGCCAAATCCATCCCAAAGGAAAGTAAACACATACTTGAGCATCCATTTATGCGAACTTGAGAAAAAATTGACTAAAAGTTGAAATTGCAATTTTGAAAACAAACTCAAATCAAATTTTTTTCTTTAATTTTTTTTAGAATTTGAACCTCAACAATTTGAATATGTTAAGTGGGGCTCTTTGAATTTAAGATAGATTTTGAATTTAAAATTGAAAAAGAAATTTTGAATTTAGAATCCATTTTCAACAATAAATTTATGTATGTTGAAATGGGTTCAAGTATTTTGAAGAGATTTTTGATGCTTCCATTGGTTCATATTTGAATTTGATTTTTATTTTTTGGGGACCCTTTATTTAACAAATTTGAGTATGTTAAATAAATTATTGATTTTATTTGGGATTGCTCATTCAACAAATTTGGGTATGCTAAATGAGTTGTTTGAAAAATAATTTTCTTCTTTTGCTTGTTTGCTCATGATGTGAATCATGTGTGAATTTGGATATTGAATCTTTACTTACCAAATTTATGTATGCTAAATAAAGTCCAAATATTTTCTTTTGTTGATTTTGAAAAATGGGATCTTTACTTAGCAAATTTGGGTATGCTAAAATAAAGTCCAAATGTGTTTGATTTTTGTGATTTTGGTTTTGGAACCTTTACATAGCAAATTTGTGTATGTTAAATAAAGTCCAAATGTATTTGATTTTGAAAAGAGGATCTTTACTTAGCAAATTTGGGTATGCTAAATAAAGAATCTAAATGTGTTTGATTTTTTGTGATTTTGAAAAGAGGATCTTTACTTAGCAAATTTGGGTATGCTAAATAAAGAATCCAAATGTGTTTGATTTTTGTGATTTTGAGAAGAGGATCTTTACTTAGCAAATTTTGGTATGCTAAATAGGGAATCCAAATGTGCTTGATTTTTGTGATTTTGAAAAGAGGATCTTTACTTAGCAAATTTGGGTATGCTAAAAAGAATCCAATTGTGTTTGATTTTGTGATTTGAAAAGAGGATCTTTACTTAGCAAATTTGGGTATGCTAGTAAAGATTCCAAATGTGTTTGATTTTGTGAATTTGATTTTGTGTTACTTCTTTGAAAGGAGGGTTTCTATTTAACAAGCATGGTGTGTTAAATGGAATCCAATTTATTTATTTTTTTTTTTTTCAATTTTCTTTTGAAAAGAAACCTCATTTGACAAATTTGGGTATGTCAAATGGAATTTCAATGTATTTTGATTTTCATAATTTTGTAAAGTAGATTTCCATTTAACAAAGATAGGTATGTAAAATGGAAGTCAACCATATTTTATTTTTCAAAGATGAAATTTTTGTGTGTGATTATTGCTTTTTGAAAAGAAGTGAATTCCAACTTGACACATGTGGAATGTGTTGAGTGGAATTCCGAATGGAGTGATTTTTCTTGAAAATGAAACGTCCATCCAACACATTTGGATGTATTGAATGAAGAGGTTTATCTTCAAATTTGTAATTTTTCCAAAGGAAGAAATTCCAACTTCAACATATGTAAGATGTATTGAAATTGAGTTTCAATTTCATGATATAATTTTATTTGGAAATGAAATCTTCATTCTATAAATTTGGGTATATTGAATGAGGATGTTCATGTGTGTTTTTTTCTTTTTGAAAGATGATTTTGATTTTATTTGGAAATGAAATCTTCATTCAACAAATTTGAGTATATTGAATGAGGATGTTCATTTGTGCTTTTTTTTGAAAGATGATTTTATTTTATTTGAAATGAAATCTTCATTTAATAAATTTGAGTATATTGAATGATGATGTTCATTTGTGCTTTTGAAAGATGATCCTTAACTTTGATTTTAAAATGATCCTACATGTAACAATCTTGAAGATTGTTAGATGAGGTTAAGTTAGGAAACTTTTGTGCAAATATTTTAATGTGAGAACTTTTGGAAAAGTGCCTTTTGGAAAGTGATGTTTTATAAAGGATTTATTTATTTATTTTTGAATGAACCTTTCCTTACCATAGAAATGGTAAGGAGGAAGGTCTTTAATAATCTCTTTTATTAAATTTTTTATTTTCAGCTATTGGGGACCCAACATAGGTTTTAAGACCTAGAGAGGTCCTAAAACCTAAAGAATGTTGGCTTAGCTTAAGGATGAAATGAGCTAAGTGCCAATGGAAAAGAAGGATAGTCTCACTCATATGAAATACAAATCACTATCGATACTTGATCATTTACCAAAGATGGAGAGAACCTTCCACGGGAGTCACCGTTCTGTGGGGTTTATTTCTCAAACTTTGGGAATTTGAAAAATAAAATGTTTGTGTATTTGTTGGGACACCATGAAGATCCGCAGCTGTACTTATTAGGGTGATCGAGTGCAACATTAAAGAATGATGTACTATCTTGAGAGATAGAAGTCACCATCCTACAATGGACCTAATCACCTAATAAGTACTCTTATAGACAATGGGTCTTCGAATGTACCAGAGATCTTTCCCTACTTTACATGAAAAAGTAAAGTAGGGTTTATTTTAAATCAAGTTCATTAAGTTCCTTATGGAGGCAATCCCCCATAGTTAATTACATCTTGAGGAATGAGATTCCTTAAGAATACTCTCGATTAAGGTAAATGATTATTGTCTCCAAAGGTTTCAAAGATAGGACTACCAACAAATTGGTTATTTTTGAAAGATCGAGTGGGATTAATCAAAAGGAGGGAGTTATTATCGAAGCCAAAAGGAGATGAGTAGGGGATGCTCATGATACTAGGAAACCTAGTGAGCATCCCAAATTATCCTTTGGTTGGGTTTTATATTTTTGAAATTTGAAGAGGATTACATGTTTGAGTTGAATTTTTATTAGAAATTAGGCTTACAATTCCACAACACGATCATGGAATTGCTAAGAGGTGAGGATTTATGCTTGTAGAAAGAAAACAAATGACCTCATATCCTAAATCTAGGGAGCTTTGGCGAGGGCTAAGGTGGACCTAAATCTAAGGCAAAAATGGGTATATGATTTACCTCCATAAGAGAGGATAAATCACCCAACTGTTGGACTTACAATCGCTTGAGAGTGGCCGCCAACTAACTCCTCCTATAATTTTAAATACATGTAGGCAAGTCTTATGCTTTGTAAGATAGCTAGGCTATTATTTATTAGAAAAGAGACTAAGTCTTTAAAACACTCTCAAGGAGACTAGATCATGAAGGGTATGAATAAATGACTTAATCTAATGCAAATTTTTTATTAAGTTTTAATTTTTAAACATTTTGATTTGACACGGGCTATGGGATTTCATATGTCTAATGCATGAGAAATTGGTTATGGGCCAAAATCAGAAAGAAGGAAGTGTGTTTCCACCATGGCTCTCAATCAAGCCATTTTCTCTGGCAAAGGTGGAAGCCTCCATTAGCAAGAGTGAAATAATATGATTTTTATGCATGATGAGACATACAACATCCAGCTAAGGGGTTGCTAAATCTTTTATTATCTTGATTTATGTCATAGGCTTTAGGTAAGATTATGACTTATTTAATTTAATTTTGAGTTGATTAATTAGATAGAAAATTTATTTTTCCCTAAGAGCCTAATCACATCCATGAAATTCATCAAACAATGAAGAAACTAAGGAAATCATGCCATCCTAATTGCATAATCATAAACAAAACATCAATCAATTTATAAAATTAGTGAAAAAGAATGAGATGTCGATGTGGTCGGGCTCCACCGCACAAACTCGAAAAGGAAAATTGGTATCCAAGCTCTACCCTTATACAACCTGGATTATAAATGAATAACTATAATTAAAAGGGAATTCATGTTATGGGGTCTTCATTCTTCATTCTTCATTTCTTCATTTCTTTCTTTCTTTATTTCTTTCTTTTTTTTCTTCACGTCTTTCTCTCTTTTGATTTGACTTGAGATGTGATTTTCTCTAAGGCTTCACATGGTACATAAGATATGGTCTTATGACCAATGTTCACCTTAATTCCCCCATAACATTCATTCCAAGTTTCAATTGCAAAAGTTACATCATAAGGGAAAGATAAATCTAACTAAACTTACAAAATAGAGATTAGCTAAACATACCACACAACCCAAGTAGTTATATGAATAATTTGGACTTAGCACCCAACACATGGGTAACCAAGTCCACCTATCCTAGTTTGGATCATGCTTAGAGGTATAAGCAACCTACACAGCTAAAGCATTTATATTTTTATTACAGCGCCTCTTAAGCATGATCCCATAAAGAAGACATGATTAGACTAAGATCATCCTATCATCTAGTCTATGCACATGCACCCAAACATCCGCCTAAAAAATATTACTCATAAAAATAAAATCGTGCATCAAACTATGCACCCTTAACATAGAGCTAGAAATGGTGACTTAGCCTAATGTGTGTCATTTAAGGTGGTATGTCTTAGCTAGGGTTTAAGGTTGAAATTTCTAAGTGTGAAGGATTCAACTTAGAGGGTGATTTCATTTTAAGTGATTTAGTTGATTTGTCAATTTTATTTGATGATTTGATTTGGTTTGAATGAACTTACATTTAGTTACTAAATGTTGTGAAGAGAAGAAAAGAGAAGAGAACTTCTCTTTCATCCCTACCTTAAGTAATTTATAAGGTAGATTCATTGATGATTTTTCTTTAGTGAATGTTTTATTATATTTTAATTAACCTTAAGTTTAGATTTGTTCTAAATAAACCTATTCAATAAGAAAGGCATCTTAGATTAGTTAAGGTGAATTACTATCACAAAACACACAACCATTTATTTCTTTCCACCATGTATACCATGCACATAAATAATACTAAGCATATCAATACATGCAATGCAAATCTTAACACACCTTAATGATGAATGCAAAGAGATGTTGCTTGAAAAAATTTGGATATTCCATGAATGCATGTTTTTATTATGTAGAAAAGAGAGGGATTCTTTTATCCATTAGCTAAATGCACATCTACATGTATAAAAGACATAAGTGAGTATGACACCATTATTTTTTACACCAGGGGTATAAGGTATAAGACCTACTTGGGGTTACTTAAAGCCTCACAACCTTGGGATGTCCAAACTAATATATCACTTTTCTTAAATACATGTAAATGTACAAAAAGGAAATAAATGGATGAAGAATCATGCAAAAGATTTATGTTTGGTTTTGGTTGTATAATTTACATGTGTAATGTGAGGATCCTTCTTAAGTCATAACAAGGGAGTGCATAGGAATAGATTTAAGCAAGTGTTATGTTCTTTTCAAATGAACTATACACTTTGCAAATCCTATACAAGTCCATGTTAAGAGAAGAGAAGAAAACAACACAAAACACATCTTATGATATAATCACATGCAAGCTTATAAGTACTTATAAATAGCATCACTTCATTCATAATTTTTTAGATGTTTTGAAAATAATTTTTGATTTAATAGTGATAATAGCCACTCATATTCTTAATTTTAACCAACACATGCAATTTGACATAAAAGAAAACATTTTATTTAATTGATTGAAAGATATGGATGCATGACTTCATATGGTAAACAACATTTAGCTTTGGAAAGAAATAAAGTGATGTAAGCATATGACTTCATTCACCCAAATTAATTCCTAAAGATAATCCTATGAAATAAGATCATTTAAAGTGAATCAAAATTCTTTAAGGAGATTTTTTTTTTGAATTTGATTTGACTTAGGAAATGTGAAAAGAGTTTATTGGTCCTAACCCATTTCCCTCATGTGTGAGTTGGTTTAGTTTAATTTTAGAACAATTAGGTTGAATTTATGTTTTATTTAGGTTAAGGTGTGAATTAAATCCATTAATTACCCATTACCTATACCACTTTAACATAATTAAACAAGTAATTATGAGCCAACATATGGTATGCAATCACATGGAATTTAAATCAGCAATGCACCTAAGAAATAAAGGGGCCTAATGCAATTGGCTCACAATTATTATTAATTAAAATAAAGGGGTTTTCATTAAGTACTTTCATAACCTTCCCACACATGTGAGTTGGATATGATTTTCTCAAACTTACCTTAGGCTTTTGAACACCTAAGGATCTACCCAAGAGAGATTAAGTGATTTTGAAAGTTTGATTATACTAATTAAGTAGATCATTAGTGGATGAATCCTTAATTATGTTTGGATTAAGGAAGAAATGGGGTTTAGGGAATAACTTAGGGAAAATATCCCAAACTCATTCCATAAACCTCCTCCTTACTTAAATAATATTTAATTATCTTAATTAAGGATTAAATCATTGTTCATATGCTTAATTACTCTTAATTACATTAAAGGGTGATTAGGGATTCATTAATTAATTTCCTAATTAACTCATTGATAAATTCTAAGAAAATTAAGGGAGGCAAAAGTCCTCCTCCTAAACATGTCTAAGAAATTTGGAATTAATTAATTAAGTAATTAGGAGTAATTAAGGTGATTAAATTTTTAATTAAACCCTAATTAAGAAAAATTCATTGTTTAAAATCAATTAGAAATAATTTTATAAGATTCTCCAAATACCTTTAAAATGAGCCACATTTATATATTTCAAATATTTTACATTTAATGATTTTTATAAAATTTCTATGATTAATGGATAATTAAAATAGCCTAATTAATTAACTAATCCCATCGGCACCACGTGGACTGCTAACGCATGCTTGCCATGTGGCGTGATGGGATTGGTTATTTAAGTTGTCACATCATCGCCGATCACCGGCGGAACGTGCTTTCCACCGTCAATAAAAAGGATGACGATTTCTAACGGGCCTAAATCAATGGATTTGATCAATTTAATCAAGGTCATCCATCCAAAACACGCAAGATGGATGGCCCATGATTCATCCTTGTCTGGCGGAGACGAGGCCGTCCCCCACCACTGATCAGCTCACTTGAGCTTGAGAGGTTTATCCCACACCTTCAGGAGGAGTAGGGAAGAACATCCAACGGATAAAATTTGATGAAGTGAAGATTTCTTTCACAAAGACCATTTCCTAAATCTATGGTTTAAGGTTGATACTCATGGAGCTCACGATCGGTGAATTCAACTGGTAGCTTCGCTAGTAGAAGCCCCGGAAGTTTCCCTTCCAAGTGCTATATGGACCAAGCCTGGAAAGATCACCGAGTTGGTTGAAAGCACCTCCCTGGAGAGCTTGGAGAAGGTTGGCTCAAGCTGAGCCTAATGAAGGTGTGGGAGAGGTTGATTGAACTTTGGTGGGGAATTGAGTGAGTTGGCTAAGTGGAATGCCTCGTTGAAATAAAATAAGGAAATAAGGAGAGCTGGGAACTGGGAAGCTGGGATTACTCAGAGAAGTCAAACCAATGTGGTTTGCAAAGAGAATTGAGGGGGGGGGGTGTATATCCCCTCCTTGATCCAATGGTGAATGGTGAGCTATTTTGTCATTTCAATCAAATGGAAAAGATTGGGAGCTTGAGTGTAGAGTATGCCAAGTATCTTCCCTTGAGTGGAGAAGGAAGTTTAAAAGGTTTGCTTGGGAGGTGGTGGCTGCCTTGGGTGGTTTGTCTTGAACTAATGGAGTAGGGGAGGTGATTTCACCTCCCTTGGGTCATGGCTGACCCAACCATACATGTCATGGCATGGGTGATGTCCTAGGTGCCTAGGTGGCCTAAGAAATGAATGCCAAGTGTGCATGTGAGTGGATGATCCATTACACAGGTTTTTCACCCCATGTGATACCCTTAACCCAAGGGAATCTTGGTCATTTGACCATGGATTCACTTTAGCCAGATTTTAAATGTTTCAAAAATGAGTTGTGTCAATTTTCAATGAATTTAGAGTTGATTTGATATGATTTGGCTTAAGTTGACCCATTTGGGTTCAAATGGGTCAACTTGGGTCAAGTTGACCAATTGGTCAAATTGGGTCCAACCAAGGGTTGGGTTAAGTTCATATGATCATTTGGAGCCTATGGGTATCATTGGTTTGGTTCAATTTGCTTTAGATTTGGTTTTGGTTCATTTATGTTCGTTTAGGTCAAATGGGTCAAGTTGACCAATTTGACCCACCAATTGGGTTAGGTCATGGGTTGGTTTAGGTTTGGTTGATCATTTGAAATGTATTACAAGCTTTGGTTTCAATCAATTTTGGTTTGGTTTGATTTAAGTTGATTTGACCTTTTAGTCAAGTTGGGGTCAATTGGGTTGGGTCTTTTGTCAAGTTCAAGTGGTTTAGAATAAATTTGACCCATTGGTTGCAATCAATTTGGCTTAGATCAAGATTTGACCCATTTTGACTTTTTAGGTCAACTTTAATCAACTTAGGTGGCCAATTAGAGTTTGGCTCAATTGATGACTTGGTCTAGTTCAAACATTGGTTATGAATTGGTTTAGATCAATGGTTTCAATCAATTTGGCATATGATGGGTTTTGGCTAGTTTAGTTTCATTTGGGCTAAGTGTTGACTTGGTCAAAGGCTAGGTTTGACTTTGTTTGACCCAATTTGAGTGATTGATCATCTTAGGATAATTGTTGCTCACAATGTGAGGCTTAGATGAGCTTAGTTCAATCTAATTTAGGTTGTATTATAATTTAGCTTAAAAAGGTGCTTTAGGTCACTTTGGGTCAAGTGAGCCTAAGTGGGTCAATTGGCATGATCAAGGCTTGATTTAAGTTTAGTTGAACTCACATATAGACTTATGATTCAAATATAAATCCAATTGCAAGTGATTTGGAGTCAAATTGGTTTTGAGTATGTGGTGAATTTTTATCTTTTTCTGCATATAAAAAATGAATTAAATGAAGACAAAAATAAAACTCCTCTTTTTGTTGGACATCAGTAGATCTGATGTTCTTATTAGGTGACGGGTATGACATTGAGGAATGATGTACTATCTCGAGATAGAAGTCACCATCATATAATGGACCTAATTACCTTAATAAGGACTCTAAAGATGGGGACAGCACCAGATTCTTCCTACTTTAAATGGAAAAGTAAAGCAAGGTTTATTTTAGATTGTTCATTAAGTTCTATGGAGGCACCATAGTTAATTACATCTTAAGGAATGAGATTCCTTAAGAATACTCTGATTAAGGTAAATGATGTTGTCTAAAGATGAAAAATATAGACTATCAATCAGTTATTTTGGATGGTTAAGTGGGATTGATCAAGAGTTGGAAGTTATTATTGAAACCAAAGGGAGATAAGTAGAGATGCTTATGATACTAGAAGAAGCATCCCAAACTATCATATGATTGGGCTTTATATTTTTGAATTTGAAGAGAATTATTTATTTGAGTTAAATTTTTTATTAGATTTATACACATGATACAAGATCATGGAAATGCCTAAGAAGGTGAGGATTTATGCTTGTAGCCCGCAAAGGGAAACAACCACCTCATAACCTAAATCTAGGGAGCTTTGGCAAGGTCCAAAGCATGACCTAAATATAAGGCGAAAATGGGCATATGGTTTACCTCCATAAGAGAGGATAAACCACCCAAGGATGCCCGGGGTGGCCAACCAAATCCTCCTGATTTTAAATACATGTAGGCGATATGCTTTTGCAAGATAGCTAGGCTATTATTTATTTAGAAGAGACTAAGTCTTAAACACACTCTAAGGACTAGATCATGTAGGCATGATTAATGACTTAAATCTAATGCAAATTTTTGGTATGTTTTATCTTCATTTTTTGGACAATTGATTTGACACAGGCTATGGGATTCATATGCCTAATGCATGAGAAATTAGTTATAGGCCAAAATCAACAAGAAGGAGGTGTGTTCTGCCATGGCTCTCAAAGGTCAAGTTCCTTGCAAAGGTGGAAGCCCTCCATAAGCAAGAGTAGATGCTTTTTTATGCATGATATGAAACATACAACATTTAAGTGGTTGCTAAATCTTTTATCTTATTTATAACCTAGACTTAGGTGAGGTTATGAGTTGTTAATTTTAATTTTGAGTTTATTAATTGGATAGAAAATTATTTTTTCCTAGGAGCCTAATCGCATCCAGGCCATTCATCAAAGCAAGGAAGAAACTATGAAAAATATGTCATCTTAATGCACAAGCTAAACAAACATCAAATAATTTTATAAAGCTAGCACAATAGAATAAAAGGCCTTTGTGGCCGTGCTCCACCGCACTAACCCAAAAAGAAATTAGGTAGCTGAGCTCTACCCTTATACAACTTGGATTACAAATGAATATTTACAATTTAAAAGGAATTCATGTTATTGGGGTCTTCATTCTTCATTTCTTCTTTTCTTTCTTCTTTCTTCTTTCTTCTTTCTTCTTTTGGTTGGTTGGAATGTGATTGCTCCAAAGGCTTCACATGGTACATAAGACATAGTCTTATGATCAATGTTCATCCTAATCCCCATAACATTCATTCCAAATCTTAACTTCAAAAATTACATGAAAATGGGAAAAGTAAATCTAACTAAAACCTGCAAAATAGAGATTAGCTAAGAAAATGACACAATCCTAAGCATGTATATGAATAAATTGGACTTAGCACCACACACATGGGTAACCAAGTCCACCTGGCCTATTTTTGGATTATGCTTATGGTATAAGCAACTGCAAAACATTTATATTTTTTTATTACACCCCTTAAGCATAATCCCCTATAGAAGATAATGATTAGACTAAGATCATCCTATCATCAAGTCTACACACATACACCCTAACATCCAGACTAAAACATTACATTACAAAATAAAATCAGGCATCAAACCATGCACTGCCCTTACATACAGACTAAAATATTATATCACAAAATAAAATCAGGCATCAAACCATGCACCGCCCTAACATAGGACTAGAAATGGTGACTTAGCCTCATGTGTGTGCCATTTAAGGCTTGTGTGGTATGTCTTAGCTAGGCTTTAAGGTTGAAGTTTTCTAAGTGTGAAGGATTCAACTTAGAGGGTGGTTTCATTTAAGTGATTTAGTTGATTTGTTAGGTTTATTTGATGATTTGATTTGGTTTGAATGATCCTACACTTAATTACTAAGCGTTGTAAAGAGAGAAAAAGAGAAGAGAACTTCTCTTTCTTCCCCACCATAAGTAATTTCTAAGGTAGATTCATTAGTAATTTTTTCTTTAGTGAATGTTTTATTATGTGTTTTAATTATTCTAATTTAGATTTACTCTAAATAAACAATTCAATAAGAAAGAAATTTTAGGATTGATTAAAGTGAATTACTATCATAAAACACACTACCATTTAGTTCTTTCCAACATGTGTATCATGCACATGAATGTATCTTAAGCATATCTATACATGCAATGCAAATATTTAGCACACCTTAATGATGAATGCTAAGAGATGTTTCTTAAAAATTTGGATGCTTCATGATGCATGATTTTGTTAAATAGAAAAGAGGGACTCGTTTATCCATTAATCAAATGCACATTTATATGTATGAAAGACATAAGTGTGTACGACACCATTATTTTCTACACCAAGGGTATAAGGTACAAGACCTTCTTAGGGCTACTTAAAGCCTCACAACCCTGGGATGTCCAGACTAATATACCACTTTTCTTAAATACATGTGCATGTTCAAAAAGAAATGAATGGAAAAAGAATCATGCAAAAGGTTTATGTTAGTTTGTTTGATTTGTTGGTTATTTAATTTATATGTGCAATATGAAGGTCCTTCTTAATTCATGACATGAGTGCATAGAAAATTTAAGCAAGTGTTATGTTCTTTTCAAAGGAACTATACACTTTGCAAATTTATACAAACCATGTTAAGAAAGAGAAGAAAATCACATAACACATTTTAAGCTATATTCACATGCAAGCTTATAAATACTTATAAGTAGAATACATTAATTTATAGTCTTTGATTTATAAGTTTTAAAAATAACTTTTAATTGATTAGTGATAATAGCCACTCATATTTTTTAAAGGAAATATTTCATTTATTTGATTTTTCAAAATGATGTGAATGCATGATTTCATATGACATAAACCATTTAGCATGCTTGGAAAGAAATAAAGTGATGTAAGCATGTAACTTCATTCACCCTAATTAATTCCTAAAGACAATCCTATGGAATAAGATCATTTAAAGAGAATCAACATTTCTTAAAGAGATTTTTATTTTGGTTTGAGTTTGATTTAGGAAATATGAAAAGGGTGATTGCTGGTCCTAACCTATTTTCCTCATGTGTGTGTTGTTTTAGTTTAATTTTTAGAACCATTAAGTTCATTTTACATTTTATTTAGGTTAAGGTGTAGATTACGTCCATTAATTACCCCTTACCTACACCACTTTAAAATAATAAACTTAATAATTATGAGCCAACATATGATATGCAACCACATTGAATTTAAATTAGTAATGCACTTAATAAAGAAAGGGGTCTAATGCAATTGGCTCACAATTATTGAATTAAGCTAAAGGGTTTAATTAAGTACTTTCATAACCTTCCCACACATGTGAGTTGGATATGATTTCCTTAAGCTTGCCTTAGGCTTTTGTACATCTAAGGATCTACCCAAGATTGGGATTGATTAAGTGATTAAGTTTTTGGATTAATTTTTGGTTTTGGGTTTAATTATTTAATGAAATGATTAAATCATTAATCAATTTGTAAATTAATTAAGTCTTCATTCAAATGAAATAGACTTAGGGGAAAAGATTTGGAAAAGACATCCTAATCTCATTCCCTAAGTCTATCCATTGTTCCAAGATGATTAACAAGCTTAATTAATAAATTCATCACCATTTAAGAGGTTAATTAATCAATTAATTGATTAAGGGAGTGATTAGAGATGAAACAAGTAATTACCTAAATTAATTTAATAATAAATTCTAAAAAAATCATGGGAGGTAAAGGTCATCCCACTAATTAATTCTAAGGAGTTTGGAATTAATTATTAAAATAATTAAGGAGTAATTAACATAATTACATCCCTAATAAAACCTAAATTGAACAAATGTTATTTTTCAAAATCAATTAAACTTAATTTAATATTATTCCTCTTTAAAATATCTTTAAAATGAAGTTGAGTTTGCATTTTTTTGGATTTTTCTACATTTAGTTATTAATTTTTGAAGTTTTTATGATTAATAGATCATTAAATAACTTAATTATATAACTAATCCCGTCTGCGCCACATGGCGCGATGGGATTGGTTATTTAAGTTGTCATATTAGATGCCATATGGTGCTACGCTATCTTTTCTGGCCATCGATCAAGGATCAATGGTCGATTAAACCCACGATTTTGAAGGATTACATCATCAGATCTAAAGCATTTAATCAAGACTGTCCATCCAAAACACATGGGATGGACGGTCCATGATTCATCCCTGCCCTCGCCTATGGGAGACGAAGACCGTCCATCCTCCATGGCTTGATCCGAGCTCACATGAGCTCATTAGATTCAACCCACACCATCTAGGAGCATAGAGAAGAAGATCTAATAATGAAAATTCAATGGGATTAAAATCCTTCACAAAAAAAAAGATTTTCTAACTTAAGCTCTTTGATTCATACACTCTGAGGCTATCAGGCGCCCAACCATGGAGGTAGCTTTGTCTAGTGGAGACAAAGAATTATTGAAGGTTTGAAGGTTTGAAATGAAGTGGATTTTCCTATTGACCAAAGATTGCTTCAATGGCTTGTGACTTTAGGCTAACTCCCTTCCGTGGCTTTGATGCTTGGGATTTACTTTGGATGAGCTTGACTTAGTGCCCTAATGGTGCTTACAAGAGGAATTGAACTTTGGTTGGGTATTGAGTGAGTTTGAAATGTCTCTCACCTCCCCTATATTTTTGGCTTAGGCAAAACCAAGAATGGGAATTTCAATTAAGCTTGAGAGTGCTTGGAAATCTTGAAGAAGCTTGCCTTAGGTCCTCTGAGCTCAATCGAGTGCAAGTGTCATGAATTAGAATCAAATGAGGGGGAGTATATCTCCCCCTACTTGAATCGGATGGTCATGAGCCTCCTTGCCATTTTGATCAAACTGATCTCATGAAATTGGTTGTTTAGGTTGTTAGGAGTGCCATGTGATTGTTTGGAAGAGGAGTGTAGTAGAGGAGCTGCCCATATGTTAAATGAGAGTATGGAGTGATTCAATGTGCTTATTTTTCATTGGATGGTCAATTTTGGCTTTAGGTTGGGTTTGGCTGACCCAAACCCATTTGGTCATGTGCACCACATCCCTTGGTGTCCAATGGACCACTAAAAGGATGCCAAGTGGTCTTGAGTTAGAATATGATCAAATTCCAAGTGAATTTGATCATAAGTTACCCTTTGACCTAGGGGTAAAATGATCATTTGGCTTTGATTTTAATTTAGGTAGATTTAAAATGATTGAAAAAAGGGTTGTGCCAATTTTCAATCTATTTGGTCTTGATTTGATATCATTTGGCTCATGTTGACCCATTTAGAACAAAATGGGTCAACTTGGGTCAAGTTGACCAATTGGTCAAATTGGGTCAAACCAAGGGTTAGCCAAGTTCATATGACCATTTGGTGTGGTTTGGTATCATTGGTTTGGTTCAATTTAGTTTATATTTGGTTTTAGTTCATTTGAGTTCACTTAGGTCAAATGGGTGAAGTTGATCAATTTGACCCATTTGACCTAGTAGTCATGAGTTGGTTTTTGGTTTGGTTGGTCATTTGAAATGTTTTGCAAGCTTTGGTTTCAATCAATTTGGGTTTGATTTGATTTTTGCTTGATTTGACCTTTAGTCAAGTTGTTCATGGTCAATTGCTTGGGTTGGGTCAATTGAGGCTTTGGTCAAGTTCAACAAGTGATTTAGAATGAATTTGACCCATTGGTTGCAATCAATTTGGCTTAGATCAAGATTTGACACATTTTGTCTTTTTAGGTCAACTTGCATCAACTTGGGATAAGTGGCCAATTAGGCTAGGTTTGGTTTAAATGATGACTTGGTCAAGTCAATCATTGAATGGTTTTTTGATCAATGGTTTCAATCAATTTGGTCTATGGTGGATTTTGGCTTTAGGTTTCATTTGGATTAAGTGTTGACTTGGTCAAAGGCTAGGTTTAACATGGTTTGACCAATTTGAGTGATTGATCATCTTATGATGATTGTGCTCACAATGATTTAGATGGGCTTATTTTAATCAATTTGGGTAGGATTATTTGGCTCAAAAGTACTTTAGGTCACTTTGGGTCAAGTGAGCCTAAGTGGGTCAATTGACTTGATCAAGGCTTGATTCAAGTTTGGTTGAACTCATATGGACTTATGATTGAAATATAAATCCATTTACAAGTGATTTGAGTCAAATGGGTTTTAATTCATTTGACAATTTCAAGTTCAAAGGATGAACATGGGTTTGATTTGGGTTTTAGTTTTAAATTTAGTTTTGTTTGATGATTGAAGTTTAGATTGAATTTGGTTTGTAATTGAAGGATTGATTGTTTGAAGAGAATTCCAAAGGTTTGGATTGATTTACTAAGTTCAAGAATTTTACTTGAAAGGGTAAAGGTTGGTTTTAGGTTAGATTTGTGAGTTTTGAATTTGGTTTTGGTTATTTGAATTTATATTTCATATTTTGAATATAAATGAGGATATAAACATTAGAGAAAATCTTTGAGTTTGAATTGATTTGGATTTGATTTTTCAAGTCCATAAGATGAAATCAAAGTGACTTAGGAAAGATTTTGATTTGGAATTCAATCATGGATTTCAATCATTTGGAATGATTCATGATTTGAGAAATCATTGAATTGATTTAAGGTTTGATAAAATCAATTAATTGATGAGATTTGATTTGAAATTTTGAATTTGAAGTTGATTTAAAGTTGATTTGAATTTGAAGTTGATTTGAATTTGAAGTTGAATTTGTTGATTATGATTTGAGGTTGATTTGAATTTGAAGTTTGACAAAGAAGGAAGTAAGGATTTGGTTTAAGCTATAGGGTAGGCAAGTTTTCCTAACAAGGCATGACCTATTCTATGGCTAACTCTAAGTCTCTGGGTTAGGTTAAGTGTTCACCTAATCACTAGAAGTGTCTTAAGACTAAGAACTCTTAATGTCTAAGAGGAGTCCTATGTCTAAGATGAAGAAGTTGAAAGCTCACTCCAAAAGTAGGTCAACAAAGGAATAGGTGTGGTGTGAGACAAGGCATAGAATTAGTTTAGGTGATCAACAACATTGAACGATCACAAGAACTAACAGAAACAATCTACTCCCAACCCAAGGTGTAGAAAGAATCAAGAGCTTGGTGTGATGTGACTCGACTCATGTCAACAATATAAGAGAGTGAAGGAGGATTCCACAAGGGACTGAGTATGTGAACCTTCCATGGGAAAGAGTTCGTCATCCATGGATGAGAGGTTTGATTTGATTTGAGTCTGTAAATTTGATTTGATTTATTGATTTAGGATTTGGTGCTCCATTAGGGATGAAAATGTGAACTCTCCACTAGAGAAACAAGTTCAAGTCATCCACTGGGGACAAGGGGTTATGAAATCCGCTGGGGGAACTTTGAAAGATTTTCATCTCACTGAGGAGAAGAAGATTGATTTGATTGTTTGGTTATTTAATTCCATTAAAGGAGGTTGATTGAATTTATTTTGTTTATTTGGTTTGACTCCACCGAGGGAGGAGTGTTGAATTTGTTTCAAATTTTTAAATTTTTGGATTTTAAGATGGACCTATGTTGTGATGGATGAGGTAGAGCCATGTTGGCTAGCCTAACTAAAATTTATCAAAAGTCTACCAACCACACGGTAGGATGATCCAACCAAAGGGGTTGTCTTTCGGTGTGCAGCAGTTGTACTAGGAAAAGGTGTAGTAGACTTACATCCTCCAAAGTAGGGACTAGTTGTTGTGGTGATCCATTGGCTAGGCAACGGATTGAATCCAACCTTAGGCTGACTATTGATGAATGTGGGGAACTTAAATCAACTCAAAGATAGTCAAAATTAATTTCATTTTTAATTGTTTTTGATGGCTCCATCGGTTTATGATGAATTGCACTTAGTAGGTGCCATGTTGGCCTTGAGTTAGCTCAGATTTACCAATCGAAAGGGGCAATCTACTAACCATATAGTAAGACTATCCAACCAAAGGGGTTGCCTTTTGGTTTGCAATGGTTAATTTAAGAAGAAAGCACGGGGACTCATATCTTCCAAAATAAGGAATAACTCTGATGATCGGTTGCTTGTGCAATAAATCAAACCCCAACCTAGGGTTGATTATTGAGTGAATCCACCGGGTATTTAAATTAGCTCAAAGATAGTCAAGATTAATTTCATTTCTTAATTATTTTGATGGATCCCATGGTTTAGATGGACTATCGAGTAGCCATGTTGGCCTTGGTCTAACACATATTTACCAATCCAAAAGGGTAGTCTACCAACCACATAGTAGGACTATCCAACCAAAGGGGTTGCCTTTCAGTTTGCAATGGTCAAGTTAAGAAGAAAGCATGGGGACTCACATCTTCCAAAACAAAGAACCACTGGGGTGATTGGTTGCTTGTGCAACTAATCAAACCTGACCTAGGGCTGACTATTGAGTGAATGCCACTTGGGACTTAAATCAGCTCAAAGGTAGTCAAGATTAATTTCATTTTTTAATTATTTTTGATGGATCCCATTAGTTTGTGATGGACTGCACTGAGTAGGGGTCATGTAGGACTTGGTCTAACATAGATTTATCAATCCAAAAGGGTAGTCTACCAACCACATAGTAGGACTATCCAACCAAAGGGGTTGCCTTTCAGTTTGCAATGGTCAAGTTAGGAAGAAAGTGCGGGGACTCACATCTTCCAAAATAAGGAATCACTGGGGTGATCGGCTGCTTGTGCAACAAATCAAACTGACCTAGGGCTGACTATTAAGTGAATGCTACAAGGAGACTTAAATTAGCTCAAAGATAGTCAAGATTAATTTCATTTTTAATTATTTTTTGATGGATCCCATCAGTTTGTGATGGAATGCACTGAGTAGAGGCCATTGGCCTTGGTCTAACATATTTTGACTAATCCAAAAGGAGTATATTCCTGGCCAAAGGGAGAACTATCCAACCAAAGGGGTGCCTTTCAGTTTGTAATAGTTAATTCATGGAAGAAAGCTCAGGGACTCACATCTATCCAGGATAAAAGACCATTGAGTGACATATTAGCGAAGTAACATGTCAACCTGACCTAGAGCTACCTGTCAATTTTCCACAGTCATGCTTGAAAGAATGCATAGTAGACTTACATCTTACAAAGAGAAATGACTATGGGGAAACCTTCTTGTGGGAAAATAGATTGAACTTGACCTAAGGGCGACTATGGAGAGAGTGTCGACCCTGGAACTTATCTCAACTTAAGCATAGTCATGCAATTTCTAGGAGTTTTGCTGACACTGCCCTAAAGATAGGATGCCTGCTTGGGAAAGGGGACACTGGGGGCTTGAATTACTAATCCACAAGCGAATATATTTTTCTTTGTTTGTTTTTTGTTATTTATCATGGACCTGTTGGTTTGTGAGAGATCATACCAAGGAGCTTATATTAGCCTAGACCTATCTCGATTTCTAACCAAAGGAGAATCTGCCCATCTAAACAAATTCTCCAACCACGTGGGTGGTGGCTAGAAAGGGGACTGTCCAATCCAAGAGTAACCCGGGTAGTGTCTAAATGGGGTCACAAAGGATGTGATCTAAATAAAGTGCCCACAGGGAGAGGGGCCACTAAGAGCTTTATCCAAAACCCTAGAGAAGATAATATGCATAGGTATTCGGTGGCCAACTCAAGGAGAAAGCGTGGGGACTCACATCTGCTAAGAGTGGTGTATCCATCGGGTGAGTCACTATCAGTATAGGGAACATCAACCAACCTAAGGTGCCTATCAGTTTGTAACAATCAACCTAGGAAGAAAGCATCGGGACTCACATCTTCTTATAGTAGAATTGATTGTTGGGATAGTTTGTCTTCAGCTTGACAGGTGTTATCCAACGTAGGGCAACGACTGAGTGAATGCCATGGGAGGACTTATATCAACTCAAAAGTAGTCAAGAGGAAAGGAGCCTTTGGGACTTATCCTAAACCTCAAATATACTTGACCTAGTCAGTGCATGATGGATAGTTCAAGAAGAAAGCATAGGGACTCACATCTTCTTATACAAAATCAACATGAGGCAGCTTACTGGCTGGGCAGTCAAGTCTACCAAACTAACAAGGCACTCATTGGTTTGCAATGGTCAAGTCAGGAAGAGAGCACGGGGACTCACATCCGCCAGAAAAATGACCACTGAGGTGACATACTAGCAAGGTAACATGTTAACCTGACCTAGAGCAGCTAATGAGTGAGTTCCACAGGGGATTTCTCCCACATCAAAATAGCCCAAGATAAAATATTTGTGTTTATTTTTGTACTTGTGTTAAAGGGAATAGGAAGCCACTTGGGTTCTCTCACACCTACCCTAAACATGCTTGGGGAATTTGATGAAATGGTGTCATGAATAGCCATTGGGATTTCAACTAAGAAAGGATGCCACTTGGATTCTCTTACACCTAACTTAGTTGTGCTAGTCAAAATAGGATGCCTCTTGGGTTCTCTCACACCTATTCTAATAACATCGAGAAATTATGTTTGATTGTGTTCGTGTTATGAAAGAGGGATAGGATGCCTCTTGGGTTCTCTTACACCTCCCCTAAACATGTCTTCAAATAACACAAATGAAGAGAAGATTTTGATGAATTGGAATAAAATTTTGTTCTTTTGATGATAGTTATTTTCAATCATGTTTTATGGGTAATATTTCTTCAAATAGAGCCCATTAATTGGAAGCATCAGGTGTTCCCCTTTACAATCAAAATGTTGATAAGATCCTCCTTGGTAGGCCTTTTCTATGACAAAAGGGCCTTCCTAAGTGGGTTCAAACTTGCCTCCCATCTTTTGATGGGCAACAATTAGTCTCCTTAGAACCTAGACAAGTTCTCCTACTTGGAAAGTTCTAGGGCGGTCCAGCTTGTTGTGAGCTTGAATCATTTTGGCTTTATATAACTCAAGGTTTTGGCATGCCCGTAGCTGTCTCTCATCCAAACCTTCGAGCTCTTCTAACCATAACTTGGCATTCTACTCTGTAGTGATTTTGCTACCCAATGCTATCCTTAGTGATGGGAGTTGAACTTCTAAGGGTGGAACGGCTTCAGACCCATACACTAAGGAAAATAGGATATATTGGGTTGGAGTTCTGTATGTGCTGCGATATACCATCAAGGCTTCAACCAACTTCTCATGCCAATGTCATTTATTATCACCAACATCTTCTTTAGTATCTGGATGAGAGTTTTGTTGAATGCTTCTGCTAGGCCATTTGCCTTGGGGTAGTAGATGGTGGAGTATCTCCAATCTATACCATGTCTTCTGCGAATCTATTGATCTTGGTGCTCTTGAATGCAGTACCATTATCAAATATAATTCATCGAGGTGCCCCAAACCTATATACGATATGGCTCCTAAAAAAATTGGAGCACATGTCGAATGGACCTCTTGAAAAGTGGGCAAGAAAAGAAGGATCGATCAGACCCACAATGTCGGTACCCCAACACTCAAATGGCTACGAGGCCAATGTACGATGTAGAATGTTGGGTGGTTGATGTAGGACTACACCATATACCTGACACTGATGGCATCTCCTAGATACATCCATGTAGTCTGTAATCATTGAAGGCTAGTAATATCCTAGTTTCTTGATATTTTCTTTCATCTTCAGACCAGATTGATGCACTCCGCAGACTTGAGTGTACCTCAGTCACTATCCTACGGGCTTCGTGTTTATCTAAACAACGTAACCATATTTGATCGAAGACCCGATAAGGTGCCATCCACGAGCAGGAGAGCTCTTGTTCATGGGCTTATGATTTCTCTTGAGGTAGTTTGTCGGTGTTCAAATAATCTATGAACGGTTGCCTCCAATCCAGTTTCTCATCTTTATTGGCAATGATGACCTCCCCTTCAAGAGAAAGTCTCTCGATGAGTTCAACATGAATGAACTCATCTTCACATGCCAATTCCTTGGCAAGTTTGGCCAAAGCATCTACTACTACGTTCTCTCCTTGAGGGACCTTATAGATGGTGACCTCAGGGATTTGTGCCAATCTTTAGGGTATACTAGTGGTAATGATGAAGCTTATGTTTGAGAACCTTATAGGACCCGACTATTTGGTTGATGACCAATTGAGAATTCCCGTAGATGTTAATCCTCTTGACACAAAATGTAATGGCTAACTCCAGACTGGCAATCAAAGCCTCATACTCAGCTTCATTATTAGTGCAGTTGGAGAGATAGTTTGAGAATCTCATCACATCATGATCTAGAGATAAGAAAACTATTCCTACTCCTGCCTTTCTTGGAAAAGTAGATCATGGTTCTTCTCCTTTATAAAAGGAAGATGCACCATCAAAATACATCTCCCAATGGAGGTTGTCAACCTCCCTGTTCATGATTTGTTCATTAGGGAGATCATCACTAAGTGAGAAGAGGAAGTGTGTGCTAAGAAATCCACTAGTGCTTGTCCTTTCACCAAGAAGGTGTATGAATGTGATATCAAATTGAGAGAATCATGACCAACACTGCCCTGATAGCGCTTGTGTCATGAGATACTATAGTGGATTGATTCATGATTAAGTTCACCTTATGAGAAAGCATATAGTGTGTAGCTTTAGGATGCAAAGATTAAAGTTAAATATTTAAAAGTGGGTAGTTCACTTCAAGTATGGACATGATGGCATGTAGTAGATCACTCTCCTTCCTTCATCATTGGCTGTCAACATAGCACCTAGTTGTCCAATGCATATTTAGAGATGAGTGGCTGCTGAAATTTTCTAATAACTAAATACTGCTGATATCTTCAAAGGCATATGTCACTTGTCATCTATCAACTGGCATCCTTTTTGATAATGCAAAATGGCTTGATATCTGATATATTGAGATAAAGCATCTTAGATCATAAGTCTTGAAAGATCTGAAGGAGTTAAACTTTGGGATGTGGCATTTCAAGATAGCTTTGATCTTTTCAGATCTATTTCATTTGATGTCGACAATAAAAAGGAACTTAATATGAATGCATATTGTATTCATTTTGATTATATATTTAACAAATAAAAAGTACTCTTTAAGTCAAAGAGATGGTCTTCTTTCTTTTTTGATACTAGACCATCAACATAGCATCAACTTAATGAAATGATTTGTTGAAGATGAATCATTGCTTATGTAGAACCATATTTTTAAGAAAAGGCATAACCATAATAATGATTCTCATGATTTGAAAGCTTGTTTCTTTCTATTGGGATCTTGATTTGGTTGTAATATTTCCTACTCATAAAGGAGAATTCAGCAATAGTGATGTTCATTAATTATGGGAAGAGGAAATCATCCTAGACATTTATTTAAGTTCCTCAAATCAAGCATTCAAATTTAGCATTCTTTTTCTAATTCATCAGATAGTGTTAGGATATTTTTCTTTCCATGAACCAAGATTCCATCAATTTCTTTGACTTATAAATGACTTGTTGTTCGATTTCTAATCAAGCATCTAACTTGCTTGACCATGTTAAAGAATCCTTTTTTGCAAGAAAGTACCAATCAAAAGTCAATTCCATTAATTCTTTATATGAATTATCCTCAAGTCCTACATCAATTTCTCGACTTGAAGATGATGATCCTAATAGGAATCTCTTCAGCTTGACATTTCTAGAAGACTGAGGGTTTCCTTAACTATTAAACTTTCAACTTTTTGAGAGGAATGTGAGGTTAGAGCTAAGGTTCCTAATTGCTGCCTCATAGTTTCAAATATACTTGATTCGAATATATCCATGCTTTACTTGGAGGCCCGATATTCTTCATTGTCTGACTAAAGTGTCACATCTAATGAAACTTGCTTGGAAGGGTTGGCTGGTATACTAATCACATTAGACTCATCCTCTGAGTTGGATTTCAAGTCTATGTGAATAGTAGGCGTACTCCAATGAACTAGAACATAACCCCTATTGGCTGGTGACCAACCAGGGGGTCTTCCACCTCTTGAACAGCCTCTACCTGGTGGAGGTCGAGTCATCCTACCCATATGTCCATATGATGAAATGAATAATAGGTGAAATATGACATACGGCTCTACTTCTTCCTTGATGTCTATTGACCTCATTTTTAGGATGAGCTCTCAACCCCTCCATCTTAGACATATGACTTCTCTTAGACAATAAGAGTTCCTTAGTCTTAAGACACTTCTAGTAATTAGGTGAACAATTAACTTAACCCTAGAGACTTAGAAGAGTTAGCCATAGGAATAGGTCATGCCTTATGGGTGTTAGGAAAATTTGCCTACCCTATAGCTTAAACCAAATCCTCACTTCCTTCTTTCAAGAAAAACTCCAAACTTATATCAATTCCAAATCAATTCAAATTCAAGAAATTTTCTCATAACCCACTTATATTCACATTTATATTCACATATATAATGAAATATAAAAAATCAATCAAACCAAATCCAAAATTCAAATCCAAATAAAAAATCTTTCCTAATTCCTTTAATTCCCTCTTAATGACTTAGCCTAAATCATGTTCAAATCAATTCAAACTCATGAAATTTTCTCATAACCCATTTATATTCTCATTTATATTCACAAATATAAATGAATTAAAATTCAAATATCCAAAACCAAATTCAAAACTCAAACTCAAATTCAACTAAAATCTAACCTAAGCCTTTCAAGTCAGTTCTTGAACTTAGCCAAATCAAACTCAAATCAAGCCAAACCCTTGATTTTTCTTCATAATTTAATCAATCCTTCAATCATGAATCCAAATATAAACATAAACTTCAATCCTCAAACCCAAACCAAATTCAAAAAATCAAACCCAAGTCAAACTCATGTTCACCCTTTTGACTTGAAATTGTCAAATGAATCAAAACCCATTTAACTTCAAATCTCTTGCAAATGGATTTATATTTCAATCATAAATCCATATGTGAGTTCAACCAAACTTGAATCAAGCCTTGATCAAGCCAACTAAACCCAATTGGCTCACTTGACCCAAAGTGCCAATTTGACCTACATGAACCAAAATTCAATTCAACCCAAATCAAAGTGAATTCAGCCAATCCAAACTTCATGTCATATTTGTTGATCATCATAGGTTAATCAATTGTCTTGAATTAGGTCAAACCAAGTCAACCTAGCTTGTTGACCAAGTCAACCCTTTAACCCACATAGCCCAAACTAGCCAAATTAAAACCTAAACCAAATTGAAAACCAATGGCTCTCACTTCAATTGATTATTGAACTTGACCAAAGCCTTAATTAAACTTAATTTGATCAATTGGCCAATTAGACCCAACCTAGCCCAATTGACCATCAACCCAACTTGACCTAAAAGGTCAAATCAAGCCAAAATCAAATATAAACCAAATTGATTGGAAAAAAAAGATACCAATCCATTTCAAAAGATCAACCAAACCCAAACCAAGCAATGATTCAAGCCAATTTGGTCAATTGGGTCAAATTGGTCAACTTAGCCCAAATTGACCTAAATGATCAAATTGGCCAAAAATATAAATTAAATCCAAATTAAACCAAATTAATTGAAACCAATTGAACCTATATACTCCAAATAGTCATTTGAACTTGACCTAACTCATGGTTTGACCCAATTTGACCAATTGATCAACCTAACCCATTTTGACCTGATTTGACCCAAATGGGTCAAATTAACCCAAATTAAACCAAATGAAATTCAAATGACATGAAATTTGGTCCAACTTACTTTTGACTCATTTTAAATCTGACCAAATCAAATTCAATGTCAAATTACCACTTTGCCCTTGGGTCATTTCTCTTCCTTGGCCACTTGGCACTCATCCATTAGTCCACATAGGCACCAAGGACACTGATTTCCTGACCCAAGGAGTGGTTGGGGAAGCCATGACTCATGAGGAGGTGAAATCATCACCTCTCCCATTGGAACACGGCATGAAGGACACTCACCTCCCCTTGGCTAGGACACCCACTTGTCCTTCATGGCAGCCACTTTCCATGCCTTAGCCAACCATAGGGAGCCACCTAGGATGATTCTCTTCCATTCTCAAACACCCCAAGCCAAATGACAAGAGTTTGGAGCCAAAATTTTAAACAAAAAATGAATTTTAGTTCATTTGGGTTCACTTTTCATTCTAAGGCTTTAGTGGCTGAAGGAAACACCCATTCCTCTCATTCTCCTCATCATAGAGCTCCCAAAGCCATTGTCAATCACCCCCACTTCATTTCGGAGAGAAATACTTCAAAACTAAGTGGATTTCGGAAATGGTGATCACTAGAAGAAACTTTGTGTGAAGGCGAGGATCTAAGTTCAGTCCAAGGATTCTTCCCTCACTCAACAATGCGCTCGAGTCACCACCATCACCGGAAATCATCCTCGGTGAGGTAACCTTCAAAAATCATAGTAGACCTTAGGATCCCTCATTTTATGATGGTTTTGCATGATTTTTAAGAATCTAACCTAGATAATTACACATTTTTTACTTTAAATCATCCGAATTAGAAAATAGAATTTTTCTGGTGCGAATCGATGAGAAAATGAGTCCATTTGGACAAGTTTTCATTTAGAAATTCTATTTTTCTTTTAAAAAAATTGTATTTTACGATCATGCACTAAATATTCCCGATCCGTGTGAGATGATGGCTCGATCATGATCGCCTTGGATCCTCGATGCCGATTATCCGATCATGCTATTCACATGATCATCGGATGCGATCGATCATGCGATCGCCTCGATGATCGATTTGACATCAATGCGGATGACGCCATAATAAACCGCAGGTCACTCTCTAGACCGTTGATCGGTCTTCCCGCCCAAATGGGTGATGCAACACCACATGTGAATCGGGCGCCATCGGTCGGCACCATGTTGGCCGCGTCCGCCATCAGATTTTTCTTATTTAAAAATTAATTTAAATCACCTGAAATTTCAAAAATTCATAGAAAATAAAATACTTAACCAAAATATGCAAACAAGGGCTCGTTGGATTCATCTTTCTGAGGGGAATCCAACAAACCCAAATTCCTAAATTTTACTAACTATTTTAAGCTTAATTTGAGTTTTAGTAAAATTAAATTTTATTAATTAAATCAAAAATATATGTTAGATTAAGTTAAAAATTTTAGAGAATAAAACTAATGTTAAAAACACCTGCCATAAAATTTCAAATCAAAATGACCTTGGATTAAAGATATTAAATTTTGAGTGTCAAATGATTTATTTTAAGAAAATTAATTAGCAGAATTTCTAAAAATCACTTAAATCAATTGAAACTTCCTAAATTCATAACTAATTGTAAAAAAATTCAAAAAAAATACAAACTCAGGTTCTTTGTAATTGAGTTTGGATAGTAGATTTCCCTTAATTAAGGTTTATTTGAAAACTTAATAACCTAATTACTCACTAATGACTTCATTAATTAATTTCAAACTTCTTAGGCATATTTAGTGGGATGACTTCTACCTCCCCTAATTTTCTTGGAATTTATTAATGAGTTAATCAAGGAAATTAATTAATGAACTCCTAATCACTCTCTTAATGTAATTAAGGTTAATTAAGCATGTGAAAGTAGTTTAATTCCTTGATTAAGATAATTAAACTTTGTTTAAGTGATTATAAGGTTTATGGAATTATTTAGGGATATTTTCCTTAAACTATTCCTAAACCCCTTTCTTCCTTAATCAAATCTAATTAGGGTTAATCCACTAATGATCTACTTAATTAATCAAATCAAATTCTCAAAACCAAAACTAATCAGAAACTTAATCAATCCTTCTTGGGTAGATACAGGTGTTCAATAACCTAAGTAGACTTAAAGAAATCATACCTAACCCATATGTGTGGGAAAGGTTGTGAAAGTACTTAAATTAAACCCTTTAGCTTAATTAATAATTAATTATGAGCCAATTGCATTAGGTACCTTTCTTTCGTAGGATGCATTGCTGATTTAAATTCCTTGTGGTTTTATGTCATACATTGGCTCATAATTATTTGATTAAATATGTTAAAGTGGTATAGGTAAGGGGTAATTAATGAACTTAATCTACACCTTAACCTAAAATATAAAATTAATCTAATCACCTAAAAATTAAACTAAAATAATACACATGTGGAATGGGTAAGGACCAGCAAACCTTCTCACACTTTTTCAAATTCAAATCAAACTCAATAAAATGAAAGTCTCTTTAAACAACTTTTGATTCTCTTTAAATGATCTTACTTCATAAGATTGTCTTTGAAAATTAATTAGAGTGAATGAAATTACATGCTTACATCACTTTATTTCTTTCCTAGCATGCTAAATGTGTATGTCATATGAAAATCATACATTCATGCTTTTCAAAAATCAAATTCAAAATGAAATGTTTTCTTTATGTCAATTTGCATGTTTTGGCTAAAGTAAAAATATGTGCTATTATCACTATTAAATTCAAAACTATTTTTTAAAATCTAAATCAAATACCTAAAATTGAAAGTGTGCTACTTATAATTATTTGTAAGCTTGCGTGTGGACATAAATATGAAGATGTGCATAGTGTATCCTTCCTTCTCTTTTCTTTTAGCATGGTTTTGAATTGGATTTGGCAAAGTGTATAGTTCATTTGAAAAGAACATAACACTTACCTAATTCCCTTCCTATTCATTCCTATACTATTATATAAGAAGGACATCTACATTTGCACATATAAATTGCATAAACAAAATAAATCAACCAACATAAACCTTTTGCATCTTTCTTTTCCATTCATTTATTTTATACACATGCTTGTATTTAAGGAAAGTGGTATATTAGTCTAGACAACCCTGAGGTTACGAGGCTTTAAGTATCCCTAAGTAGGTCTTGTACCTTTCACCCCTGGTTAACAATGGTGCCATGCTCACTTATGCCTTTCATACATACATGTGTGCACGAGAAAAATGAATAAGAAAACCTCTTTTCTAATTAATGAGAATCATGCATCATAAAGCATTCAAATTTTCTTAAGTAACTCACCTAGCATTCTCTTTCCATGCATTTGTTTTCGTACATGCACATGTATTTAAGAAAAGTGGTATATTAGTCTTGACAACCCCGGGGTTGCGAGGCTTTAAGTAGCCCTAAATATGTCATGTACCTTACACCCCTGGTTAACAATGGCGTCATACTCACTTATGTATTTTATACTTGTAAATGTGCATATGAAAAATGGATAAAAGAATCACTCTCTTCTACTTAACAAAATCATGCGTACATGAAACATTCTAAGTTTCCAAAGCAACCTCTTTTAGCATTCATTATTAAGGTGTGCTAAATACTTGGATTTCATGTATAGATAAGCTTAGGATTCATTCATGTGCATGATACACATGTGGAAAAGGAATAAAATATTGTGTGTTTTATGATAGTAATTCACTTTACTTAATCTTAAAATATCTTTCTTTTTGAATAGGTTTGTTTAGAAAAAAATCTAAACTTAGGATTAATTAAAATACATAATAAAATATTCACTAAGCAAAAAAAATATTAATGAATCTACCTTAGAAATCACTTAGGTAGGGAGGAAAGAGCTCTTCTCTTCTCTCTTTACAACCTTTAGTAATTAAGTAGGTTCTTTCAAACCAAATCAAATCAAATCATCAAATAAAATTAACCCATATATCAATAACTTAAATGACCACCCTTCTAAGTTGAACCTTTTCACACTTAGAAAATCCTTTTAAAGCCTAAATAAAGACCACACAAACCTTACATGGCACACACATTAAATCACCACTTCTAGTCCATTTTAGGGTTATGCATGATTTGATGTTTGCATTTGTTTTTGGATGTAATATTTTAGTCTGGATGTTAGGATGTATGTGTGTAGAATGAACAGTATAATGATTTAATCTAATCATTATCCTCTGTAAGGGATTGTGCTTAAGGGGTGCTTTAATAAAAAATGTAACTACTTTTTTTTCTTGCTTATACCTAAGCATAATCCAAAATATAGGTGGACTTGGTTACCCATGTGTGGGGTGCTAAGTCCAATTTATACATGCTCTAGATTTGTATAGTTTGTTTAGCTAATATCTATTTTGCAGGTTTTAGTTAGATTTACTTTCTTTCTCTTTTCATGTACTTTTTGCAATTAGGATTTTGGAATGATTGTTATGGGGGATTAAGATGGACATTGGTTAAAAGATTATATCTTATATACCATGTGAAGCCTTTGGAGCATCCACATTCCAACCATTTAAAGAAGAAGGAAAAGAAGAAGAAAGAAGAAAGAAGAAGAAGAAAATGAAGAAGAATGAAGACCCATAACATGAATTCCTTGCTTAATGTAATTAATTCATTTGTAATCCGGGTTGTATAAGGGTAGAGCTTCATTTTTTTTTTTGGTTTGTGTGCGGTGGTGCCCAACCACAAATGATCTTTTATTCTTTTGCATTAACTTTATAAAATGTTTGATGTTTTATTTTGCTTATGCATTAGAAAATGTCATGTTCTTCTAATTTCTTCCTTGCTTTGATGTATGGCTTGGATGATGATTAGGCACTTAGGAAAAATAAATCTTCTACCAAATTAATCAATTTAAAATTAAAATAAACAACTCATAACCTCACTTAAAGCCAAAGCTAAAAATCAAGATAAGAGAATTAGCAACCCCTTAGCTGGATGAGTACTTCTTTTACAACATCATGCACAATAATATCTTATTTCACTCTTGATTGGAGGGCTTCCACCATTGCCAAAGAAACTTGGCTTGACCTTTGAGAGTCATGGTGGAAACACACCTCCTCCCTTCTCGCTAATTTTGGCCAATAATTATACTTCTCATGCATTAAGCATATGAATCCTATCTAACTCAAATGATTGTCCAAAAAATAAAATAACATGTAATATGATTTCATTAGATTTAGGTCATTTGAAGCATGCCCTTACATGATCTAGTCTCTTTAGAGTGAGTTTAAGGACTTAGTCTCTTTCTAAATAAATAATCCTAGCTATCTTGCATAAAGCATATGACTTGCCTACATGAATTTAAAATCATAGGAGAGTTAGTTGGACAGGTTGTAAGTCCAAGCAGTCGAGTGGTTTGTCCTCTCTTATGGAGGTAAACCATATGCCCATTTTTTCCTTAGATTTAGGTCATGCTTTTGGCCCTCACCAAAGCTCCCAAGATTCAGGTTCTGAGGTTGCTTCTCCCTTCTATGGGCCATAAGCATAAATCCTCACCTCTTAAGCATTTCCATGACCTTGCATCATGGAATAATAAGCCCTAAATTTCTAATAAAATCCAACTCAAACAAATAAATCCTTTACAAATTTCAAAATTGTAAATCCCAACCGTAGGATTGTTTAAGATGCTCGCTAGGTTTCCTAGCATTGTGAGCATCTCCTACTTATCTTCCTTTGGCTTCAATAATAACTCTCTCTTTAATCAATCCCATTTGATCTTCCAAAATAAACTAATCGATTTAGTCCTACCTATTGAAATCTTTGGAGATAATGATCATTTACCTTAATCAAGAGTATTCTAGGAATCTTATTCCTTAGATGTAATTAACTAGGCTTGCCTCCATGGGAACTTAAACAATTTAAAATAAACCCTACTTTACTTTTCATGTAAAGTAGGAAGAATCCTCATATATGCACCCATTATCCTTAGGAGTCCTTATTGAGGTGATTAGTCCATTGTAGGTGGTGACTTCTATCTTTGAGATAGTACACCTCTCCTCAATGTCATACCGATCACCCTAATAAGAACATCTGGATCTACATGGTGTCCCAAAAGTCATATATTTTATTTTCATTTATCCTCTTTAAAAGGATAGATGAAGGAATATTTTCAGATTTTTCGACTCCAGATGGTTCTCTCTCCATCTTTGGTAAATGATCATTGTTTTTAAGTATCAATAATGGATTTGTATTTTATACAGGTTCGAGACTATCCTTCTTTTTCGTTGGCACTTAGTTTATTTCACTCTTAAGCTAAAGTAGCCAACATCTTTAGGTTTTAGGACCTCATTCCAAGTAGGTCTTAAAACCCCTATTAGGTTCCCAAAAAGGTGAAAATAAAAATTTAATTAAAAGAAATAACTAAACAATTCCTCCTTACTATTTCTATGGTAAGGAAAGGTTAATTCCAAAAATAAAGAAAGAATAAATCCTTTTATGAAAAACATCATCTTTCCAAAAAGTACTTTTTCAAAATGCACATAATAAAATATTTTCACAAATTTTTTTGCAAACCAACCTCATCTAACAATCTTCAGGATTGTTATATGTAGAATTTTTGTAAAATAATAATAATAAAATCCAAAATCATTCTTTTCAAAAAGCACAAGTGAACTTCCTTATTCAATTTATTAAATGAGGACTTCACTTTCAAAAAATCAAAATCAACAATCATATTTTCTAAAAGCACAAATGAACACTTTCATTCAATATACTCAAATTTATTGAATGAAGGTTTTCATTTTCAATCAAAATCAATAATCAAATTTTTCCAAAAGCACAAATGAACAATTTCATTCAATATACTCAAATTTATTGAATGAAAGTTTTCATTTTTCAATCAAAAATCAAAAGTTAAATTTTCCAAAAGCACAAATGAACACTTTCATTCAATATACTCAAACTTATTGAATGAAGGGTTTCATTTTCAATCAAAATCAACAATCACATTTTCCAAAAGCACAAATGAACACTTTCATTCAATATACTCAAAATTTATTGAATGAAGGTTTTCATTTTCAATCAAAATCAACAATCACATTTTCCAAAATGAACACTTCTCATTCAATAACAAATTTATTGAATGAAAGTTTTCATTTCAATCAAAATAAACAATCATTTTCCAAAAGAAAAATGAACACTTCATTCAATATACTCAAATTTATTGAATGAAGGTTTTCATTTTCAATCAAAATCAACAATCATATTTTCAAAAGCACAAATGAATATCTCATTCAATATACTCAATTTTACTAAATGAGATTTCATTTCAAAATAAAACAACTATCATCTTTTCAAAATAAAATCAACATACATCTTTTCAAAAATCAAAATTAACAATCATTTTCCAAAATTAAAACAACATTTGGATTCTTCATTTAGCATACCCAAATTGCTAAGTGAAGATCCCTTTTCAAAATAATCAATAAACATCTTTTCAAAACATAAAATAACATTTGGATCTTTCATTTAGCATAACCAAATTTGCTAAGTGAAAATCCTTTTCAAAATCAAAATACATTTGGATCTTCATAGCATACCTAATTTATAAGGATCCTCTTTTCAAAAAATCAAAATAATGAAACACATTGAATTTCTTTAGCATACCTAAATTTGCTAAGGATCTCCTTTTCAAAAATCAACAAAAGTCAAAATAAACTACATTTGAATTTCCTTAGAATACCTAAATTTTCTAAGGATCCTCTCTTCAAAATAATCAAAATGAAACACATTTGAATTTCCTTAGCATACCTAAATTTGCTAAGAATCCTCTTTTCAACAAAATAAAAATGAAAGCACACTTGGATCTCTTATTTAGCATACCTAAATTTGCTAAGTAGAAATCCTCTTTCAAAAAAAAATTAAATAAATCAAAAGAACAAAATCAATCACATTGGATCCTTTATTTATCTTACCTAAATTTTCTAAGTAAAGATCTCTTTTTCAAAAATAACAAAACATTTGAATTCTTCATTTAGCATACCCAAATTTGCTAAGTGAAGATTACATTCTCAAAATTCACATGATTCACAAAACAAAATAAACAAGAAACAAAAGAAATAATTATTTTCAAACACTTCACCTAGCATACAAATTTGCTAAGTGAATAAATTCCAAAAACACCAAATCAAAAACAAAACCAATTGACCCTTACTTTAACATACTCAAATTTGTTAAAGGGAAGGGTCCTCAAATCAAAATCTAATATCAAACATGAACCTATAGAAGCATCTTTCTAAAAATATTTGAATCCACTTTTCAACATACCCAAATCTGTTGATGTTGGATTCATATTCAAAATTCTTCTTTTAATCAAATTTCAATCTTCTAAATCATTTGAACCCCACTTAACACTTCAAAGATGTTGGATGTGGGTTCAAATTATAAATTCAAATTTAGAAATTGACAAAAATAATAATATGATCCAAGCTCATTTTTTGCATTTGATCAATCATATTACATCATCTTCGGTTTTTAGTTGATTAGAAATGGCAGCTCATAAAGTTTGTGTTCACTTTTCCACATGGATGGACTTGGCCTTGGATCGAAATCTCCCCGATCATGCCCACCTTATCCATTTGGTTGGGGATTTGAGGTGAATCACATGAGGGCACTCCCTCATACTCAGATTATGGTGGTGGGCGTAGGTCATCGGTCAGTTACCATCATTGACATTATCGTTACCTTGATTCTAACCTTCCTTCATCAAAGAGGAAAGTAGTGGCAATCCCACCAATTTTAGTTGTAATAATGATAGTGCCTGCATGCCCCATGGTTTCCGTCTTGTAGCACCTCTCTAAGGGTAAGGCTCCTCTGATCCCAAAGATTGCCTCCTCAGCCTTTGAGGTTGGGTCTAGTTCTTACTCTACTCATCCTACCCAGACACAAAGGAGAAATAAAAACTACATGATCAAGCAGTATCATACTAGGATTGCCGGGAGATGAGGCTACATTCAGTTAGAGGAGGTTTACTTTGATCACCGGTGGATTATCTTCACCTCCTAGTGATTTAGCACCACCCTGGATTACTGAGTAGGTCAATGTTGGCCTCCATTCAGCTTGCCGGGGTGAGCTTCTGAGACATTCCATTCTTGAGCTCAATTTGATTTGAGATTCATCATACTCGTAGTGTGGGGAAACACCTTCGGTTGGCTCGGCAAGCTACCAGTGCCGACCATATAGATAGCATCCTACTTACTGGGACCAGTCATCATAGGAGGACAACTCCTATTCATAGAGAGACGGTGGTGTCTCCAACACACCACTCTACCCCATCCACCATCACCTATTCAACTCACAGCATCTCCAGTTCCACAGAAGGCTGTGAAGGCCATATCCGGGGAGAAGCATACCCCGTTGGTGATCTCGCTACGGTCGAGTGATCCTACTCCATCTATGCCTCCTATTATGGCAAGGCTAAGCTCTCCTGTTCTACCTTCTTCCCCAGTGGTTGTGCGGAGGGAGTGGCGACCCCGAAGCATAGTGGTCATCCCTTCACCAACACCATCAGTTCAGTAGGATATGGAGATGGTGGCGGCTATTGCAGAGGGAGTAGATGATAGTCCAGCTGCACCGATGGTAGTAGAACCTCCTAGTAGTGTCACCCCTTTAAGTGTGGATCATGAGTGTCTCTTAGTGAGTAGTCCTCATAGATTGATTCTCGTAGCAGGAGGTTGTCACATGATAGTGATCACCTTGCAAAATCATTTGTGCTTCATTGATCATTCTCTTGAAGAGATAGTGGCACATTATCTTGTATAAAGAAGAGATCTGAGATGGTCCGATGAGGAGAAGATCAACTTTGATCCCAATGAAGATGATTTGTTGGGAGACTGAGGGTTTGTATGGTGGATACAGGATCCCTCCTCAAGAGCGGAGACTATGGAAGGTGTTGAGCCCAAAGAAGACACCACTCACCTAACACCTCCGCAGATCAAGCAAAGGATGAAAAGATAGAAAAGGATGGAGAAGAGGCTCGAGAATCTATTCTATCTTAGCATTGTAAAATAAGCCAGAGTTCATCCTACCATAGTTGAGACCTAGCGAGTTGGTGCATGTCTTGGAACCAAGACTTTACCTCCAGTAGAGAAAGATAACACCAACATGTATAGGAAGGTAGTGGATAGTACCTCCATACAGGAAAAAGATATCAAGTCCATGGTTGAGTAGCAGATGAAGGAAGCATTGGCTCAAGCCCGAGGAGGATCATCAATTCCAAAGGGTAGACCCTACCAGGAGGAATTTGATGCAATCCAATATCCTAAGGGTTTCGTGTCACCTTCCTTCAAGAGTTTTGATGGCAGTGGGAACCCGAGATAGCATATTGCACACTTGAGGCTAGTTGTTGCAATGCCAGTGGCAGCGATGCTTTACTATTCTTCTTCTTCATCAGTAGCTTATCAGGGATAACTTTTGATTGGTATGCTAAACTTTATCAAGAGGTTTACTGGAGCTCATCAAAGGGACACTGTTAGTGATCTCATTGTGGCTCAACAAAACCATGGTGAGTCCCTTATTGATTACATTCTTAGATGGCATAATTTGAGTATGAAATACGAACCACAACTATCACAATATGCCATTAAGATTCTACAAAAAAATCCATGGCGGTCCTTCATGCTCAAAGGTTTCACCATCAAAACATTTGAGAAATTAATCAACAAGGTGGCTAGCTTACAAGAGAAGCAAATAATTACCTTCTCCGGATCTACCAACAAAGCTAAAGTAGAAGATATATGAGAAGAAGCAGGGGTGATAAGGTGGATAAGGGAAAGAGATCAGAGACCATAACCTCACCACTTCACCTCCTTTACCATCACCGAGGCAGCTCTACCGGCCTCCATAGTAGCCTCCATGGCCAGCACCACCGCCTCCTCAGCCACATCATCAATAATTATGGTACACATACCCGTAGGTAGCACCTACTATCTTATGGATAAATTAAACAAACCATATTCATTTAAGAGGGAGGTAGTTAAAAAATCTTTAAGAATCTCTTAAAGAAACTGACTTTGCTACCAAACCGGAAGGTGAGAAGTGGGCAAAAGAAATGATCCTAACTTCTGCCCCTACCACCGCATGCTAGGTCATGTTTTGGAGGATTGTTTTACATTCAAGGATTGCTTGAACATAGCTTCAAGATAAGTGCTATAGTTATCCCAAGGAATATCTTGTGGAACAACCATCCGCCCATTAGGTAATCCTTGGGATGACATGTGATCCTTCCAAAACCAAAGAAGGTTGGGATATCTCCTTATCCAAAACCTCTAAGAAAATTATATCGAAGATCAAGAAACTTTCTCTTGAGTCATCTCAAACCTCCAACATCAAGGAAGGTTTGCAAGTTGTTAGAGCCAACTCAAGGAAAGGGGAGCTCAGAAGCCAGTAGCAAAGATAGCCCCAAGATAGCCCAAGAGCACAACCATCGACGAAGTCCAACCTCCACCATCATGCCTACCACATCCTAGTTTCTTCCGCTAGTACATCTTGTATCGTGAGGATGAGGCATCAAATCCCTCACCACTCTTACTTTACCTGACTTCTACTTTGTTTCTCCTGTCAAATCCAAGAAATTGAAGAATAAAGCTAGTTTGAATTACATATGTGTCACTTCGATGGGTTGAATCTATTCTAAATAACTCTTCAAGTCTAAATAACTATAATTTTTGATCTTCCTCTTCTCGATTGAGTTAGATTTTCCTACTCCAAATACATGGGTTCACCTCTTGAGATAGACTTGGAATCATTCATTGAAGGGTCCCATAGGAGAAGCTATAGGAGCCCAACATGTAGAAATCTTCCATTACCTACCACAAGAGATCACCAAACCTCCGTAGTGGCAAGGTTCTACCTCCTAGGGCAGCACCTCAAGATAGAGGGAAACAAATCATTGGTTCAGAGGATCAAGAAGCCCTTCCACAAGATGCTCCGCCCTTGGATATGCTTGTGAAAAATCAGCCTAAGGTGGACTACAATGTCCTCTATGATCTAAGAAAGTAGACATCTAAGCAAAGTATATATGATGCTCTTGTCTTATCCAAAGAGATGAGGAAATCATTAATCAAGGCTCTCCTTAATCTTGAGATATGCTTAGCTCATTGATCGCTATTATTGAGGAGGCACATTATTCTAGAGAAGCTCAAGGGATCACTTTCATAGATGAAGACCTTCTTCTAGGGGACTTGGAGCACAACTGTCCCCTCTACATTACTACATGGGCAAATTCGACTTGCTAGAGTTCTCATTGATCCGTGCATCGTGAACATTATGAGTCTAAAGACCCGCCTATTTGAAGATCAACATCTCCACACGAGGAGATTGATGATGTTGAGAGGATTCAATGAACAAGGTGAGGCTTTAGTTCCATAGTGTTACCTTTGAGATAGGTGACTGGAAGACTGAAGCCAAGTTTTATATAATTGTTTTGAATACTTCATTCACGCTTTTGCCCTTGGATACATCGTAACAAGATATTCCATCCTCCATCGCATCAAGTTCAAGATGGATGATTGAGTACTGTGTCAAAGGAGATGAAAAGCCATTTTCAATTAGAGAGGTTGAGATATATGAGGATGCGACCTACTATCTTCCTCAAAACACCTTTCTTATGAACTTGGACAAAACTCAAATTCAAAGTAAAAGAAAATGAAGAAAAAGAAAAAAAGGCAAAATAAAAAGAAAAGAAAAAGGAAAATACAAGTGAACAAGTAAGGGGAATTGAAAAATAAATATATCCACATATCACATTCCACCTGTAATTCATTCCAACATATGGGCATGTGGGTAGAATGACTCAACCTCCACGTAGAGGCAAATAGAGGTAGTTCTAGAGGTGGAAGACCGTTGGCGCCAACAGAGTTATGTTCTAGTTCATGAGTACCCTACTATTCACATAGACTTGAATCTAGCTAGGATGAGTCTAATGTGATTAGTATACCAACCAACCCCTCTCGGGGTTCCATTGGAGGTGAACCTTGATCCAGATAACAATGAAGACCGGGCCTCTAGACAAAGAAAAAAATCATGTTTATGAGAAACTATTAGTAAAGGGAACCTTAACTTTAACCTCACTTTCATCTCAAAAAAGTTGAAGGTTTAGTAAGGTCTAAGTCTAAGTGATATGAAGTTGAAGAGATTCTTTTGGGATCATCATCTCAAGTCCAAGTTGATGTAGAACTTGAGGAGATACATTTAAAGAATTAATGAAATTACCATTTGACTTTACTCTTTGTGTTCATAAATCTTATAGTAAAGGTTTGGTTCCTCACACATGGTCCAAGCATAGGTCAGAGTACTTTGAAAAGATGTGGAATAATATAAGCAGGGAAGCACAATCAAAAGCATGACTAAGATTCGATACAATGGGTCCAGTCAATGATGATGATTACAACTTAGTTGTCACCAATCATTTAGAGTCTGATAGGTTCTTTTCATGCAACTTCAAATCTTATTAGAATGTGTGTTTAGAAAGCTCAGATGATCTAGATGATCTCTAAATCAAAGATACCGCCAATTTGAAGAGGAGATTCATTCATTCAATTGACAAGCTTAAAGAAATCAACCTTGGGATAAAAGAATATTCACGCCCGACATACATTAGTTCATTGCTGAATGAAGAAGAAACCAATGACTTAGTTAGGCTATTGACTAAGTTTAAAGACAGGCATGGAGTTATGCAAAAATGCTTGGATTATCTCCTGACGTAGCAGTCCACAAGCTAGCAATAGATTATAGTGCTAACCCTATCAAGCAAGCTCCTAGATGCATGAAATTAGAAATTGAAGAACAAGTCATTTCTTAAATCAAGAAATTGATCGATGCTGGTTTCATCATGGAAGAAAAATATCCTACTTGGTTAACCAGTGTCGTACCATTTCAGAAGAAGAATGGCCAAATTCGCATATGCACTAATTTTAGAGATTTAAATAAGGCACGTCCTAAGGATGAGTTTCCTCTTCCTATACCAGAATTAATGGTGAACATCGCCTCATCTCATGCATTTTTCTCTTTCAAGGATGGGTCATCTAGCTACAACTAAATCAAGATGGCCCCGAGGATGAAAGAAACACTCAAACCGATCATAATCTATTGTTATAGGTCATGCCTTGGCCTTAAAAAATGTTCTATATACCAATGGGCCATGACTCGATCTTCAATGAACTCATCCACCATCATTGAGTGCTATTGATGATCTAGTAGTCAAGAGTAGAAAAATGAAGACCATCTCTTGACTTGAGAGTATTTTTGAATGGTTAAGATAATATAACCTCAAAATGAATCCTCAAGTGTGCAAGAGTAGCTTCGGAAATTCCTTTGTTATCCCATAATGGGAATAGAAATAGATCTAGAAAAGATCAAAGCTATCTTAGAAATGCCACCTCCTAAAAGTTTAACTCAACTCGATCTTTCCAAGGATTTAAGATCTAAGATGCTTTATTTCCAACCTATCAGGGAGATGCAAGCATTTCTTAGCACTTATCAAAAAGGATGCCAAGTTCAAGTGGGATGACAAGTGTCAGTTTGCCTTTGAAGACATCAAGCAGTATTTGGTGAAGCTGCTAGTTCTAGCAGCCCCTATCCCGGGCATGCCACTCATCCTCTACACTACTATATTGGACGACTCACTCGACACTTTATTGGCCCAAGCCAACGATGAAGGAAAATAGAGTGCTCTCTAATACCTTAGCCATCGTCTAATTCCCACTAAAGCAAACTATCCACCTATTGAGAAATATTTCCTAGCTTTGATCTTTGCCTCTCAAAAGTTATGACACTATATGCTTTCTCATAAGGTGAACTTGATTTCCAGAACCAATCCACTGTAGTATCTCATGACATAGCCAATGCTATCTGATGATTGGCATGATGGTCCATGATTCTCTCATAGTTTGATATCACATTCATACCCCTCCGTGCGGTGAAAGGACAAGCACTAGCAAATTTCTTAGCAGCACATCCACTTCCTGTTGACTCCCCGCTTAGTGGTGATCTCCCTGACGAACAAATCATGAACTTAGGGGAGGTTGACAACCACCGATGGGAGATGTATTTTGATGGTGCAGCTTCTTTTCATAAAGGGGAAGCACCATGATCAACTCTTCTAAGAAAGGCGGGGGTAAGAATAGTTCTCCTAACTCTAGACCACGATGTGATGAGATTCTCATACTATCTTTCCAACCCCTGCACCAATAACGAAGCTGAGTATGAGGCTTTGATTGCCAGTCTAGAGTTAGCTATCACAGTTTGTGTCAAGAGCATCAACATCTTTGGGGATTCTCGATTGGTCATCAATCAGATTGTTGGATCCTACAAAGTTCTCAAACCCAAGCTTCGTCATTACCATGAGTATTCCATGAAGCTGTTGGCCCAAATTTTTGAAGTCACCATCTACAAGGTTCCCCAAGTAGAGAATGCAATAACAGATGCTTTGGCCAAACTTGCCAAATAATTGGCATGTCTAGAAGATGAGTCCATTCTAATATGGGTCAAAAATAGACAAGTTATATCCCTTATTAATGCTGAACTCATAGAGAGACTTTCTCTTGAAGGGGAGGTTATCGTTACCTATAAAGACAAGGAACTGGATTGGAGGCAACTGTTCATAGACTATTTGAACACTGATAAACTACCTAAAGAAAATTCATAAGCCCATCAGGTGATACAAAGAGCTCTCTCCTATGCTCTCATTGTTTACACCCTGTACTGACGTCCTTTGATCAAATGTGGTTACGTTGTTTAGACAAACATGAAGCCCATGGCATTATAACTGAGGTACATTCAGATCTATGTGGAGCACATCAATTCGACCTGAAGATGAAGATAAAGATCAAGATACTAGGATACTACTGCCTTCGATGATTATAGATTGCATGGATGTAACTAGAAGATGCCATCAGTGTCAGGTACACGGTGTGGTCCTACATCAACCATCCAATATTCTAGACCCTACATTGGCCTAGCCATTTGAGTGTTGGGGTACCGACATTGTGGTCCTATCGATCCTCCTTCTTCCAAGGGTCATCGGTTCATCTTAACTACCACCGACTACATTTCCAAGTGGGCAAAGGCAATCCCACTCAGAGAGGTCACAACTCAGCATATGCTTCAATTTTTTAAGAACCATATCGGATATTGGTTCAGGGTGCCTTAATGAATTATATCCGATAATGGTATTGCCTTCAAAAACACCAAAATCAACATCTTTGCTAGAAGACACAATATAGATTGGAGATTCTCCATTATCTACTACCCCAGAGCAAATGGCTTAGTAGAAGCATTCAACAAAACTCTCATCCAAATACTAAGGAAGACTCTTGATGAAAATAAGCGATAGTGGAACGAGTAGTTGGTTGATGCCTTGTGGGCCTACCGCACCACATACCAAACTCCAACTCAATCTACCCCATTTTCCTTAGTGTATGGAACTGAAGCTGTTCTACCTTTAGAAGTTCAACTCCCATCACTAAGGATAGCATTGGGTAGCAAGATCACTAAGCGCAGTAAAGTTGTGGTTAGAAGAGCTCAAAGGTTTGGAGGAGAGTCCCATGGAAGCTGCAAACCTCGAGTTATACAAGGCCAAAATGATTCAAGCTCACAACCAGCTCGTCCGCCTTAGGGCTTTTCGAGTAGGAGAACTTGTGTTAGTCCTAAGGAGACCAATTGTTGCTCATCAAAAGATGGGAGGCAAGTTTGAACCCACTTGGGAATGCCCCTATGTCATTGAGAAGGCCTACTAAGGAGGACCTTACCAACTCATTGATTATAAAGGGGAACACCCGATGCTTCTAATTAATGGGCTCTATGTAAAGAAAAATTACCCATAAAATAAATCATGTTTGAAAATAATTCTATCAATCAATAGAAATCTGATTCCATGTCATCAAAATCTTCTCTTCTTTCGTAGCATTGTTTGCTTATCTTTCAAATCCACCATGACGTGTTTAGGGTAGGTGTAAGAGTCTCCCAATGGCATCCTATCCCTCTTTCACAACATAAACACAATCTCTCGGCACTATTAGAATAGGTGTAAGAGAACCAGAGGCATCCTATTTTGATTAACACAATTAAGTTAGGTGTGAGAGAACCTAAGCGACATACTTTCTTAGTTGAAATCCCAACTTCCATCCATGGCATCATTTTATTAGATTCACCAACGTGTTTAGGTTAGGTGTAAGAGAACCCGAGAGGTGTCCTATTCCCTTTAGCAAAAGCACAAAAAATACACATCTTTTGTCTCAGGCTATTTTGATGTGGGAGCAAGCACCCGTGGCACTCACTCATTAGTTGCTCTAGGTCAGGTTTACATGCTACCTCACTAGTATGTCACCCCAATGGTCACTTGTTTAGAAGATGTGAGTCCCCATGCTTTCTTCTTAACTTGATCATTGCAAACCAACGATCACCTTGTTAGTATGGTAGACTTCACTGCCCAGCCAATAAGCTACCTCATGTTGATTTTGTTTAAGAAGATGTGAGTCCTCGAGCTTTTTTCTATCATCATGATCTAACTAGGTTGAGTATATTTGAGATTTATAATAAGTCCCCCAAAGGCTCCTTTCCTCTTGAATATATTTGAGTTGATATAAGTCCCCGAGTGGCATTCACTCAGGAGTCGCCCTAGGTCAGATAGCACCTATCGAGCCAAAAGATAGACTATCCCAGAATCGATCGCTATAGGATGTGAGTCCTCAGCTTTCTTCCTAGTCGATTGCAAACCAAGGCACCTTAGGTTGGTATGTCACTATGCTAACAGTAACTCACCCAATAGATACACCACTCTTGGCAGATGTGAGTCCCCGTGCTTTCTCCTTGAGTTGGCCACTGAATACCTATTTGATATATGATTAGCCATGTCATCTTCTCTAGGGTTTTGAATTAAGCCCTTAGTGGCCCCTCTCCCTATAGGCATTCTATTTGGATCACGTCCTTTGTGACCCTATTTAGACACTACCCAGGTTACTCTTAGATTGGAAAGTCCCCCTTTCCTAGTAGCCACCCCTGGGATTTGAGAATTTGTTCAGCGGATGTGCAGATTCTCCCTTGGTTCAGTAAATTTGAGATTGGTCTAGGCTGATATAAGCTCCTTCTCAGTTTGATCCCCCACAAACTAATAGGGTCAATGATAAACAAACAAACAAAATAAATAAAATAATTCGCTTGTGGATTTGGAATTCAAGCCTTTAAAGGGCCCTTTTTCCCAAGCAAGCATCCTATCTTTAGGCTAGTGTCAGTAGAAATCCCTATAGGAATTGTTTGAATACCTGAGTTGAGATAAATCCCCGGGTCGGTACTCACTCCGTAGTCACCCATAAGTCAGGTTCAATCTATCTTTCCACAAGCAAAGTTACCACTCCGCTTTGGAAGATGTAAGACTATGATGCATTCTTTTAGCATGATGCTTTAAACCGACGCCACCCTACAATTTGTTGCCCAAAGCATCCAATCACCCTGGTCTTTGTAGTGGAAGATGTGAGTCCCGAGATTTCTTCCTCAAATTGATCATTGCAATTGAAAGGCACTCCTTTGATCGATAGTTCTCCCATCGCCAGAAGCTACTCCCTTTGGTTTAAATGAGATAGGTCTAGGCTAATATAAGCTCATGATACATTGCAAACCAACGTAATCCATCAAAATAAACAAATCTAAAAATGAAATTAATCTTTGATTATCTTTGTGCTGATTTAAGTCCCTGAGTGGCATTCACTCAATAATTAGCCCTAGGTTGGGTTCGATTTATTACCCAAATCAATCGATCACCCCAATGGTTCCTTATTTTAGAAGATGTGAGTCCCCGTGCTTTCTTTCTAACTTGATCATTGCACACCAAAAGGCATCCCTCTGGTTGGTTAGTCCTACTTTATGGTTGGTAGGCTTTTCCCTTTGGATTGGTAAATCTGAGTTTGCTCAAGGCCTCCACGGCCCCTACTCAGTAAAGTCCATCGCAAACCAATGGGACCCATCAAAACTAACTAAAAATGAAATTAATTTTGACTATCTTTGAGTCAATCTAAGTCCCCCAGTGACATTCACTCAATCCGCCCCTAGGTTGGGTTTTCATGTTGCTCTTGCCAATGAGTCCCTCAACAACCTGTCCCTACTTTGAGGATGTTTCTTCCTAATATAGCTGTTGCACACTGAAAGGCATTCCCTTTGGTTGGCTAGTCTTACTATGTGTTTAGTGGACTACCCCTTTGGATTGGTAAATCTGAGTTAGGTCTAGGTCTCCATGCCTCCCACTCAGTGCGGTCCATAGAAAACCAACAGAGTCCATTTCAAAATCCAAAATTAAAAATTTTGAAACAAACAAAACAAAAAAATTCAATCAATCCAATCAAACCTTTTGCTCCTCCTCAATGAGATGCAAACCTTTCTAGCTCCCCAGCAGATCTCTAATTCTAATCCCTCAGTGGATTTCACAACCCCTCCTTTGTGGATGACTTGAACTTGCCTCCCTAGTGGAAAGTTCACTTTTCTATCCCCTGTGGAGTCAAAACAAAATAAATTAAATAAACAACAAATTGAAACAAATCCAACCCTCTTCCCCAGTGGAACTTAATTAAACAAATCAAATTAATTTCTCCCTAGACTCAAATCAAATCAAATCTCTCATCCCCTAGTGGATGATTTGAACCAATTTCCCTAGTGAAAGGTTCACATACTCTATCCTAGTGGATTTTCCTTCCCTCTCTTATGTCTTTGACATGAGTAGGGTCACATTGCACTAAGCTCTGGCTTCCTTCTACACCTCGGGTTAGGAGGAGAGTGTCTCTATTAGTGCTTGTGATCGTTCGGTGTTGTTGATCATTTTGGTCAACATAATATGCGTGTTCCTTGTCAGTCACACCACACTTATTGGGCGCCCTTTGTTGACCTCATTTTTAGGATGAGCTCTCAACCCCTCCATCTTAAACATATGACTTCTCTTAGATATTAAGAGTTTCTTAGTCTCAAGATACTTCTAGTGATTAGGTGAACACCTAACCTAACCCTAGAGACTTAGAAGAGTTACCATAGGAATAGGTCATGTCTTAGGGGTGTTGGGAAAATTTGCCTACCCTTAGCTTGAACCAAATCCTCACTTCCTTCTTTCAAAATAAACTCCAAACTCATATCAAATCCAAATCAATTCAAATTCAAGAAATTTTCTCATAACCCACTTATATTCTCATTTAAATTCACATATATAAATGAAATATAAATTCAAATCAATCAAACCAAATCAAAAATTCAAATCCAAATCAAAAACCCTTCCTAAGTCCTTTAATTCCCTCTTAAGGACTTAGCCTAATAAATCATGTTCAAATCAATTTAAAGTGAACCCAAATTGCAACCTAAACCAAATTGATTGCAACCAATGGCTCAAGTTCACTCCAAATTGATTATTGAACTTGACCAATGCCTTAATTAAACTTAATTTGATCAATTAGCCAACTAGACCCAACCTAGCCTAATTGACCATGAACACAACTTGACCTAAAGGTCAAATCAAGCCAAAATTAAATATAAACCAAATTGATTAGAAACAAAGATACCAATCCATTTCAAAAGTTAAACCAAACACAAACTAAGCCATGATTCAAGCCAATTTGGTCAATTTCAAATTGTCAACTTAGCCCAAATTGACCTAAAGGATCAAATTGGACAAAATCCAAATTAAATACAAATTAAACCAAATTAATTGAAACCAATTGAACCAATATACTCCAAATAGTCATTTGAACTTGGCCCAACTTTTGTTTGACCCAATTTGACCAATTGGTCAACCTAACCCATTTTGACCCGATTTTACCCAAATAGGTCAAATTAACCCAAACTAAACCAAATGAACTTCAAATGACATGAAATTTGGTCCAACTTACTTTTGACTCATTTCAAATCTGCCCAAATCAAATTAAATATCAGATGACCACTTTTTCCTTGGGTCAAGGGCATTCCATGAGAAATGACACTTTCCCAAGTGGTCATTTCTCTTGCTAGGCCACTTGGCACTCATCCATTGGTCCACATAGGCACCAAGGACACTAATTTTCTGACCCAAGAGTGGTTGGGGTAGCCATGACTCATGGGGAGGTGAAATCACCTCACCTCTCCCATTGGAACACTTGGCATGAAGGACACTCACCTCCCCTTGGCTAGGACACCCACTTGTCCTTCATGGTAGCCACTTTCCATGCCTTAGCCAACCATAGGTAGAACCTAAGATGATTCTCTTCCATTCCCAACCATCCCAAGCCAAATGACTTGAGTTTGGAGCCAAAATTTTAAATAAAAACTAGATTTTAGTGGCTGAAGGAAATCCCCCATTCCTCTCATTCTCCTCCTCCTAGATCTCCCAAAGCCATTGATAATCACCCCCACTTCATTTTGGAGAGAAATACTTCAAAACTAAGTGGATTTCGGTGAGGAAATGACGATCACCAGAGGAAACTTTATTTTGACGTGAAGGCGAGGATATAAAGCTCAATCCAAGGATTCTTTCCCTCACTCAACAACACGCTCGAGTCACCATTGCTACCGAAAATCATCCCCGGTGAGTTAACCTTCAAAAATCGTAGCCGGCCTTAGGATCCCTCATTTTGTGATAATTTTTTCATGATGTTTTTGAATCTACCCTACATAATCCCGCATTTTTACTTTAAATCATCCCAATTAGAAAATAGAATTTTTTGGTGAAATCGACAAAAAAATGAGTCCATTTGGACAAGTTTTTACTTAGAAATCTTATTTTTCTTTTTTTAAAAAATTACGTTTTTACATTTCATCACCGGGGTACTACAGCGGTCGTCCGATCCCATGGTTCATAAGATTGGACAGCTCGGATCATGTGGATCATGCGATCCGGGCCTTCGGATCATCTGATGCGATATGGACCATCCGATCACATTGTTCTCACGATCAACGGCCGACACCAATCGGGTGATCGCCGGGATCACGATCCGATTCGAACCATCCGACCGAACGGATCCAGAGTGAACCGCGGGTCGCTCTCTAGACCATTGACTGGTCTTCCAGCCTAAATGGTTGACATGACACTGAACGTGAATTACGCGGGCGCCATGCGCGTTAATGACGCTGCACCGTCGCGTCACGCCGTCGCTGAGATTTTCTGATTTAAAAAATTAATTTAAATAACCTAAAATTTCAAAATTTTATAGAAAATAAAATACTTAACCAAAAATTGCAAACAAGGCTCGTTAGATTCATCTTTTCAAGAGGAATCGAACAAACCCAAAATCCGTAAATTTTATAAATATTTTGAGCTTAATTTAAGTTTTAGTAAAAATCAAATTTCATTAATTAAACCAAAAATACATGTTAGATTAAATTGAAATTTTCAGAGATTAAAATTGATGTTAAAATAAACCTAAAATAAAAATTCCAAGTCAAAATGACCTTTGGATTAAAAGATATTAAATTTTGAGTGTCAAATGATTTATTTTAATAAAATAAATTAGCAGAATTCATAAAAATCACTTAAATCAATTGAAACTTTCTAAATTCATAACTAATTATAGAAAACTCTAAAAATACAAACTCAAGTTCATTTTAAAGATAATTCAGAGGAAAATCTAATAAAATTATTTTTAATTTAGTTTAAACAATACATTGTTCTTAATTAAGATTTATTTAAAACTTAATAACCTTAATTACTCCCTAATGACTTCATTAATTAATTCCAAACTTCTTAGCCATCTTTAGTGGGATGACTTGTACCTCTCCTAATTTTCTTGGAATTTATTAATTAGATAATCAAAAAAATTAATTAATGAACCCCTAATCACTCTTAATATAATTAAGGTTAAGCATATGAACAGTAGTTTAATTCCTTGATTAAGATAATTAAACTTTATTTAAGTGTTTAGAAGGTTTATGGAATGATTTTGGGATATTTTCTTAAGCTATTCCCTAAATCTCTTAATCCAAATCTAATTAGGGCTAATCCACTAATGATCTACTTAATTAATCAAATAAAATTCTCAAAACCAAAACTAATCTAGAAACTTAATCAATCCTTTTTGGGTAGATACTTAGGTTTTCAATAACCTAAATAGACTTAAGGAAATCGAACATAACCCATATGTGTGGGAAAGGTTATGAAAGTACTTAAATTAAACCCTTTACCTTAATTATTCATTAACTGTAAGCCAATTGCATTAGGTACCTTTCTTTGTAGGATGCATTGTTGATTTAAATTCCTTATGATTTTATGTCATACATTGGCTCATAATTATTTGATTAAATATGTTAAAGTGGTACAGGTAAGTGATAATTAATGAACTTAATCTATACCTTAACCTAACCAAAGCATAAAATTAATATAATTACCTAAAAATTAAACTAAAACAATACACACATGTGGGAATGGGGAAGGACCAGCAAACCTTCTCACACTTTTGTAATTCAAATCAAACTCAAAACAAAATTATAGTCTCTTTAAACAAGTTTTGATTCTCTTTAAATGACCTCACTTCATAAGATTATCTTTAAGAATTAATTAGAGTGAATGATAATTACATTCTTACATCACTTTATTTCTTTCCTAGCATGCTAAATGTATGTCATATAAAAATCATACATTCATGCTCTTCAAAAATCAAATTCAAAATGAAATGTTTTCTTTATGTCAAATTGCATGTTTTGGCTAAAGTAAAAAATATGAGTGGCTATTATCACTATTAAATTCAAAACTATTTTTAAAATCTATAAATCAAATACCTAAAACTAAAAGTGTGCTACTTATAATTATTTATAAGCAGGAATGTGGATATAAATATAAAGATGTGCATTGTAGCCTTCCTTTTCTTTTCTTTTATTATGGTTTTGAATGGATTTTCCAAAGTGTATAGTTCATTTGAAAAGAACATAACACTTGTCTAATTCCCTTCCTATTCATTCCTATAGTATTACTTAAGAAGGACATCTACATTTGCACATATAAATTGCATAAACAAAATAAGTCAACCAACACAAACTTTTTGCATCTTTCTTTTTAATTCATTTCTTTTGTACACATGCTTGTATTTAAGAAAAATGGTATATTAGTCTGGACAACCCTGGGGTTGCGAAGCTTTAAGTATCCCTAAGTAGGTCTTGTACCTTACACCCCTCGTTAACAATGACACCGTGCTCATTTATGCCTTTCATACATACATGTGTGCATGTGAAAAATGAATAAGAAAACCTCTTTTCTACTTAATGATAATCATGCATCATAAAGCATTCAAATTTTCTTAAGTAACTCACCTAGCATTCTCTTTTCATGCATTTCTTTTTGTACATGCACATGTATTTAAGAAAAGTGATATATATGGACAACCACAGTTGTAAAGGCTTTAAGTAGCCCTAAGAAGGTCTTGTTACCCGGTTAACAATGGCGAATCACTTATGTATTTTATACTTGTAAATGTGCATATGAAAAATGGATAAAAGAATCACTCTCTACTTAACAAAATCATGCATGAAGCATTCCCCTTAAGCAACGCCTCTTAGCATTCATTATTAAGGTCTGGTAAATACTTGCATTGCATGTATAGATATGCTTAAGATTCATTCATGTGCATGATACACATGTAGGAAAAAAAATAAAATGTTGTGTGTTTTGTGATAGTAATTCACTTTACTTAATCTTAAAATGCCTTTCTTTTTCAATAGGTTTGTTTAAAGAAAATCTAAACTTAGGATTAATTAAAATACATAATAAATATACACTAAGTAAAAAAATATTAATGAAACTACCTTAGAAATCACTTAAGGTAGGGAGGAAAGAGAAGTTCTCTTCTCTTTTCCTCTCTTTACAACCTTTAGTAATTAAGTAGGTTCATTCAAACCAAATCAAAGCATCAAATATAATTAACACAGATCAACTAAATAACTTAAATGAGACCACCCTTCTAAGTTGAACCTTTTCACACTTAGAAAATCCTAACTTTAAAGCTAGCATGCATACCACACACAAACCTTACATGGCACACACATTAGGCTAACTCACCACTTCTAGTCCTATGTTAGGGGTGCATGGTTAATGCTGTTTTGATGATATTTTGTTTGATGTTAGTGCATGATTTGATGTTTGCTTTTGTTTTGTGGTGTGATATTTTAGTGGATGTTAGGGTGTATAGAGAATGAATGGTAGGATAATTTAGTCTAATCATTATCTTCTACAGGGAATTGTGCTTAAGGGGCGCTTTAATAAAAATGCAACTACTTTTGCTGTGCAGATTGCTTATACCCTTAAACATAATCCAAAATAGGCTAGGTGGACTTGGTTACCCATGTGTGGGTTGCTCAGTTCATTTTGTTAATATACATGCTTGGGATTTGTATGGTTTGTGTAGCTAATCTCTATTTTGCAAGTTTTAGTTAGATTTACTTTCTTTCCCTTTTCATGTACTTTTCCAATTAGGATTTTAGAATGATTATTATGGGGGATTAGGATGAATAATGGTTATAAGATTATATCTTATGTACTATGTGAAGCCTTTGGAGCATCCACATTCTAACCATTTAAAATAAGGAACCAAAAGAAGAAAGAATAAAGAAAAAATGAAGAAATTATGACCCCTATAACATGAATTCATTGCTTAATTGTAATTAATTCATTTGTAATCCGGGTTGTATAGGGTGAGCTTGACTACCTAATTATTTTTGGGTTTGTGCGGTGGTACCCGACCACAAATGGCCTTTTATTCTTTTATGTTATCTTTATAAAATGTTTGATGTTTTGTTTAGCTTGTGCATTAGAAAATGGCATGTTCTTTTAGTTTCTTCCTTGCTTTGATGTATGGCCTGGATGACGATTAGGCTCTTAAGGAAAAAATAAATCTTCTGCCAAATTAATCAACTCAAAATTAAAAATAAATAACTCATAACCTCACTTAAAACCTAAGCTAAAAATCAAAATAAAAGAATTAGCAACCCTTTAGCTGGATGAGTATTTCTTTTACAATATCATGGACAATAGCATCTTGTTTCACTCTTGATTGGAGGGCTTCCACCTTTGCCAGAGAAACTTGGCTTGACCTTTGAGAGCCATGGTGGAAACACACCTCCTCCCTTCTCTTTGATTTTGGCCAATAATTTTACTTCTCAGGCATTTAATTATATGCATCCTATAAGCCCGAGTCAAATGATTGTCCAAAAAAATGGAAATAACATGTAATATGATTTACATTAGATTTAGGTCATTTGAAGCATGCCCTTACATGATCTAGTCTCTTGAGGGAGTGAGTTTAAGGACTTAGTCTCTTTCTAAATAAATAACAACTTAGTTATCTTTCATAAAGCATATGACTTGCCTACATGAATTTAAAATCATAGGAGGAGTTAGTTGGCCCACCCCACTTGTAAGTCCAAGTCACTTGGTTTGTCCTCTCTTGAGGTAAACCATATGCCCATTTTGCCTTAGATTTAAGTTACTTGGCCCTCACCAAAGCTCCTTAGATTCAGGTTCTAAGGTTGCTTCTCCCTTCTATGGGCCATAAGCATAAATCCTCACCTCTTAAGCATTTCCATGACCTTGCATCATGGAATTATAAGCCTTAAATTTCTAATAAAAGTCCAACTCAAATAAATAAATCCTTTTCGAATTTCAAAAATGTAAATCCCAACTGCAGGATAGTTTGAGATGCTCGCTAGGTTTCCTAGCATCGTTAGCATCTCCTACTTATCTTCCTTTGGCTTCAATAATAACTCTCTCCTTTGATCAATCCCATTTGATCTTCCAAAATAAACTAAGATTGATAGTCCTACCTTTTGAAATCTTTAGAGACAATGATAATTTACCTTAATCAAGAGTATTCTTAAGGAATCTCATTTCTTAAGATGTAATTAACAATGGGGGCTTGCCTCCATAGGGGACTTAACGAACCCGGTTTAAAATAAACCCTACTTTACTTTTTCATGTAAAGTAGGGGAAGCATCTCTGGTACATATGCAGACCCATTATCTTTAAGAGTCCTTATTGAGGTGATTAGGTCCATTGTAGGGAGGTAACTTCTATCTTTCGAGATAGTACACCTCTTCTCAATGTCATACGATTGCCCTCAATAAGAATATCTATGGATCTATGTGGTGTCCCAACCAAAAGGCGTATATTTCTATTTTCATTTATCCTCTTCAAAAGGATAGATGAAGGAAGGAATATTTTCACCACAATGTCCTTTTCTTGTTCACTTGAACTTTCATTTTTCTTTTCTTTTTCTTTTTCCTTTTCTTTTTCTTCTTTTTTTTTCTTTTGTATTTGAATTTTGCCCAATCTCACGAGAAAAAGTGTTTTGAAGAAGATAGTAGGTCACATCTTCATATATCTCAATCTCTCTGACTGAAAATAGCTTTTCATTCCCTTTGACATAGTATTTAAGTCCATCCCTTCTGAACTTGATGCACTGATGAAGGTAGGATGTAATCATCTTGTTCTAGTGCATCCAAAGACTACCGAGTAAAGCAGTGAATGAAGCATTTGAATCAATGATATAGAACTTGGCTTTAGTCTTCTAGTCACCTATTTCCAAAGGTAACACTATGGAACCTAAAGCCCTCTCACCTTGTTCATTGAATCCTCTCAACATCACTCAATCTTCTCAGAGTGTAGAGATGTTAATCCTCAAGTAGGCAAGGGTCTTTAGACTCATAATATTCACCGATGCATCTGGATCAACAAGAACCCTAGAAAGTCTGAATCTTCCCATGCCCACTATAATGTGTAGAGGGCTCCATGTACCCCAGTAGAAGGTCTTCATCTATGAAAGTGATTCCCTGGGCTTCTCTTAAATAATGTACCTCCACTCCAACAGCGGTCAGCTGAGTTAAGCATATCTCTGGATCAAGAAGAGCCTTGATTAATGATTCTCTCATCTATTTGGATAAGACAAGGGCATCATATATGCTTAACTTAGATGGAAACTTTCTTAAGTCAGAGAAGACAATGTAATCCACTTTGGGTTGATCCTCCACAAGCATATCCCTGGGTGGAATATCTTGTGGAGGGACTTCTCGATCATCAGAACTAATGACTTAGTTCCCCTTATCTTGAGGTGCTGCCTTAGGAAGTAGAACCTTGCCACTACAGAGGTTGACTTCGATGATCTCTTATGTTAGGTTAGTGGAAGATTCTACCTGCTCGTTAGGCTCACCTGCAGCTTCTCTTATGAAACTCTTAGAACCAGATGATTCCAAGTCCATCTCAAGAGGTGAACCCATATTATTCGGAGAAGAAAAATCCAACTCTGAATCAGAAAGAGGAAAATCAGAGTTGTTTTAATTATTATTTAGACTTGGAGAGTTTTCTAAAAGAGTAGAGTTAGACAACCCATCAGAAGTGACACAAATGTAATTCAAGCTAGCTTTATTTCTCGATTTCTTAGATTTTGAAGGAGGTATATAGTAGAAATCAAGTTAAGTAAGAGGGGTGAGGAATTTGATTCTCTCATCCACCGATACAAGATGTCTATTGGAAGAAGAGCTAGCTGAAGTAGAAGTTTCAGCTGATGTAATAACTACAACGGTGGAATGGAGGCTAGGCTCGTCGGTGGTTGCACTACTTGTATATCCCGAGATAGTATGGGCTACTGCTGCTGCTGAGCTCCCTCTTTCCCCAAGTTGTCTTTGGCAACCTGCAAACCTTCCTTGATGTTGGAGGTTCGAGCTGCCTCAGGCACCTGCAAGGAAAGTTTCTTGATTTTTGATACAATCTTTTTAGAGGTTCGGGATAAGAAGATATCCCAACCTTCTTAGGTTTTGAGAGGATCACAAGTATCCCCAAAGATTACCCTAATAGAACTGGATGGTTGTTCCACAAGGTATTCCTTTGGGATACCTATGGTGCCTGTCTTGTAGCTATGCTTAAGGCAGTCCTTGAATGTAAAGCAATCCTCCAAAACATGGCCTAGCATGTGGTGGTAGGGGCATAAGTTAGGATCATTGCTCTTGCCCACTTCTTCTAGCCATCTAGGCTTGGGTATGAAAATCAAGTTTCTTTAAGAGATTCTTAAAAAATTTTCTGATTACCTCCCTCTTAAATGAATAATGTTTGTTTAGTTTATCCAAAATAGTGGGTGGATGGTAGCTACTTGGCGGTGGGTATGTGTACTGTTGCTGCTGTGTGTATGGCTAAGGAGGAGGTGGAGAAGACTGCTGTGGTGGCCAGTAGGATGGCCTCGGTGGTAGTAGAGGTGGTGAAAGTGACAGCTGTGGAGCACGAGGTCTCTCATGCTGATCTTTAGTCAGCTGCTTCCTCTTTCTAACATTGCTACTACCCCTGACTTCTTCTCATAAGCTTTATGTGGCTTTGGCTTTGATGATTAATCTAAAAAAGGTAACTATTTGACTTCTCCTTGTAAGCTAGCCACCTTGTTGATTAGCTTCTCAAATGTCTTGATGGTAAAACCTTTGAGCATGAAGGCGACCGGGCCATGAATATTCTTTAGTAGAATTTTGATGGCGTGCTATTTAGATAGTTGTGGTTCATATTTCATACTCAAATTGCACCATCTGAGAATATATTCAATGAGGGACTCACCAAGGTGTTGTTGAGCCACAACGAGATCGCCTACAATCACCCTTTTGATGAGCTCTAGCAAATCTCTTAATGAAGAGTTGCTCCAACTCAACAAAAGTCTTCACTGAACTGTTGGGGAGTTCAACATATCAATCAAAGGCTATGCTTGCTAAGCTACTGATAAAATGATGGAATAATAATGCATCACTGCCACCAGCATTGCAATAGTTAGCTCTGAAGTGCGCTATATGCTACCGTGTGTTCCCGTTGCCATCAAAGTTCTTGAAAGAAGGTGGCATGAAACCCTTAGGATACTGGATGGCATCAAATTCCTCTGGGTAGGTTCTACCCTTTGAAACTGATGATCCTCCTCGGGTTCATGCCAATACTTCTCTCACCTGCTGCTCAACCATGAGTTTAATGTCTTTTTCTTGTACGGAGGTACTATCCACTACCTTCCTATACATGTTGGTGCTGCCCTGCTCTACTGGAGGTCTTGGTTTGAAGGATGCACTGCCGGGGCTTGGTTCTAAAGTGCCAAAACTACTGCTAGCAACTCTTCAAGCCTCTTTCCCATCCTATCTATTTGTTCATTCTTCTATTTTAATTATTGAAGGAGGTGTTGGGTCGAATGAGTTGTATCCTTCTGCTCGACCACAATACCTTCCAAACTCTACTGATCCTGGAGGAGGGAACCCCTGGTGTCTACCATGTGTACTCATGTTGAATCCTCCAATAGATCATCTTCATTAGGATCAAAACTTACCTTCTCATCCTCTAGATCAGACCAGGAATCCCCTAGAATTTCCTTCTTCTTAACTAGATACTGAGCTACAATGTCATCTAGGGATCGATCCAACTGAACAGGTACAAAAGATCGAGGCTGATCGGTGGTAGGATCACTGTCATGAATAGAGAGACATCTAACCTCCCCTGCTGTTGGAGAACTAATCTTGTGACTATGCTCACTAAAGGATAAATGCTCCTAACACTAGATCTGGGTGGAGTGGTACTCCTAGGAGTATCTATGTCCATAGGGGCAACTGAAATGTCTTCTCCTCCCTCTACTGCTACTTTCTCCATAGTCAGCTATGGTGGTGGTGGGGATGGCACAACTACAATGCTCTGTGGTTGCCATTCCCTCTTCACCATAACTAGGGTCGGCAGAGAGCTCACTAGTCATGGTGTAGATGGAATGGGATCTCTTGGCTGTAGCCAGATTACCAGTGGGGCTCTCTTTTCCATGGATGCAACCTTCATGGCTTTTATTGGAACTATGGATGATGGAACTTATACCGGAGATGGTGGGCGTGGAGTAGAGCGGTGTGACGGAGGTACCACTGACTCTCTCTGTGTAAGCTCCTATCCTATGGTGGGTTGTACCCGTTAATAGAATGATATCAGCATGATCAGCATGAGTAGCATGTTGATCGGGAAGTCCACGAGGGGCAAAGGCAGCCGACTATCTGGCATACCTATGTCTCTCTCTGCTAATAATCTATACTAATATGGGCCTCCTTGGCCCACTCCTATCTGATATGCTCCCCTACACTGTGAAGGATGACAGAACGTAAATCAAATTGATCCTCAGACTCTGATCTGTAAGCTTTGATAACTCAATGCAGAATTGATCTAAGGCTGGCATACGACCTCCTCCTATCATTGATATAAGCCTCAAAATGAACTACAAATGAAGGTGAAACTGAGATCCTCCTAATGTCTTCCTCTCCATCAAAACCAGAGAGGGGGTGAAACTTGTTCTCTGTGATAAGAGGAGACACTATCCTAGGTAACTCCCCCATTGCAGACTAGGAAACTGCCTCTAGCTCATTGGCTATGGGTTGAATCCTTGATCTTGTGGCACCGTCGGGTCCCGGGAGGCAAAGATGAGAACTAGACCCTACCTCATAGGTGGGGGAGATTATCACTGAAGATAGGGTAGCCTTCCCCTTGGAAGGATCCAATAAGTGGGTGCTAGCCCGTACTGGGGAAGAAAGGAACCAGTGCGGAATTAGAACTGCTCAGAATGGCCATAACCTTCCTCTTCGCGTGAAACTCGAGTCGACGATATCTCAACCGGATGACCCGGCTTTTCACGTCACCACATCCTTAGGTTGTGAGGGTGGTCCCCTCATAAGTGATCCTAGACCACTCAAAACCTCAGCTAAAATGAATGAGGTGGGTAAAGTGTGTCTGTGGGGCTGGCCTGATCGAATGCCAAATCCATCCCAAAAGGAAAAATAAACACATACTTCTAGGTTGCCATTTAAACTCAACTGGGTTGAACTTCTACAATTTTAGAAAACAAACCCAAATTAGATTTCTTGCTTTAATTTTTTTTTTAGAATTTGAACCCGCACTCAACAATTTGAATATGTTAAGTGGGGCTCTTTGATTTTGGAGAGAGACTTTGAGTTTATAATTGGAAAAGAGATTTTTGAATGTAGAATTCACTTTCAATAAATTTGTGTATGTTGAAAATGGGTTCAAATATTTTTGGAGAGATTGATGCTTCCATAGGTTCATATTTGAATTTGATTTTTGATTGTTTGGGGACCCTTCATTTAACAAATTTGAGTATGTTAAAGTAAAGGGTCAATTGATTTTGTTTTGATTTGTGATTTTGGAATTTACTCACTTAGCAAATTTAGGTTTGCTAGGTGAGGTGTTTGAAAATAATTTTCTTCTTTTGTTTGCTTATTTGTGAGTTATGTGTGAATTTGAAAATGGAATCTTTACTTAGTAAATTTGGGTATGCTAAATGAAGAATCCAAATGTTTTGTTATTTTGATGACTTTTGGAAAGAGAATTCTTTACTTAGCAAATTTAGGTATGCTAAATAAAAGAAATCCAAATGTGTTTTGTTTTGATGATTTTGAAAAGAGGATTCTTAGCAAATTTAGGTATGCTAAAGAAAGGATCTATGTGATTTTTGATTTTATTTTAATTTTTTGAAAAGAGGATTCTTTACTTAGCAAATTTAGGTATGCTAAATAAAGGATCCAGGTGTGTTTTGATTTTTTATTTTGAAAAGAGGATTCTTTACTTAGCAAATTTAGGTATGCTAAATAAAGGATCCAGGTGTGTTTTGATTTTTGATTTTGAAAAGAGGATACTTTACTTAGCTAATTTAGGTATGCTAAATAAAGGATCCATGTGTGTTTTGATTTTTTGATTTTGACAAGAGGATTCTTTACTTAGCAAATTTAGGTATGCTAAATAAAGGATCCATGTGTGTTTTGATTTTTGATTTTGAAAAGAGGATTCTTTACTTAGCAAATTTAGGTATGCTAAATAAAGGATCCAGGTGTGTTTTGATGTTTGATTTTGAAAAGAGGATACTTTACTTAGCTAATTTAGGTATGCTAAATAAAGGATCCATGTGTGTTTTGATTTTTTTTTTGATTTTGACAAGAGGATTCTTTACTTAGCAAATTTAGGTATGCTAAATAAAGGATCCATGTGTGTTTTGATTTCTTGATTTTGAACTTTTGAAAATGAGAACTTTACTTAGAAAATTTGTGTATGCTAAATAAGGTTCAAATGTGTTTTTGATTTTGATGTTTTGATTTTTGAAAAGAGGATTTTCACTTAGCAAATTTGGGAATGCTAAATGAAGAATCCAAGTGTGTTTTATTTTTTTGTGATTTTGATTTTGAAAAGAGGATCTCCACTTAGCAAATTTAGGTATGCTAAATGAAGGATCCAAATGTTGTTTGATTTTGATTTCGAAAAGAGGATCTTCATTTAGCAAATTTGGGTATGCTAAATGAGGGATCCTAACGTGTTTTGATTTTTATGCTTTGAAATTTTTTATTAATTTTTTTTGAAAAGGGATCTTCACTTAGCAAATTTAGGTATGATTAGCAAATTTTTTTTATGATAAATGAAAGATCCAAATGTGTTTCATGTTTTGAAAAGATGAATATTGATTTTATTTTTGATAAGATGATTGCTGATTTTAATTTAAGAAGATGACTGCTGATTTCATTTTTGAAAAGATGATTGTTGATTTTATTTTGAAAATGAAATCTTCAATAAATTGAATGAGGATGTTCATTTGTGATTTTGGAAAATATGATTTTGGATTTTATTTTTGAAAAGATGATTGTTGATTTTGTTTTGAAAATGAAATATTCATTCAATAAATTGAATGAGGATGTTCATTTGTGCTTTTGGAAAATATGATTTTGGATTTTATTTTTGAAAAAAGATGATTGTTGATTTTGTTTTAAAAATGAAATCTTCATTCAATAAATTGAATGAGGTGTTCATTGGTGCTTTTGGAAAATATGATTTTGGATTTTATTTTTGAAAAGATGATTGTTGATTTTATTTTGAAAATAAAATTTTCATTCAATAAATTGAATGATGATGTTCATTTGTGCTTTTGGAAAATATGATTTTGGATTTTATTTTTGGAAAGATGATTGTTGATTTTGATTTTTTTTGAAAAGATCCTACATTTAACAATCATGAAGATTGTTAGATGAGGTTGATTTATGAAAATTTTTGTGCAAACATTTTATTATGTGCATTTTGAAAAAGTTCTTTTCAAAAATTGATGTTTTTATAAAGAATTTATTTTTCTTTATTTTTGGAATGAACCTTACCTTACCATAGAAATGGTAAGAAGGAAGTTTTAGTAATTTATTTTATTAAATTTTTATTTTCACCTATTGGGGAAACCTAATAGGTTTTAAGACCTACAGGTCCTAAACCTAAAGGATGTTAGCTTAGCTTAAGGATAAAATAAACTAAGTGCCAACGAAAAAGAAGGATAGTCTTGGATTCATATAATATACAAATTCATTATCGATACTTGGAGACAATGATCATTTCCCAAAGATGGAGAGAGGAACCATCCCTAGCAGAGTTGCCAAGAAAATTTGTGGTGAATTTTTATCTTTATCTTCATCTAAAAAATGAATTAAATGAAGACAAAAATAAAACTCCTCTTTTTATTGGACACCACGTAGATCAACAGATATTTTTATTAGGGTGATCGGGTATGACATTGAGGAATGATGTACTATAATGAGAGACAGATGTCACCATCCTACAATGAACCTAATCACCTTAATAAGGACTCCTAAGAATGATGGGTCTTCATATATACTAGAGATTCTTCCCATACTTTACATGAAAAAGTAAAGCAAGGTTTATTTTAGACTAGGTTCGTTAAGTTCCCTATGGAGGCAAGCCCCCATAGTTAATTACATCTTAATGAATGAGATTCCTTAAGAATACTCTCAATTAAGGTAAATGTTCATTATCTCTAATGATTTCAAAGATAAGACTATCAATAAATTAGTTATTTTGGAAGATCAAGTGGGATTGATCAAGAGGAGGGAGTTATTATCGAAACTAAAGGGAGATATGTAGGGGATGGTTATGATACTATGAAGCTTAGTAAGCATCCCAAATTATAGTATGGTTGGGCTTTATATTTTTGAATTTGAAGAGAATTATTTGTTTGAGTTGAATTTTTATTAGAATCTACAATTCCATGATACAAGATCATGGAAATGCCTAAGAAGGTGAGGATTTATGCTTGTAGCCCTCAAAGGGAAACAACCACCTCAAAACCTAAATCTAGGGAGCTTTGGTGAAGGCCAAAGCATGACCTAAATCTAAGGCAAAAATGGGCATATTGTTTACCTCCATAAGAGAGGATAAATCACCTGACTGTTGGACTTACAACCGCCTGGGGGTGGCCTCCAACTAACTCCTCCTACGATTTTAAATACATGTAGGCAGGTCATATAATTTTTCAAGATAGTTATGCTGTTGTTTATTTAGAAAGAGACTAAGTCCTTAAACACACTCCCTAAGAAACTAGATCATTTAGGGCATGATTAATGACTTAAATCTAATGCATATTTTTGTTATGTTTTATTTTTATTTTTTGATAATTGATTTGACACATGCTATGGGATTCATATGCCTAATGCATGAGAAATTGGTTATGGGCCAAAATTAGCAAGAAGGAGGTGTGTTTCCACCATGGCTCTCAAACATCAAGCCAAGTTCCCTGGCAAAGGTTGAAGCCTCCATAAGCAAGAGTGAAGCAAGATGCTTTTTATGCATGATGTAAAATACACAACATCCAGCTAAGGGGTTGCTAAGTCTTTTATCTTAATTTATAACCTAGACTTTAGGTGAGGTTATGAGTTGTTAATTTTTAATTTTGAGTTGATTAATTTGATAGAAAATTTATTTTTCTCTAGGAGCCTAATTGCATCCAGGCCATTCATCAAAGCAAGGAAGAAACTAGAAAAATTATACCATCTTAATGCACAAGCTAAACAAACATTAAATAATTTTATAAAGTTAACGCAAAAGAATAAAAGGCCTTTGTGGTCGAGCTCCACTACACAAACCCGAAAAGAAATTGGGTAGCTGAGCTCTACCCTTATGCAACCTGGATTACAAATGAATAATTACAATTTAGAAGGAATTCATGTTATGGGGGTCTTCATTCTTCATTTTTCATTTCTTCATTTCTTCTTTTCTTTCTGCATTCTTCTTTCTTCTTTCTTCTTTCTTCTTTTGGTTGGTTGGAATGTGTTTGCTCCAAAGGCTTCACATAGTACATAAGACATAGTCTTATGACCAATGTTCATCCTAATCCCCCATAACATTCATTCCAAATCTTAATTGCAAAAATTACATGAAAATGGAAAAAGTAAATCTAACTAAAACCTACAAAATAGAGATTAGCTAAGCAAACCACATAATCCCAAGCATATATATAAATAAATTGGACTTATCACCCCACACATGGTTAACCAAGTCCACCTAGCCTATTTTTGGATTATGCTTAGGGGTATAAACAATCTGCATAGCAAAAAGCATTTATATTTTTATTACAACACCCCTTAAGCACAATCCCCTATAGAAGATAATGAATAGACTAAGATCATCCTATCATCCAGTCTACGCACACACACCCTAACATACAAACTAAAACATTACATCACAAAGCAAAATTAGGCATTAAACCATGCATGACATTAACATAGGACTAGAAATTGTGACTTAGCCTAATGTGTTTGCTCCAAAGGCTTCACATGGTACATAAGACATAGTATTATGACCAATGTTCATCCTAATCCCCCATAACATTCATTCCAAATCTTAATTGCAAAAATTATATGAAAATGGAAAAAGTAAATCTAACTAAAACCTACAAAACAGAGATTGGCTAAGCAAACCACATAATCCCAAGCATATATATATATATATATATATATATATATATAAATTGGACTATACATATATATATATATATATATATATACCCCACACATGGGTAACCAAGTCCACCTAGCCTATTTTTGGATTATTCTTAGGGGTATAAGTAACCTGCACAGTAAAAATTATTTATATTTTTATTACAACACCCCTTAAGCACAATCCCCTATAGAAGATATTGATTAGACTAAGATCATCCTATCATCCAGTCTACACACACACACCCTAACATACAAACTAAAACATTACATCACAAAGCAAAATCAGGCATTAAACCATGCATCGCCTTAACATAGGACTAGAAATTATGACTTAGCCTAATGTGTGTGCCATTTAAGGCTTATGTGATATGTCTTAGCTAGGCTTTAAAGTTGAAGTTTTCTAAGTGTGAAGGATTCAACTTAGAGGGTGATTTTATTTAAGTGATTTAGTTGATTTGTTAATTTTATTTGATGATTTGATTTGGTTTGAATGAACCTACACTTAATTACTAAGTGTTGTAAAGAAAGAAAAAGATAAGAGAACTTCTCTTTCCTCCCTACCTTAAGTAATTTCTAAGGTAGTTTTATTAGTAATTTTTATTTAGTGAATGTTTTATTATATGTTTTAATTCATCTTAAGTTTAGATTTACTCTAAATAAACCTATTCAATAAGAAAGACACTTTAGGATTAATTAATGTGAATTACTATCACAAAATACATAACCATTTATTTCTTTCCAACATGTGTATCATGCACATGAATGTATTTTAAGCATGTCTATACAAGCAATGCAAATATTTATCACACCTTAATGATGAATGTTAAGAGATGTTGCTTATGGAAATTTGGATGCTTCATGATGCATGATTTTGTTAAATAGAGAAGAGGGACTCTTTTATCCATTAATCAAATGCACATTTACATGTATGAAAGACATAAGTGAGTATGACACCATTGTTTTCTACAATAAGGGTATAAGGTACAAGACATTCTTAGAGCTACTTAAATCCTCGCAACCCCAGGATGTCTAGACTAATATACCACTTTTCTTAAATACATGTGCATAAAGAAATGAATGGAAAAAGAATCATGCAAAAGGTTTTATTTGTTTGTTTGATTTGTTGGTTGTTTAATTTATATGTGCAATATGAAGATCCTTCTTAATTCATGACATGGGAGTGCATAGGAATAAATTTAAGCAAGTGTTATGTTCTTTTCAAATGAATTGTACACTTTGCAAATCCTATACAAACCATGTTAAGAAAAGAGAAGAAAACCACATAACACATTTTAAGCTATATTCACATGCAAGCTTATAAATACTTATAAGTAGCATACATTGACTTAAAGTCTTTGATTTATAATTTTTGAAAATAATTTTTGATTTAGTAGTGATAATAGTCACTCATATTCTAACTTTAGCCAAAACATGCAATTTGACATAAAGGAAACATTTCATTTATTTGATTTTTCAAAAAGATGAGAATGAATGATTTCATATGACATACACCATTTAGCATGCTTGAAAAGAAATAAAGTGATGTAAGCATGTAACTTCATTCACCCTAATTAATTCCTAAAGACAATCCTATGGAATAATATCATTTAAACATAATCAACATTTCTTAAAGAGATTTTATTTTTGTTTTGAGTTTGATTTAGGAAATTTGAAAAGGGTGTTTGCTGGTCCTAACCCATTTCCCTCATGTGTGTGTTATTTTAGTTTAATTTTTAGAACCATTAAGTTGATTTTATAGTTTGTTTAGGTTAAGGTGTAGATTAAGTCCATTAATTACCCCTTACCTTCACCACTTAACATAATTAGCCTAACAATTATGAGCCAACATATGATATGCAACTACATTGAATTTAAATCAATAATTCACCTAAGAAAGAAAGGGGCCTAATGCAATTGGCTCACAATTACTAATTAATTAAGCTAAAGGGTTTAATTAAGTACTTTCATAACCTTCCCACACATGTGAGTTGGATATTATTTCCTTAAGCTTGCCTTGGGCTTTTGAACATCTAAGGATCTACCCAAGATTGGAATTGAATAAGTGATTAAGTTTCTAGAATAATTTTTGGTTTTTGGTTTGGTTAATTAAGCCATTTAATGAAATGATTAAATCATTAATTAATTTGTAAATTAATTAAATCTTCATTCAAATGAAATAGACTTAGAGAAAAAGATTTGGAAAAGGCATCCTAATCTCATTGCCTAAGTCTACCCACTATTACAAGATGATTAACAAGCTTAATTAATGAATTCATCACCATTTAATAGGTTAATTAATCATTTAATTAATTAAGGGAGTGATTAGAGATGAAACAAGTAATTACCTAAATTAATCCAATAATAAATTCCAAGAAAATCATGGAAGGCAGAGGTCATCCCACTAATTAATCTTAGGGAGTTTAGAATTAATTATTGAAATAAAAAAGAAGTAATTAACATAATTACATCCCAATAAAACCTAAATTGAGTAAATGTTGCTGTTTAAAATCAATTAAACTTAATTTTATATTATTCCCCTTTGAATTATCTTTAAAATGAAGTTGAGTTTGCATTTTTTTGGAATTTTCTACATTTAGTTATGAGTTTTTCAAGTTTTTGTGATTTATAGGTCATTAAATAATCTAATTATATAACTAAGCCCATCAGCGCCACGTGGGCTACTAACATGGTGTGCACTCTCCACGTGGCATGACAAGATTCATTATTTAAGTTGTCAAATCAGATGCCACGTTAGTGAGCGGTGCTACGTGCTTTCTCCTAGGCCGTTCGATCAAGGATCGGATGATCAAGATTAAAGTTGTGGCTTTGAAGAATTAAATCTTTGGATCTAAAGCATTTAATTAGGACTGTCCATCCAAAACATGTGGGATGGACGGTCCATGATTCATCCCCGCCCTCGCCTGTTGGAGATGGAGACTGTCCATCCTCCATGGCTTGATCCGAGCTTAGATGAGCTCAGATTGGGCTAGGATTCAACCCACACCATCTAGAAGCATAGAGAAGAAGATCTAACGATGAAAAATCAATGCGATTAAAATTCCCTTCACAAAGGACCAAAGATTTTCTAACTTAAGCTTAGTTTTGATTCATACCTCGTTGGATGCTATCACCGGCACTTCCAACCATTGAGGTAGCTTCATCTAGTGGAGACAAAGCTCTGTTGAAGGTTTGAAATGAAGTGGATCTTCCAATTGACCAAAGCTTGCTTCAATGGCTTGCGTCCTTGGTCTAACTCCCCCTTCTCGTGGCTTGGATGCTTGAGATTTACTTTGGATGAGCTTGACTTAGTGCCTTGATGGTACTTGCAAGAGGAATTGAACTTTGGTTGGGTATTGAGTGAGTTTGAAATCTCCCTCACCTCCCCTATTTTCAGCTTAGGCAAAACGAGAATGGTAATTTCAATTGAGCTTGAGAGTGCTTGGAAAATTTGGAAAAGCTTGCCTTAGGTCCTCTGAGCTCAATCGAGTGAAAGTGTCATGAATTGGAATCAAATGAGGGGGAGAATATCTCCCCCTACTTGAATCGAATGGTTGTGAGTCTCCTTGCCATTTTGACCAAATTGATCTCATGGAATGGATTATTTAGGTTGTTAGGAGTGCCATGTGATCTAGTTTTGGCAGAGGAGTGTAGTGGAGGAGTTGCTCATGTGTTAAATGAGTTTCATGTGCTCATTTTCCATCAGGTGGTCAGTTTTGGCTTTGGGTTTGGTTTGGCTGACCCAAACCCATTGAGTCATGTGCACCACATCCCTTCGTGTCCAAATGGATCACTAAGAGGATGCAAAGTGGTCTTGAGTTGGAATCTGATCAAATTCCAAGTGAATTTTATCATAGGTTACCCTTTGACCTAGGGGTAAAATGGTCATTTAGCTTTTATTTTGATTTAGGCAAACTTAAAATGATTGAAAAAAGAGGTGTGCCTATTTTCAATGAATTTGATGTTGATTTGATATCATTTGGCTCATGTTGACCATTATTTTAGGACTAAGTTGGGTCCAGTTCATATGACCATTTAGGTGGTTTTGGTATCATTGGTTTAGTTCAATTTGCTTTATATTTGGTTTTGGTTCATTTGGGTTCACTTAGGTCAAATGGGTCAAGTTGACCAATTTGACCCATTGACTAGTTGGTTAAATCTGGGTTAGTTTGGTTTGATTGATTGATTATTTGAAATGTTTTCAAGATTTGGTTTCAATCAATTTTGCTTTGGTTTGATTTTGGCATGATTTGACCTTTTAGGTCAAGTTGGGTTCATGGTCAATTGGGCTAGGTTGGGTCTAGTTGGCCAATTGAGGCTTTGGTCAAGTTCAACAAGTGATTTAGATTGAATTTGACCCATTGGTTGCAATCTATTTGGCTTAGATCAAGATTTGACACATTTTGACTTTTTAGGTCAACTTGGGTCAAGTGGCCAATTGGGCTAGGTTTGACTCAAATGTTGATTTGGTCAAATCCAATCATTGATCATGAATTGGTTATGATCAATGTTTTCAATCAATTTGGTCTATGGTGGATTTTGGCTAGTTTGGGTTTCATTTGGGTTAAGTGTTGACTTGGTCAAAGGTTAGGTTTGACCCAATTTGAGTGATTGATCATCTTATGATGATTGTTGCTCTAATGTGAGGCTTAAATGAGCTTAGTTCAATCCAATTTGGGTAGGATTAGAATTTGGCTCAAAAGGTACTTTTAGGTCACTTTGGTCAAGTGAGCCTAGTGGGTCAATTGACTTGATCAAGGCTTGATTCAAGTTTGGTTGAATTCACAGATGGAGTTATGATTGAAATATAAATCCATTTGCAAGTGATTTGGAGTCAAATGTGTTTTGATCCATTTGACAATTTCATGTTCAAAGGATGAACATGGGTTTGATTTGGGTTTGAGTTTTGAATTTAGTTTTGGCTTGATCATTGAAGTTTATGATTGAATTTGGTTTATGATTGAAGGATTGATTGTTTGAAGAGAAAATCTAAAGGTTTGGATTGATTTGGATTTGATTTGGCTAAGTTCAAGAGTTTTACTTGAAAGGGTATAGGTTGGTTTTAGGTTAGATTTGGGTTTGAGTTTTGAATTTGGTTTTGGTTATTTGAATTTATATTTCATTTATATTTGTAAATATAAATGAGAATATAAATGAGTTATGAGAAAATCTTTTGAGTTTGAATTGATTTAGATTTGATTTGAGCTAAGTCCATAAGATGAAATCAAAGTGACTTAGGAAAGATTTTTGATTTGGAATTCAATCATGGATTTCAATCATTTGGAATTGATTCATGATTTAGAAAATCATTAAATTGATTTAAGGTTTGAAATCAATTTGACTTGGAATTTGAATTTGGATTTGAAGTTGATTTGATTTGAAGTTGATTTGAATTTGAAGTTGATTTGAATTTGAAGTTGATTTTAATTTGAAGTTGATTTTAATTTGAAGTTTATTTGGATTTGAAGTTGATTTGATTTGAGGTTGAATTTGAAGTTTGACTTCAAAGAAGGAAATGATTTGGTTTAAGTTATAGGGTAGGTAAGTTTTCTAACACCTATTCCTATGACTCTAAGTTAAGTGTTCACCTAATCACTAGAAGTGATTTAAGACTAAGAAACTCTTAATGTCTAAGAGGAGTCATATGTCTAAGATGAAGAAGTTGAAAGCTCACTCCAAAAGTAAGGTCAACAGATTCATTTGACAATTTCAAGTTCAAAAGATGAACATGGGTTTGATTTGGGTTAGTTTGATGTTGGTTTGATGATTGAAGTTTATGTTTATATTTGGGCATGTGATTGAAGAAGTGATTGTTTGAAGAGAAAATCTAAGGATTTGAATTGATTTGAGAATGGTTTGGCTAAGTTCAAGAATTTGACTTGAAATAGTATAGGTTGGATTTAAGTTCATTTTAGACTTGAGTTTTAATTTAGTTTTGGTTATTTGAATTTATATTTCATTTATATTTGTGAATGTAAATGAATATAAATAAATTTATGAGAAAATCTTTTGAATTTATAGTGATTTGGATTTGGTTTGGTTAAGTTCAAGGAATTGACTTGAAAGAGAGCAAGTTGGATTTTGGTTAGACTTGGATTTGAGTTTTGAATTTGGTTTAGGTTATTTGAATTTATATTTCATTTATATTTTTGAATATAAATAAGAATAAAAATGGGTTATGAAAATCTTTTGAATTTGGAGTGATTTGGATTAGATTTGAGCTAAGTCCATAAGGTGAAATCAAAGGGCTTAGGAAAGATTTTGGACTTGGAATTGATAATGGGTTTCAACTATTTGGAATTGATTCATGATTTGGATTTTGGAATTGATTTTATGATTCATGATTTGAGAAAAGTCAATTGAGTTGAAATTGATTTAAGAATTGGTTCAGAATTGATCCATGATTTGAGAAAATCAATTGAGTTGGAATTGGTTTAAGATTTGGTTTGGAATTGATCCATGAGTTGAGAAAATCAATTGAGTTGGCATTGGTTTAAGATTTGATTTGAATTTGAAGTTTGACTTGAAAGAATGAAGCAAGGATTTGTTTCAAGCTATAGGGTAGGCAAGTCTTCATAATACCCCAAAGGCATAACCTATTCTTATCGCTAACTCTTCTAAATCTCTAGGGTTAGGTTAAGTATTCACCTAATCACTAGAAGTGTCTTAAGACTAAGGAACTCTTAGTGACTAGAGGAGTCCTATGTCTAAGATGAAGAAGTTGAAAGCTCACTCCAAAAGTGAGGTCAACACTATGTAATCAATCCTATGAGATTGCAAGATAGTCAGGCTATTATTTATTTAGAAAAGATACTAAAGTCCTTAAACCCACTCTCTAGGAGACTAGAGCATGAGTGGTATGAGCATATGACTTAATCTATAAATATAGAATCTTTTCAAATTTTATTTCATTTTTGACATATCATTTTGACAAAGGCTTTGTGATTTTTATATGCCTAAATGCATGATGAAGTAGATTATTGGCCAAATCAAAACTGAAAGAGGGTGAAACTCCACCCGTAGGGTTTCTCTCACAGGTCAAGTGGCCTTATACATGCAAGGATGGAGGCCCTCATTTTGCAAGAGTGATTCAAGATTATATGCATGATGTGAGACATATACAACTAAGGGGTTGCTAAATCTTTTAATTATCTTATTTAAGACATAGACTTTATGGTGAGATTATGAGTTAATAGAAAATTTTAGTTATGAGTAAATAGTTGGGTAAAAATTAATTTTATCCTAAGAGCCTAATTTGCTCCAGGTCACACATTAAAGCATCAATCATAAGAAACTTTGAAAAGCATGCCATTTCTAATGCACAATTTAAACATAACATTAAGTAATTTAATAAACAACCGCAAAAGAATAAGACGCTGGTGCGGTCGGGTACCGCCATATATCCTGAAAAGAAAAGATGGGTAGCCAAGCTCTACCCTTATACAACCCGATATATGAAAGAATAATTATAATTTTATTAAATGCTATGGGGGCCTTCATAATTTATTCTTCCATTTCTTCATATCTTCTATTTTCATGTCCCTTCTTTCTCCTTTGATTTGTTGGACTTCAAGGCATCGCATGGCACCCAAGGATAAAGCCTTCTAGCTAATGCTCATCTTAATTCCCCATAGAACTAATCCTAATTTTTACTGCAAAATTACATTAATAATATGAAAAAGTAAATCTAACTACACTTGCAAAATAAGTGTTAGCTAAACACACATACAATCCCAAGCAATTATATATATATAATTTGGACTTAGCACCCTGCACATGGGTAAGCAAGCCCACCTATCCTAACTTGGATTATGCTTAAGGATTTAAGCAACCTATAAAGAGAACATTTATATTTATTTTTAAGCACCCCATTAAGCATAATCTCCTGTAAAAAATATGATTATGCTAGTATTCTAGTCTGAAGCATACACCCTAACATCCAGTCTAAAATAATACATCATAAAAAAATATATACATCACTTCATGCACCGTCCTAACTTAGGACTAGAAGTGGTAACTTAATTTTAATGTGTGTGTTAGGGCTTGTGTGGTATGCCTTACTAAGCATTGGAGTTATGTCTTTTTAAGTGTAAGAAGATTTAATTTAACATGAGAAGTTTTTTTAACTTCAAGTTGTTTAATTGATTTGAGAATTTTAGTTTGTATTTTCTTTTATTTCATATGACCTACACATAACAACTAAGTGTTATAAAAAGAAGAAAGAGGATCATTCCCTTTCATCCCTACCATAAGTACTTTATAAAGTTCATTAATTTGATTTTGTTCTCTTTAATGAATGGCTTATTACACATTTTAATTAATCCTAAGTTTAGGTTCACTTTAAATAACTCTATTAAATATGAAAGGCATCTTAAGATTAATCTAATTGAATTACTACCACATGATATATGTACATTCGTTCCTTTCCATCACATATAACACACATATGATTCAATCCTAATATATATACATATACATATGTTTTAGAACACTTATATGATGAATGTATATGCATGTTTGGATTTTATACTTTTCATTCAATTGAATTATTTAATCATATTAATTTAAAGCTATATCTAAATTCTTATATAAAAATACATAGGGATGAAATTAAATAAGTATGTGCCATTGTTGGGAAGTGAGGTAATCAAATGACCTCTTTGGGGTTAGCTAAAGTCTCGTGTTCCCAGGATGTCCAAACTATATACCCACTTGCATTCAAATCTATGTAAGCTTGTACACATGAGCATAAGAAAGAACAACTCGAAGTCACATGTTTAATTAATTCAATCACTTAGCCAATTATGGATGCATGTATTCTTTTTAGTAGAAAGGAGGGATTTTCTTCCTTTAGCTATATACACATGTAAAAAAAAATGAGCCAAGTACATGCCTTTGTTAATCGGAAGTGAGGTAATCAAATGACCTCCTTGGGCTAAAGCTTCATATTCTCGAGATATCTAGACTATATACTTTTGCTATCTCACTACACATGAAAATAAAGGAAAGAAAAGGAAAGAAAATCATGCAGAAATTACATTTCAATTTCATTAAAATATTTATGTATGTCAAATAAAGTTCCATTCAAATTCTAATGTAGAAATACATGTAAATGGAATCAAATAAGTACGTGTTATTGTTAACCATGGATGTGAGGTAACCAAATGACCTCTTTGGGGCTAGCTAAAGCCTTGTATTCTCGGGATGTCCAGACTATATACTTATTAACATTCAAATACATGTAAAACCACATATGAATTAAGGAAAATAAATCTTTTTTTCACATACCTAAGCTATAAGCACATGCAAAGCTTGTATATATATATATATATATATATATATTCATAACTATTATCACTCTAGTCAATGTAATTGATTTATAAATTTTGGAGAAATAATTTGAATTTATTAGTGATAATAGCGAGACAAATTATAAATTAGTCCAACACATGCAAGCTTACATAAAAGAAAATCATTTGATTTGATTAATTTTGGAAAAAATGAATGTATGACTTCAAATTACATACACCATTTAATATGATTGGAAAAGAATGAATAAACATAAACACATGATTTCATTCTATAAAAATTAATTCCTAAGGATAATCATATTAAATAATGCCATTTAAAATAAACCAAAGCTTTCTTAATATCATCTTTAGTTTCATGTTTTGATTTGATTTAAGGATGTGAGAAAAGGTTTGTTGATCCTAACCTATTCCCATGTTTGTTAATTAATTTGGTTTAATGAAATGTAATTAAGTTGATTTTAAGAGTTAATTAAGTTGTAGTATGCATTAAATAGATTAATTTGCCCTTTCTTATGTTAACTTAACATAATTACCTAAATAATTGTGAGCCAATATGATATACACATGAGTTCAAAATTAAATTAGCAATGATCCTAAGAAATAAAAGGCCTAATGCAATTGGCTCATGATTAATGGTTAACTAAATTAAGGAACTTAATTAGGTACTTTCATAGTTTCCCACACATGTGGATTAACCATAATTTTCCTTAAATAACTTTAGGTTATTGAACCTAAAGGTCTACCCAAGAATTGATTAGTTGAGGTTTAATATGATTATGATTTCAATTTAATTAATCAAGTGATTTAATTAATTAGTTAAACCTTAATTAATTTCATCTTAATTGATGGAATAAACTTAGGAAAAGGCTAAGAAGGTGGTCTTAACTCTATTCCAATAGTTCATTCACTGTTGAGTAATGATTAATAAACTTAATTAACCAATTTATTACTATTCATGGGATTATTAATCATTAATTAACTTTAAAAAGTAATTAAGATTTAATTAATCAATTTCCTAATTAAGTGAGCAATAAATCCTAAGAAAATCAAGGAGGTATAGGTCATCACATTAAATTAACCCACAAAATTTTGAGATTAATTGCTCAAGTAATTAAGTAAATTAATTATGTAATTAAATCTTAATTAAACCTTAATTATTTTTAAAAATTAATTAAGATTATTTTTAATTAATTCTCCTTTGAAATACATTTAAAATGAGTGTTTATTTATATTTTTCTAATTTTTCTATGATTTGTTATGAATTTTGGAATTTTTAACCATTAAAAATGATTAATTAAGCCTAATTAAAGCCTAATCCCGTCGACGCCACATGTTGTGCTAACGTGACACACTTTCCACATGGAGTCACAGGATTGGCTACTTAAAACTTATGTACTCGACTACATGGCGCGGTGGAGCTTTCTCATCCACCATCGATCTAAGATCGATGGCTATGATTAATCTCACAACTTAAATAAATTAATCAGATCTAATCATGCGGAATGAACGGTGTGATCTATTTCCATGTGAGGAGAAGCGAGTTTAATCGCCATTGCTCGCTTGATCCGAGCTTAGCCGAGCTTAGATTGACTCCAAAAGGATTCTACTCCTTCACAACATCGATCAGAGGGGATCCAATGATCAAGATCACACGGGATGAATATTTTCTTCAAAAAGCTTCAACTCATTTTCACCCAAAGCTCAATTTTAATGGAATATCTCACCGGAGCTCAAGATCGATAGAAAATTTGATTGAAAGCATCATCTAGTGGAGATGAAGTTCTAATGATTAGCACAAGCCTTGATTTGATGAAGTTTGCTCAGAGGACCAACACTCGAAGCTTGGGAGGATGGCGTTGATCGAAGTCCTATGTCCGATGGTCAGAGGGCTCATGAGGCAATTCATTCTTGCTCGACACAGTGCGGGAATGATGTGTACAAAGTTAATTTGGTTTTTATGGAGGTTTGAGCAAGTTTGGATCGAAGAAGGGATGCCCTATTTTGACTTGGGTGAAATCAACAATGGGGAGCTCAGTGTGCTTGGGAATAGCTCTAGGATGGTCGCCTTGTGGTGCTAAGCTTCTCTTAATGCTCAAGTGCTCAGTTTGGAAATAATTGGAGGGGGAGGGTGTATACCCCCTCCTTCCCTTAATCAGATGGTCTGATTGAATTTGGCTCCTTGTGGTCATCCGACCACCTCAAAGGGTCAAAGGGTCATGGGTGGCAGGGAGTGGATGAGGTGGCTCGGTTTGAGTGGGTGAAGGTGTGGAGGTGGCTTCCAAGGAGGGATAGTGGGTGTCCTATGAGTTTCAAGTGCACCAATGGGGAGGGTGAGGTGATTTCACCTCCCATGGGTCACAGGACAACCCAACCACTCCTTGGGTCAGGTTGAGCAATGTCCTAGGTGCATAAGTGGACCAATGGGAGAGTGTCAAGTGGCCAAGGAGTGGAAATGACCACCTACATGGGTGATTTGTCTCATGTGATACCGTTGACCTAAGGGTAGAATAGTCATTTGGCATTGGATTTGATTTGGGCAGATTTGAAATGAGCCAATAGTTGGTTAGCCCAAATTTCAAGTGATTTGGAGTTCATTTAGTTTGATTTGGCTTAATTTGACTCAAATAGGTCAAATTGGGTTAGGTTGGGTCAAGTTGACCAATTAGTCAAATTGGGTCAAACTAAGGGTTAGGTCAAGTTCATATGATCATTTGGTATGTATTGGTGTCATTGGTTTGGTTTGATTTGGCTTAGATTTGATTTTGACTCATTTGAGTTCAAATGGGTCAAATGGGTTAAGTTGACCAATTTGACCAAATTGGCTAAATTGTCTTGGGTTAGGTGTTGGTTTAGGTTTGGTTGACTAATTAAGAATGATTGTAGGCTTTGGTTTCAATTAATTTGGGTTTGGTTTTCATTTAGGCTAATTTGGCTCTTTAGGTCAGTTTGAGTTAAGTGGGTAAATTGGGTCAAATAATGGCTTTGGTAAAGTTCAATAATCAATTTAGAATGAACTTGAGCCATTGGTTGCAATCAATTTAGTTTATATTTATTTGACCCAATTTAGTCTTTTAGATCAATTTGGGTCAACTTGGGTCAAGAGGTCAATTAGATTTTGTTTGGCTCAATTGAAGGTCAAGTCATGTTCAAAAATTGATTTTGAGTTGGTATGAATCATTGGTTTTAAAGGATTTGGCTTAGGTTGCAATTTGGCTAGTTTGGGTTCATATGGGTTAAGAAGGTTGACTTGGTCAAAGGACAAAGTTGACTTGGTTTGACCTAATTTATGACAATTGATCAACCTAGGGTGATTCATGACATAAGATTTTGATAGGCTTGGTTCAATCCAATTTGGGTAGTATTGGAACTTGGCTGTAAAATTGGCCACTTTGGGTCAAGTGGAACAATCAGCTTAGTTGGCTTGATTTTAGATTGAGCTCATTTAGTTGAGTTTATATATGGATTTAGGATTGATATATAAATTCAATTACAATTATTTGGGTTTGGATGAGTTTTGGTTCATTTGAATATTTCAAGTCAAATGGGTTAGGTTAGGTTTGACTTAGGTTGCTTTTGGTTTGTCTTGATGATTGTAGATTTCATTTATATTTGGGATGATAATTGAATGAGTAATTGATTCATGAGAAAATCAATTGAATTTGAGTTTTGGAATGAAGGAATTTGGCTAAGTCCATGGAGTTGGGTCATGTGGCTTAGGTTTGGATTTTGATTTAGTTTGATTTAGTTTTGATAATTTAAATGTATATCTCATTTATATTTGTGAAGAAGATTGAAGATATGTATTGATTATGAGAAATTCTATTGATTTTGGTTTGATTTGGGTTAAAATTTGGCTAAGCCCATGGGATTGATTCATATGGCTTATGAAGGGTTTTGATTTAATTTGATTTAGTTTGATTTAGTTTTGATCATTTGAATGTAGAATTGATTTATATTTAGGAAAATGATTGAATATATAAATTTGATTATGAGAAAATTGATTGATTTTGTTTTGATTTGGATGGGATTTTGGCTAAGTCCATGAGATTGATTCAAAGGACTTAGGAAATATTTCAAGTTTGGATTTGATCATGGGATTCAATCATTTGGTTTTGGAGTTTGGGTTTGGATTTGGTATTTGAATTGAATTTGTGGTTTGGTTATAGTTTAAGAAGGTGACCATGGATTGGGTTTAGGCCATGGGTAGATGGATTATCCTAATCATGAAGGCATAACCTAATCTATGGTTAACCCTCTAAGTCTCTAGACTTTGTTAAGTATTTACCTAATTGCTAGAAGTATCTTATGACTAGAAAAGTCTTAGTGTCTAGAAGACTCCTAAATCTAAGATGGGGAGATTGAGAACTCACTCCAAAAGTGAGGCCAACACAACCTTTAATTGAACTCATTTTGACTAAACCCCATTTAGCCCAAATTGACCTAAAGGTTTATGGTGTTTATTTTTGGATGCACCATGTGTATGATCATGGGTACTTATTGAATATGGGTATGACATTGAGGTATGATGTACTATCTCAAAAAATAGAAATATCACACTATAATGGACCTAATCACCTAATATAGAATCCTAAGGCATGATGGATCTTCGAATATACGAGAGATTCTTCCCCTACTTTATATGAAAAAGTAAAGCAGGGTTTATTTTAAGACAAGTTCTTTAGTTCCCTATAAAGGAAAGCTTCCATAGTTAATTACATCCTAAGAAATGAGATTTCCTAAGAATACTCTCGGTTAAAGTAGGCAATTATTGTCTCCAAAGATTTCAAGGCTAAGATTATCAAAGGATTGGTTATGTTTGAGAAATCAAGTGGGATAAATTAAGTTGAAGATTTATTTTGGAATCCAAAGGAAATAAGTAAGAAATGCTCATGATACTAGGAAGCCTAGTGGGCATTCTAATCTACCTATGGTAGGGCTTTATGTTTGAAAGTGAAGAGGTCTATTCTATTTGAGTTGAAATTTTAATAGATTGCTAGGGCTTATAATCCATCAACACAAGATTGCTAAGAGATAAGGATTTATGCTTGTAGCTTTGAAGGAAGCTAGCAACCTTAGATCCTAAATCTAGTGAGCTTTAACATAAGTTAAGCGGGACCTAAATCTAAGCGAAGGTGGACTTAAGGGTTTATCTCCAAAAGAGAGAATAAACCCGTCTGACTCTTCTAGTTACAACCACCTAGAGTAGTTGCCAGCTAAAGCCTCATACGATTCAAAACCATGTAGGCCAATCTTACAAAATTATAAGATGACTAGGCTTTGTATTTAATTTTAAAGAGACTAAAGTCCTAAACCCACTACCTAAGAGACTAGAGCATGAGTGGTATGAGAATATGACTTCGTATAAATGCAAAATATTTTCAGATTTTATTTCATTTTGACACATTATTTTGGACAAAGGCTTTAGGATTTTTTTATGCCTAAATGCATGATGAAATAGGGTTATTGGCTAAATCAATGAGAAGAGGGTGTTCTCCACCACAATGGATGTCCTCACAGGTCATGCATTCCCCTATCATGCAAGGATGTAGATCCACCATATTTAAGGAAGAAGGAATATGATATACATGATGTGATACATACAATCATACAACTATGGGGGTTACTAAATCCTTTAATTTTCTTGTTTAGAGCCTAAGCTTTATGGTGAGGTTATGAATTGCTTTAAAATTTAATTATGAGTTATTATTAATTGGGTAGAAAAATTAATTTTGTCCTAAGAGCCTATCGTATAAAACATTAAAACATCAATCATAAGAAACTATGAAACTATGTAATCCTATTGTAATCTAAACATAACATGAAATAATTTTTATAAACTACCACAAAAGAAAGAAAAGGTGGTCGGTGTACAGTACCCAAATAAGAAAATTGGGTAGTCAAGCTCTACTACAATACAACCAAATATGAAAGAATAATTATAATTAGAAATGAATATATGCTATGGGGTCTTCCTTCTTCATTTCTTCATGTCCTCCTTTCTTCATTTGATTTGGTTTGCTCCAAGGCATCAGGCACCCCAGACAAAAGCCTTCTAGCCACCTTCATCTAATTCCATATAACACTAATTCTAATTCCTATTGCACAAATTACATTTATATAAAAATAAATCTAACTACACCTACAAAATATATGTTAGCTAAACATACATACAATCCCAAGTTGTATTTATCATAATTTGGACTTAGCATCATGCACATGGGTAATGAAGCCCATCTATCATAATATGGACTTAGGGGTATAAGCAACCCGCAAAGAGAAATTATATTTATTTTAAGCCCCATGCATAACCCTCTCAAAAAAATAACATTACGCTAAAAGAGGACAAACATCAAGTCTATAAAATATACACCCTAACATGCAGTCTAAAATATTACATCACAAAACAAAAACATACATCACACATACACCATCCTAACTTAGGACTAGAAGTGGTTGCTTAATTCTTATGTGTGTGCTAAGGCTTTGTGTAGTATGTCTTAACTAAATATTGGTGTTATGATTTTCTAAGTGTAGAAGAATTTAATTTAATATAAAGGTTGGTTCCACTTCAAGTCATTTAGTTGATTTGTGAATTTTAGTTTATGTTTTGCTTAGTTTCATTTGATTTACACCTAGCATCTAAGTGTTATAAAGAGAAGAAAGAGGATTATCCTCTTTCATCCCTACCTTAATCCACTTTCTAAAGCACATTTTTATGATTTAGTTCTCTTTAGTGAATTGCTTATTAAATATTTTATTAATCCTAAGTTTGGGTTAACCTTAAGTAATTCTATTCAATATGAAAGACATCTTAGGATTAATATATTTGAATTACTATCACATGACATATATCAAGTCATTCATTTCCATCGCATGTAACATGCATATAACTTTAACACTTAGCATATATATACATACAATATATTTTAGCATAGTTAAATGATGATGAATGCATATGTTTGGAATATATATTTTATTTAATTGAATTATTTATACATGTATATTAAAGCTCTATCCAAATTCTAATACCAAAATACATAGAAGTGAAATCAAATAAGCATGTGTCATTGTTAACAAGGGAAGGTGTAATCAAATGACCTCTTTGGAACTTAAAATCTCATTAGGGATGTCCGGACTATATACTTATTATCATTCAAACTAATGTAGATCTATATATGAATCATAAGAAAGAGAGCACTAACTCACATGTAATGTATGCCAATGACTTAGATGATTATGGATGCATGTATTTTAATAGTAAAAGGGGATTTTCATCATTTAATTAAGCACACATACACATGTATAAAAGTTGTAAGCAAGTACATACCATTGTTAACCAGGGAAGTGAGATAATCGAATGACTTTCTTGGGGCTACTTAAATCCACGTATTCTCGAGATGTTCAGACTAAACACTTTCTATCTTAAATACACATTAATGTATACACAATTATAAAGATGAATATCATGCAAAGATTGTATTTTTCCATTGGTTGAATCATTTATGCCCATGAATTAAAGCTTTATCTGAATTCTAATACCAAAATACATAAGAATGAAATCAAATGGGTACATGCCTTTGTTAACCAGGGAAGTGAGATAATCAAATGACCTCCTTGGGGCTACATAAAGTCTCGTAATCCCGGGATGTCTAGACTATATATCCTACAACATTCAAACCTATGTAAATCTATATATAAATTCAAGAAAGGGAGCTTCAAATTCACATAATTAAGCTATAAGCACATGCAAAGCCTATATGTATTTATAACTATCATCATTCCACATATTAGTATCAATTTATAAGCTTTAAAAATAGATTTGAATTTATTAGTGATAATACACACATATAACTTAGTTAAGTCAATACATGCAAGCTTATATAAGTAACCTTCATTCATTTGAATTTGAAAGGATGAATGCATGAAACCACATGACATACAACACTTAAAGTGATTGGAAAGGAATAACTAAACATAGGCACATGGATCATTCAAATATATTAGTTTCTAAGGACAATCACATTAAATAATTTTTTTTTAAAAAAAACCAAAGCTTATTATTAATTTGATTTTAGATTTGAGTTGATTTAAAGAGAAGAGAAATTATTTGTTGTTTTAACTCCATTCCCATGTTGGTAATCTTAATTAGTTCAAGGAAAGATAATTAAATGAATTTTATGAATTAGTTAAGTTGAATCATTAATTGAATCACTTAATTACCCTTTTGTATGCTTCTTTAATTTGATTAATCATTAATCATGAGCCACAAATGAATGAACATGTGAGAAATGTAAAGTTGCAATGTTCCAAAAGGATCTAATGCAATTGGCTCATAATTAAAGATTAATTAAGTTAAAGAATCTAATTAAGTACTTTTATGATTTTTCCACACGTATTGGTTAATCATAATTTCCTTAAAGGGTCTTTATGTTATTAAACACATAAAGAGGAACCCTTAATTTCATTGTTAATTATCTGATGTTATTTGCATTTGAATATGATTTAATTTATCCATTTGATTAATTAAACGCAATTAATTATCATCTTAATTAATCCTCTTAAAATGAAATGAATTTAGGAAAGAGACTAGGAAAGAGGTCCTAATCATTCTCCCCATCCACATACTATTAATCAATGATTAATAGGCTTTAATTAATTAATTTTTATTATTTTGAATGTTAATTAATCATTAAATTAATAAAAGGGATAATTAAGTTTTGAAACATTAATTTCCCGAATTAGCTAGGCAATAAATTCCAAAAAAATCATGAGAGTCAAAGGTCATCTCATTAAATCAATTCTCTAAGTTTAGAATCAATTAACCAAGTAATTAACATTTAATTAAGCTAATTAAGTATGCATTTAAACCTTAATTAAGCTTTAATTACTATTCAAAAGCCAATAAAAATAATAATTAAATCTCCTCTATTTCAACTTTAAAGTAGCTATTTGCATTTTTTAGATTTTTCTACAATAAGTTATGATGTTTCAAAGTTTCAGTAATTAAAATGAATAATTAAGCCTTAATCCCAATACGGATCGATTATGTGGCGTGCTTTCCACATGGTGCCATGGGATTTGTCATTTAAAACAATCGACTCAACGCAGCGTGGCGGCGGTGAACGTGCTTTCATCTCCATTATCGATCTAAGACCAAGATGGAGATTAATCCCAGTTCCTTAGGAAAAAATAAGAATTAATCTAATAGAAGATCATGATTGTTCATTCCAATCATGAGGAATGAACGGTGAGTGATCCATCATTCCTGGAGCGATGGAAGATGGATATCATTCACCTTCTCCACCCAATTCGAGCTCATCAGAGCTCAGGGAGGCTCAGGATCGATCCCACACTTTCACGAGGTTTATCTACAAGGATCATATAGTTGGATTTGCATGGCATTCACATTTCCTTAAAAGGTATTAAAAATTAAAAATTTCTTGATTTTGAAAATACCGTCGAAGCTTTAGGCATTAACCGGCGAGGTAGCTTCTCCTTAAAGAGAGCTGAGAAGATGATGCTTTAATTCCTCATTGGTGGCTCATGGATCAAATGTCACCAGAATCCTCACCGGAGTTATGCTTGAGAGGGCTTCTGGTGCTCGAATCGCAGGGGGAAGGTTCATTTCAACTCACAGGAGTTTAGTGAATGTGTGGGTGAAGTTAATTTGGGATTTGTTGAGATTTGGTGGAGTGGATGGAGTTGGAGCTTGTCTTATTTTGAGTTGGTATTTTTTTTGGCAAAGGGAGAACTTAGGAAACTTGGGAGGAAGCTCTGGTGGCTCGTCTTGAGTTGCTAGGGATCTGAGGATGATCAATTGCTCGAATCAAATCTAATTGAGGGGGGTATACCCCCTCCTCTCTTGGATCGGATGGACGAGATTCCTTTGGCCTCTAGTGGCCATCCACCATTGTAGGTGGTCGTGGGTGGTAGGGACACTTGGTTGGCTCATTTGGGTGAGTGAGTGAGGGGAGTCGCCATGGGAGGAGAAGTGGCTGTCCTTGGTTTCCAAGTGATCCAATGAGAGGAGAGGGGTTAACTCACCTCCACTTGGCTCATGGCTGACCCAATCACCTTTGGGTCAGGTGAGCCAGTGTCCCTCTTACTTAGGTGGAGGTCTAAGAGGAAGCCATGTAGAGGAGAGTGGGTTTGACCATTCAAATGGGGTATTTATCCCAATTGGCAAGCTTTACCCATTTGGGTTTGGGTCAATTCGGGTCAAACATGGGTTGGGTTAGATTTGGGCTGACGAGAACTAAGAAAGGACCATGCCAAGTTTCATTGGATTTGGGCTTGGTTTGAATGGATTTGTCTCAATTTGACCCATGTAGGTCAAATTGGGCTAAGTTGGGTCAAGTTTAACAATTGGTCAAATTAGGTCAAACCAAGGGTTGAGTCAAGTTTAAAGTATTTGGGATGTTTTGGTGCAATTGGTTTGGTTTAATTTGGCTTGGGTTTAGATTTGACCCATTTGAGTTCATATGGGTCAAATGGGTCAAGTTGGCCAAATTAGCCAAATTGACTTGGGTTAGGCATTGGTTTAGCTTCAATTGATCATTTAAAGATAATTATAGGCTTTGGTTTGAATCAATTGGATTTAGAATGATTTAGGCCAAATTGACCCTTTAGGTTAATTTGGGCTTAATGGATCAATTGGGTTGAATCAAGGCTTTGATCATGTTCATTAATCAATTTAGAATGAACTTGAGCCATTGGTTGCAATCAATTTGGGTTAGATTTTGATTTGACCTAATTTAGTCTTTTAGGTCAAATTAGGTCAACTTGGGTCAAAGGGCCAATTGGGTTTGGTTTGGCCAAATTGATGATTAAGTCATGTTCAAGGATTGATTTTAGGTTGATGTGGATCATTGGTTTAAATTAATTGGATGAGATTTGGCTCATTTGGCTCATGTAGGTTAAGTGGGTTGATTTGGTCAAATGGCTAGGACTTGGTTTGACCAATTGATTACAATTGATCAATCAAGGATGATCAACAATCATCACATGAAGTTTTAATTGGTTTGGTTCAATCAAATTTTGAGATTTGGCTCAAATGGTTCCTTCAAGTCACTTTGGGTCAAGTGAGCCAAAATGGGTCAATTAATTGAATTGAAGTGATTGTAGTTAAGCTATCCAAGGTGATCAACAATCATCATAAAGAAGATTTGAAGTGTTGGTTCAATCTTATTTGGATTGGATTATGGCTTGGTTCAATTTGGTCAAATTGGTCACTTTGAGTCGAGTGGACCAATTAAGCTATTTGTGTTAGATTTTTGGGTTGAATTGAGTTTAGTTGAGTTTAGATATTGATTTGAGATTGATTTATAGCTTTGGTTATAATTGATTTGGGTTCAAATGGATTTTGTCTTATTTGAATATTTGGGTTCAAATGGGATAGGTTAAGTTTGATTGAATTGGTTTTGGTTTGATTGATTTGATTATATATTTTGGTATGGCTTAGCATTATAATTGAAAGACTGATTGATTTATGTGAAAATCAATTGAATTTGATTTGGATTGAAGGAAAATTTGGCTATGTCCATAAGATCAAATCATAGGCTTAGGTTTGGGTTATGATTGTTTAATTTTGGCTTGAAGATTTGGATTGTAATTGAAATTCAATTAGAATTGAATATGTGGATTTGAAATTGGATTGTGGCTAAGGAGATAGACATAGATTTGGTTATGTTATAGGCTGGGTAGGTTTTCTTAAGTCCTAAGGCATTGCTTAATCCTACGTCTAATCCTTCTAAGTCTCTAAGCTTACATTAAGTGTTCACTTAGCCACTAAAAGTGTCTTATGACTAAGGAGCTCTTAGTGTCTAAAAGATTCTGTGGTGAAAAATTTTATACATTCCTGCCTTCATCTATCCCCTTTTTGGAAAAGAGGATAAATGAAAATAGAAATATATAAAATAAGCCTTGTTGGGATGCCACGTAGATCCGCAAATGTTCTTATTAAGGTGACCAGGTACGACATTGAGGAGATGTGTACTATCTCGAGAGATAGAAGTCACCACCCTACAATGGACCTAATCACCCGAATAAGGACTCCTTAGGACAATGGGTCTGCATATGTACCAGAGATTCTTCTCCTACATTACATAGAAAAGTAAAGTAAGGCTTATTTTAAATTGGGTTCATTAAGTTCCCTACAGGGGCAAGCCCATGATTAATTACTTCCTAAGGGATGAGATTCTTTAAGAATACTCTCAATTAAAGTAAATGATCGTTGTCTCCAAAGATTTCAATAGGTAGGACTATCAATCGATTAGTTTATTTTGGAAGATCAAATGGGATTGATCAAGGAGAGATAGTTATTATCGAAGTCGAAGGAAGATGAGTAGAAGATGCCCAGGTTGCTAGGAAACTTAGAGAACATCTCAAACTATCCTATGGTTAGGCTTTACATTTTTAAAATTGATTTAATTTATTTGAATTACATTTTTCATTAGAAATTTAGGACTTATGATTCCATAACACAAGATTAAAGAAATGCCTTAGAGGTGAGGATTTATGCTTATGGCCCACAAAGGGGAGAAGCAACCTCAAAATTTAAACCTTGGGAGCTTTGGCGAGGGTCAAAAGCACAACCTAAATCTAAGGCGAAAATGGGTATTTGGTTTTCCTCCACAAGAGGATAAACCACTTGACTACTTGGACTTACAATCGTCTGAGGGTGGCCGCCAACTAACTCCTCCTATGATTTTAAATTCATGTAGGCAAGTTATATGCTTTATGCAAGATAGCTAGGCTATTATTTATTTAGAAAGAGACTAAGTCCTTAAACTCACTCCCTAAAGAGACTAGATCATGTAAGGGTATGCTTCAAATGACCTAAATCTAATGTAATTCATATTTCATTTTATTTTTATTTTTGGACAATCATTTTGACTCAGGCTAATAGGATTCATATGCCTAATGCATGAGAAATGAGATTATTGGCCAAAATCAGTGATAAGGGAGGAGGTGTGTTTCTACCATGGCTCTTAAAGGTCAAGCCAAGTTTCTCTGGAAAATGTGGAAGCCCTCCAATCAAGAGTGAAAATAATATGCATTTATGCATGATATTATAAAAGAAGTACTCATCCAGCTAAGGGGTTGCTAATTTTGTTTATCTCGATTTTAGCCTAAGCTTTAGATGAGGTTATGAGTTCTTTACTTTTAGTTTTGAATTATTAAATTTGTTAGAAGATTTAATTTTCCTAAGAGCCTAATCCACATCCAGGCCATACATAAAGCAAGGAAGAAATTAGGAAAAGGATGCTACTTAATGCACAAGCTAAACAAATCATCAATCAATTTATAAACCTAATCACAAAAGAATAAGAAGCCATTATGATCAGGTGCTACCGCACAAACTTGAAAACAAATTGGGTGGTTGAGCTCTACCCTTATACAACCCGAATTATAAATGAATTAAATACAATTAAGCAAGGAATTCATTGTTATGTGGGTCTTCAAGCTTCATTTCTTCATTCTTCTTTTCTTCTTTCTTCTCTTCTTTCTTCTTTGGTTTCTTCTTTTGGATGGTCAGAAGGTGGATGCTCCAAGGTTTCACATGGTGCATAAGATGAGATCTTATGACCAATGTTCATCTTAATCCCATAACAATCATTCCAAAATCCTAATTGAAAAATTTACATGAAAAAGAAAACTAAATCTAACTAACACCTGCAAAATAAAGGTTAGCTAAACAAACTGCTAAATCCCAAGCATATATATTGGACTTATCACCCCACACATGGGTTACTAAGTCTACTTGGCCTATTGGATTATGCTTAGGGGTATAAGCAGCTGCACAATAAAAGCATTTATATTTTTATTTATTATAGCACCCCTTAAGCACAATCCCCTGCAGAAGATAATGGTTATACTAATATCACCCTACCATTCATCTATGCACATACATTCTAACATCTAGACTAAAACATATATCACAAAATAAAAGCAAGCATCAAACCATGCACTGCCCTAACCTAAAGCTAAAAGTGATGACTTAGCCTAATGTGTGTGCTTTAGAGGTTTGTGTGGTATGCTTAGCTATGGCTTTGAGTTAGAATTTTATAAGTGTGAAGCATGTTCAACTTAAAGGAGCTTAGAGGAGGGTTTCATTTAAGTGATTTAGTTATTTTGGGTTGATTTTTTTTATTTTTTAATAGGTTCAAGTGAATCCTATAATTAATTACTATGTTATAAAGAGAGGGAAAGAGAAAAGGACTTCTCTTTCCTTCCTTAACCTAAGTAATTTCTAAAATGGATTAATATTTTTGTTTAGTTTAGTGAATATGTTGATTAGGCATTTTAATTAATCCTAAGTTTAGATGAACTCTAAACAAACCTATTCAAAAAGAAAGGCATTTTAAGAATAAATAAAATGAACTAAATTCAGAAAACATACATCACTTCATTTCTTTGCAACATGTATAGCATGCATATGAATGAGTCATAAGCATATCTATACACACAAATGAGAATGTTTAACACACTTTATGATGCATGCTAAGTGATTCATTTAAAAGAATTTGAAAGTTTATGATGCATGATTTTCATTAAGTAGCAAAGGGATTTTTTATCCAATTTTCACATGCACATATGAATGTATGAAAGGTATAAGTGATGATGCCATTGTTGTAGGTGTAAGGTACAAGACCTACTTAGGGCTACTTAAATCCTGCAACCTCTCAGTTGTCCAGACTAATATACCACTTTCCTTAAATACAAGCACGTGTACAAAAGAAATGAATGGAAAAGAAAGAATGCAAAAATTTGTATTAGTTGATTTATTTTGTTTATGCAATTAATATGTGCAAGCATAGGTATCCTTCTTAAGTGATAGTATAGGAATGAATAGGATATGGAATTAGGCAAGTGTTAGGCTCTTTTCAAATGAACCATACATCTTGCCAAACCCTATTCAGAACTATACTAAAAGAGAGGAGAAGGAAAACTTACACTAAGCACATCCTTATATTTTACTCACATGAAAACTTGTAAGTAAGATATAAGTAATACACTTTCAGTTTTGATAATTGATTCATATATTTTGAAAATAATTTAAATTTAATAATGATAATAGCCACTCATATTCTTACTTTACCCAACACATGCAATTTGACATAAAAGAAACATTTTCATTTTAAATTTGATTTTTGAAAAGAATGGATGCATGAAACCACATGACATACATATTTAGAAAATTGGGAAAGAACTAAATGAAAGCATGTAAACACATTCACTTTAATTAAATCCTAAGCATGTAAATGACAATTGGTCTTGAACCCAATTTAACCCATATGGGTCAAATTGAGCCAAACCAAGCCCAAACCAAAACCAAATTTGGCATGACCCATCCTTGGGACACCATGGATTAGCTTAAATTAACCCAACCCATGGTTGACCCAAATTAGGCCAAAATCCATTGGACAAACCCATCCAAATTAGACAAAATTCTCATTTGGATGGTCATACCTACCCACTAACCCTTGGCAGCCACCTTTAACCCAATTTGGACATGTGGACCACTAGCTCACCTGACCCAAAGTTGATTGGGTCAACCATGGGTCAAGAGAGGGTGAGTTAACCCAAGCCTTCCCATTGGAGCTCTTGGGGTAGGAGGTACACACCATCTCAGCCATTCCTACAACCATTCAAGACACTCCACCTCAGCCCATCACTAACACACCACACTGCTAAAATGATGATCCAATGTTGGATCAATTGGGGTGGAGGGTATACTCTTCTCCATCCAATTCAAGCCACACAAAAAGTTTCAGTGAGTATTTAAGAGCATCCCAAGAGCATCCCCAAACTCTCAAGCTCTACAAGAGACCAAAGTGAGCCCTCTGCATCCAACCCCTCTCAAAATTCACCAAACTTCAATTAACTTCTCCACCTTTTCCAAGCTCCAGCAAGTCAAAATGAACCTATTCCCGATCAATTCGAGCACTAGAGACCACTCCTAGACAAAATCTAGTGACTAATGCGATGATGTTTGGTCCATAGAGCTACCAGAGGGGAGGAAACTCACGAGCTTCTCAATAGGGCTTCTTCTCTTCAAGACGAAGCTACCATCTTAAGGTTCAGTGAGGTAGTTTTTTGGAAATTCATAGAAATCCTTTTAGGTGTTGGTGTTTTATGGAAGAAATTTTGATTTCATGTGATTTCCACTGTAGGATCTCCTTAGTTCTCTCCCCACCCACAAACTTTTTAAACTCGATCTCGATGCCCCCAAGCTCTAGTGAGCTCGGATCAAGCAGAGAAGGGCAGATGATGTCCATCTTCCATTGCTTAGGGGATAAAGGATCATCCATCATTCAGTCCACGTGATTAGAATGGATTCCATGATTAAATCAGTTAGAAATCTTGATTTAAACTGTTAATATCCATGGGATTAATCTTCACCATATGATCTGAGATCAAACGGTGGAGATGAAAGTGTGTCTGCTACCGTTGACTCAGCACGCCACATCAAACAATTTAAGTGGCCTATTTCGTGGCTCCAAGTGGAAAGTGTCATCACGTCAGCTCCTGCAAGGCGCCAATGGGATTAGGGGTTAATTAAGCTTTAAAATGTCATTAATTAGCCAAAACTTCACAACTTCATAACTAAATATAGAAAAATCCTAAAAATATGTGTAAATCCATTTTAGAAAAGATAAATATTGGAGAATTTAATAAAAATAAAACCCATAGTGTTTGAATAATGAACAGTGCGTAATTAGGGTTTATTGGCTCGGTAATTAGGAGAATTTGAAATTCAAACCTTAATTACCCTCATTAATTGATTTAATAATTAAAAAATATCAAATAGTAAAAAATTAGTTAATTAAACTTGATTAATCACATTAATAGTGAAATAATGAAGGGAATGATTGAGACCTCTTTAAATTGTTTTCCTAAATCCATATCATTTAAGAGGGCTAATTAACTTATAGATTAATTATGGAATAATTAAATAATTAAAGATGAAATTAAATCAAATTAAAATGGTAATTAGATTAGATAATTGAACTTGAATTTGTGGGTTCCTCTTTATGTGTTCAATAATATAAAGACCCCTAAGGAAATTATGGTTAATCCATGGGTGTGAAAAATTCATATAAGTACTTAATTAAATTATTCTTTAATTTAATTAACCTTAATTATGAGTCTCATTACATTAAGTCCCTAAGTGCATTGCAATTTTAATATTTCATTTGTGTATCATTGGAGGCTCATAATTAAGTGATTAATTGAATTAAAGAGACTTAGGAAAGGGAAAAATAAATCATTTTCTTAGGGACTTTAACTTAATCAATCCATAAAAACTACTTAATTATATTTCCTTAAATATGTTAAGTCACTAATATGGGATGAGGGCAAAATAACAAATTTTATTTCTCTCTAAGTTTAATAATTCAAAACCAAAATCAAATTCCATAAGAAGCTTAAGATTAACCTTAAATGATTTTATTTAATATGATTGTCCTTAGGCATTAATGTAATTAAATGAATTATGTGGAAGTGTTTGATTATTCCTTTTCAATCATTATAAATTTTGTATGTCATTTAATATCATCAATTCATGTTTTCAAAAAAAAAAATCAATTGAATTTAATTATGTGTAAGTTACATGTGTTGAATTAACCTTATTATATGTGTGTCTATTATCACTAATAAATTTCAAAACTATTTTCAAAATTACAAATGAAGATTTAAATAGATGTTAGTTATGAATATTCTATATGATCTACATTTTATTATAACTTAATTATGTTGAAGTATTATTTTATCTTTAAGATTCATGTGTGTGTTTACATATATTTGAATATTAATAAGTATATAGTCTGGACATGCCGGGAATATAAGGCCTTAAGTAGCCCCACGGAGGTCTTAAATTATCTCACTTCCCTGGTTAACAAAGACACGTACTTATTTAACTTCACTCTTATGTGTACATATACTACAATTTGGATAGAACTTTACTTTACATGAATAAATAAATTTATTAACATACATTATTTTGCATGATTCTCATTCTCATAGTTGTGTATACATTCATATGTATTTAAGATAACAAGTATATATACGGACATCCAGGAATCTGAGGCTTTAAGTAGCCCCAAGGAGGTCTTAGAATATCTCACTTTCTTTGTTTAAACAATGACATGTACTTGCTTAAATCTTTAATACATGTGTATTTATATTTAACTAAAGAATAAAATCCCTCTTTTCTACCAAAAGTATATGCATTCATAATTATCTAAATATAACAAAAATACATTTGATGTATAGGTATTCTAATTTTAAAATCATATGTATATTATTAATGATGAAATAAAATGGTGAAACATTATCTATATGGTGGAAATTCAAGTTCATAATCTTAAGATGCCTTTCAAGGTGAATAAAATTCTTTAAGATTAACTCAAACATAAGATTAATAAAAATATTTAATAAACCATTCACTAAAAAAACCAAAATTATAACAATATCCTTTAGAAAATAACTTAGGATAGGGATGAAAGGGATTAAACCTCTTTCTTCTCTTTACAATACTTAGATGCTACGTGAATATCAAATAAAACAAAGTAAAATGTAAATTAAAAATTTACCAATTCTCTTAATAACTTGAAATGAAACCACCTTTCATATTTAAATTAAATAATTCCAAACTTAGATAATTATAATTCCAAAGCTTAGCTAAGATATACCACACATTAGAATGCAAGGTCACCACTTCTAGCTCTAAGTTAGGACGGTGTATGTTGTGATGTTGTATTTTATTTTGTCATGTAATATTTTAGACTGGATGTTAGGATTGTTGTGGGTAGACTAGATGTTAGGTCGTTATTAGCCTAATGATATTTTCTACAGAGGATTATGCTAATGGAACTGCTAAAATAAATATAAATGCTTGTAGGTTGCTTATTCTCCTAAGCATAATTCATGTTATGATAGATGGGCTTGGTAACCCATGTGTAGGGTACTAAGTCCAAATTATATAATATAATTGCATGGGTTAGTATGGATGATTTATCTAACATCTGTCTTGCATGTGTAGTTAGATTTTACTTTCCATGAATATGTAATTTTGCAATAGGAATTAAGATTAGTGCTATAGGGTTTAGGATGAGTAGTAGCTAGAAGGCAAAGTCTTGGGATGTCTCTGAAGGCTTGGAGCAATTCAAACTAAAGGAAAGAAAGAAGGATAAAGAATGAAGACCCCATAGTATTTTCTTTAATTATAATTGTAAAATTTTATTGCAATCCGGTTGTATAAGGGATGAGCTCGGCCCATTTTTTTTTTTTTGGGGTGTTGCACTTGGTCTTTTTTATATTTTATGGAATCTATGAATGTTTGATTATTGTGTTTATGTTTGTGCAATATAAGGCATGATTTTATAGGTTTCACGAAAGATTGATTGAATGTGTGACTTGGATGCGATAGGCTCTTTAGGACAAAACTAATTTTTCTACCCCAATTAATAACTAACTCATAATTAAATTTTAAAACAATAATCTCACTTTAAAACTTAGGCTATAATCAGATAATTAAAAGATTTAGCAACCCATTAGAATGTTGAATGTTTTATCATGCATAGCTTTAGCCTCACTTTTGGAGTGAGTTCTCAACTTCCTCATCATAGATCTAGGACTCTTATAAACATTAAGAGCTCTTCTTTCTAAGACACAGTTAGCTTAGGTGTGCTAGGGACTTAGGAAGACTTGTATTGGAATAGGTTCTAGGGACTTAAGACTTCAATGATCCATGATCTCAAACCAAACCTTCCTAAACTTTTTTTAATCTTATGGACTTCTAACCAAATTCAAATCTTTGATTTCATTGACTTTCTATACAATTCAATCTCAAATCAAATCATAAATCAAATTCCAAACCAAACAAATCAATCTCAAATCAAATCCAAGATCAAATTTCCCTCCTAAGTCTTATGAACCACTCTCTAAGCCAAAATATCAATCTAAACTATCTCAAACTCAATTGATTTCTTTATAAATCAATTGCTCCTATATTTCACAAATATAAATAAAATTCACCCTCAATGACCAAAATCAAATCAAATTAAATAGGTTTCCTTTCTTAGATATTTTTGACCTACACCCATAAGCTTAATCAAATTTGCTTCCAAATCACTCCAAACTCAAGTTATTTTCTCATGAACCATTTATATTTTATATTCCCAAATATAAATGAAATATAAATAGCCAAAATCAAACCCAAATCAAATCAATTTTCCAATTTTAGCCTTTTTATCCAATCTCTTGAACTTGGCTAAATAATACCCAAATCAATTTAAAACCCATGGATTTCTTCATGATTCAATCATTCCCTCAATCATTATTCTAAATATAAATATAAACTACAATCACCAAGCTAAATAAAATCAACAAGTCATACCCATGTTAGCCCTTTTGACTTGAAATTATCATATGAACCAAAATCCATATAAACCATTTTTCAATTGGATTTATATTTTCATCTAAAATCTATTTATCAATACAACTAAACTTGAATCAAGCCATGATCAAGTCATATGACCCATTTAGGTCCACTTGACCCAAAGTGACCTAAAAGACCTTTTTGAGCAAAGTTATAATCCAACCTAAATTGGATTGAGCTAAGCCCATCCAAACCTCATATCATAACCAACAATCATCCTAAGGTGACCAACTACCTTGAATTGGGTCAAACCAAGTCAGCTTGGTCCTTTGACTAAGTCAACCCTTAGCCCAAATGAAATCTAAACTAGCCAAAACACACCATATGCCAAATTGGTTGAAACCTTTGATTCAAACTAATTCATAATCAATGATTGAAAATGACCAAACCATTAATTGAGCCAAACCAAGTCCAAATGGCCATTTGACCCAAGCCTAAATTGGCCTAAAAGCTAAAATAGGTGTAATCATCCAACCCAAATTGATTGCAACTAATGGTTCAAGTTCATTCCAAATTGGTTATTGAACTTGAAAATTATTGAGCCTAATTTGACCAATTGGTCAACTAACTAATAACCCAAATTGACCTAAAGGTCAAAAGAGCCAAAATCAAATCCAAAGAAAATTGAACCAAACCAATGACACCAATACACTCCAAATGGTCATGTGTGAACTTGACCAAATTTGGACCAATTTGGTTAACTTGGCAACCTAACCTTGACCTAAATAGGTCAGCAAAATCAAATCTGAAAGAGCTCCAAATCACTTGAAATTTGAGCTAACCCACTTTTGACCCATTTCAAATCTGCCCAAATCACACATGGCCAAATGACCACTTTGCCCTTGGGTCTAGGGCATCCCATGAGATAAGACACTTGCATATTTGGTCATTTCCTTCCTTGGTCACTTGTCATAGGTCCACTTGGCTAACCTAACCAAAGGGTGGTTGGGTCGACCATGACTCATGGGAGGTGAAATCACCTCCCATTCCCATTGGAGCATTTCAAACTACCAAGGACACACTACTCCCATGGCAACCACTCTCCCATCCTCCACTCATGAGAGGCCAAGTGGAGTGATTCTGCCCAAACTAAGCTCCCAGCCATTGATCCAAAAGCTAAAATCATCATAGATCATCTAAGGAAGTAGGGTGTATACCCCCCTCATTCTCACTCAAACACAAAGACTCACACTCGATTCAACCCTATCAACCAAGGAGAGACATCCCAGAGCTTCCCCTTACATTTCTCAAGCTCCCCAAATTCTCCATGCCCAATTTTACGTGAAACCAAAATAGGGAGCATGATTGCCATTTCCCCAATTCACAAAAAATTAATTACACACCATTCTTGGACCTAGATGAGCCAAAATGAATCATTTCTTAAGCTTCCTGATGGATGAAGGGTGGAGTTCGATCAAGGCTGATTGCTTGCATGTTGGTCTTCGAGCAAACCACACCAAATCAAAGCTTCGTGCTCAACATGACTTCATTTTACCAAACGAAGCTTCCTCAATCGTTGGAACTGGCAGTCATAAGCTCTGGTGTGGTATGCCATTAAAATCGATCCTTAGCTTAAAATAGGTTGGTCCTTTATGAAGGAAACATGCATATGTGATCTCCATCATTAGATGTGTTTGTTGTGCTTCCAAAGGTGTGGGATCAATTTGATCTCCATTCGAGAGAGCTGGATGCTGATCCGTGTATCTCTCTTCGGGAGGAGATAGATCACGAACCATCCATTCCACATGATCAAAATGGACGGTCCTAATATGATCATGTGAAGAACCCCTCATTTTCCCTTTAGAATTGCGGTTTGATTGGTGGTCCCAGATCTTAGATCGGCGGCCCACACGAAAATGTGTTTCGTCGCCATCAACGTCAGCATTCGACATGGCAATTTAAATAACCAATCCCATCACGCCATGTGGAAATCGTGTCGTGTCAGCAGCCATGAGGCACCGATGGGATTAGGGGGTTAATTAGGTTAATTAATCATTTTTAATGCTAAAACTTCTAAAATTCATTACAAATTATAGAAAAATCCAAAATACAAATGAGGGCTCATTTTATAGGTACTTTAAAGGGGAATCTATTACAATTATTATTAATTAATTTTGAATAGTAATTTTTTACTTAATTAAAGTTTAATTAAAAATTTAATTAACCTAATTACTCTCGATTAATTATCCAATTAATTTCAAACTTTAGAGATGTTTGGGGATAACCTCTACCTCCTCTATTTTTTTCTTGATTTGTTAGATAATTAATTGGGAAATCAATGGATTACTTAATACTCTCTTATCTTAATTAATAATTAAGCAAATGAAATAAATTAGTCAATCAATTAAGCTTATTAACCTCTGTTAATGGTGATGAAGTTTAGGGAAGTGGATTGGGACCCCCTCTTCCAATCTTTTCCTTAAGTCTTCTCCATTCCATCTTAAATAATTAATCAATTAAAACCCATTAATTAATTAATTAATTAATTAACAAGATCAATCAAAATCCAAATCATACGTGAACTTTAATTAACTATTTGAAAGGATTTACATTGAGACTTAGGCTTTCTTCTTTGTCTCTTTCCTTAAGTCCATTTCATATTGTTGATTAAGGGAAATTAAGACTTAATTAGATAATTAATAAATTTAATTAATTTGATTGAATCCATCTTCTCTAATTAACACCTGGGTAGCTCTTTGGGTGTTCAATAATCTAAGGAGAGAGCTAATAAAATTATGGTTACCTTACATATATGAGGAAACCATAAGAGTAATTAAGTGAGCTCCTTAATCTTAATTAATTAATAATTATGAGCTAATTGCATTAGGCCCCTTTCATTTCATAGGAGCATTGATATTTACTTTCCATGTGGTTGCATATCATATTAGCTCATAATTTTTTAATTGATTACCTTAAGGTGACATAGGTAAGGGTTAATTAATTGATTTAATTCATGCATAACTTAATCAATCCATAAAATTAACCTAATTACTTTTTTATTGAATCAAATTAACTCACACATATGGGAATGGGATTAGAGCTAGCAACCTCTTTCACATTTCATAAATCAAATCAAATATGAAATTAAAAATTGCTTTAACAAACATTAGTTTATTTTAAATAAGCTTGTTTAATGTGATTATTCTTAAGAATTAGTTGGAATGAATGAAATTATATGCTTGTGTCTCTTTATTTCCTTTCAATCATATTAAATGTTGTATGCCACGTGTATTCATGCATTAATTCTTTTCAAAAATTAATTAAGCAAGAAATGATTTTCTTTATGCTAATTTGCATGTGTTGACTTAATTAAAAATATGCGTGGCTATTATCACTACTAAATCTCAAACATATTTTCAAAAGCTTCTTAATGAATATGAATATGTGTTGTGACTTTAGTTATGTATATATAGGAAGTGCATGTGAATATAAACTTAGTGTATGAAGTGAAGTTTCTTTCTTATATTCATATGTTTATTTGCATAAAGTAAACGTTAGTGGGTATATTAGTCACGGACATCCCAGGGATGCATGACTTTAAAAGTAAGGAGGTTCCTACCTCACTCCCTTGGTGTAGAACAATGGCGACATACTTTCTTGATTTCATTCTTATGCATCTTTGACATTAAAATTTAAATAAAGCTTCAATTTATTTCCATAAAAATCAATTAAATTGAATCCAACTGTTGTATAGCTTTCATTTCTATAGTTGCTTGCACATTCACATATATATAAGAACAGTGGGTATATTAGTCTGGACATCTCAGGGACGCATGTCTTTAAGTATCCCTAAAAGGTTCCTACCTCACTCCCTTGGTGCGAAACAATGGTGTGTATTATAATATATATATATATATATATATATATATATATATATATATATATATATATATATATATATATATATATATATATATATATATATATATATATGTATGTATGTGTGATACAACTAGTTGATGAAAACCATAATTTAATCAAATCAATTCTACTTTTGCATGATTCTCATTCTTATAGTTGTTTATGCATCCATATGTATCTGAGGATAGTGGGTATATTAATCTGGACATTCTAGGGATGCATAGTTTTAAGTAGCCCTAAGGAGGTTCCTACCTCACTCCTTTGGTGTAGAACAATGGAGACATACTTGCTTGAAACTCTTATACATTTGTGTGTACATTTGGCTATTGAATGAAAATCCCTTTTCCTATTGAAAAGAAACATGCATTCATACTTTGTTCAAGTGGTTGAATTGATTAATCATATAATTTGAAGTTCTTTTCTTATGATTTTGTATAAGAATTTAGATAGAGCTTTAAAATAATATGATAAAATAATTCAACCAAATGAAATATCAATTCCAAATACATTTATTTACATTTATCATTCAGGTATGCTAAAGTATAAAATGCATGTATAGGTATGTTTAGGACTTAACCATATGCATGGTATATATGATGGAAAGAAATAAATAAACATGTGTTATGTGATAATAATTCATCCCAATTAACCTTAAGATGTCTTTCTTATTGAATGAGTTTATTTAAAATTAACTAAAACTTAGGATTAATTAAAATATGTAATAAGCCATTCAATAAAAAAATTTTGATTAATTAATTTGCTTTAGATGTGGCTTTAAGGTAGGGATAAAAGAGAGAGATCCTCTCTTTCCTTCTCTTTATAACATTTAGTTATTTTGTGTAGGTCAAATGAAACAAAAGAAAATATTAAGTAAAATTTGCAAATCAATTAAACCATTTAAAGTGAAACCACCCTTTATAATTAAATGTCCTCATACTTAGGAACCTATAACTTTAAAACCTAGTTAGGACATACCACAAACCTTAATACACACACATTAGATTAAATCACCACTTCTAGCTTAATTTAGCATGGTGCATGGTTTGATGTATGTTTTGTTTTGATATGTATTATTTTAGACTGGATGTTAGGGTGTATGCCTCGTAGACTGGATCCTAGGCCGTAAATAGCCTTATCATGTTTTATGCTGGAGATTGTGCTTAAGGGGCACTTAAAATAAATATAAATGCTCTCATTTGTAGGTTGCTTAACCCCTAAGCATAATCTAAATTAGACAATTAACTTGGTTACCCATGCGTCTAAGTCCAAATTATACATATAATTGCTTGGGCTATATGGTGTGTTTAGCTAACACTTGTCTTGTTGGTGTAGTTAGATTTACTTTTCCATTCTTTTAATGTAATTGTGCATTAAGAATTTGGTTAAGTGTCATGGGGGTTAAAGATGAACATTGGCTAGAAGTTTTAATCCTGGGGTGCCATGTGATGCCTAGAAGCCTACCAAATCAAATGAAGAAATGGGGGAAGCATGAAGACATGAAGACCCCACATAACATTTGTCATTTGTAATTGTAATTATTCTTGTGTAATTCAGGTTGTATAAGGGTAGAACTCAGCTACCCATCTCTCTTTTCAGATTGTACGGTGGCACCTGACCGCACCGACCTTTTATTCTTTTATCGTAGCTATAAAATGTTTGATGTTATGTTTATCTTGTGCATTGGAAATTGCATGCCTCTTCTAGTTTCTTTTTGAATGATGATTTAATGTGTGGTTGTTGACCTCACTTTTGGAATGAGCTCTCAATCTCCTCTTCTTAGACTTAGGACTCTTTTAGACACTAAGAACTCTTTAGTTATAAGACACTTCTAGTGATTAGGTGAACACTTAACTTAAGTCTTGAGACTTAGAAGGGTTAATCATAGGATTAGGCTATGACTTAGGACTTAAGGAAATCACCTATCCTATAGCATAAACCCAATCTACATACAATTTCTCAAATCAAACCCAGATTCAAATCTCAAACTAAACTTCAAATTCAAATCCAAATTCCAAATCCATATCCCAAATTTGACTCCAAATGGTTGAAACCCAAAATCAAGTTTAAATTCCAAGACCCTTCCTATATACAATTTCTCAAATCAAACTCCCTTTAAATCAAAGCAAACTCAATTGATTTCTTTATAAATCAATTGTTCCTTCATTTATATTTATAAATATAAATGAAATCCAAATTCAAATGTCCAAAATTATATCCAAAATTAAATCCAAACCCAATCTAAGCCCTTTGAGCCAATTCTTTGGACTTAGCTAAATTCTATCCAGATCAAGTCAAAACTAATAGATTTTCTCTTGAATCAATCATTCATTCAATTATCTACCTAAATATAAATGAAACCCACAATCATCAAATTAAATTGAAGCCAACCCAAGTCAAACCCAACCTTTTGACTTTTTAAATGAGCCAAAATCCCTTAGACTCCAAATTGATTGTCGTTTATATTTCAATCTAGGGTTCATATATAAGTTAAACTAAACTCAAATCAAACCAAAACAAACCAATTGACCCACTTGGGTCCACCCAAAGTGACCTAAAAGGATTTAAGCCAACTTCCAATCCAACCCAAATTGGATTGAACCAAGCTCACCAAAACCTTCCCCCATGATTGTTGATCACCCTAGGAAGATCAACTGCAATCAATTGGGTCAAACCAAGTCAACTTAGTCATTTGATGAAGTCAACCCTTACCCCAAATGAACCAAAAATAGTCAAAACTCATCCTACATTAAATTGATTGAAACCAATAATTTGAATCAACCCAAAATCAATATTTAAATATGACTTGACCACCAATTGAGCCAAACCATGCTCAATTGGCCATTTGATCCAAGTTGACCCAAATTGGCCTAAAGGATCAAATTGGGTCAAATCATGATCTAACCCAAATTGATTGCAACCAATGGCTCAAGTTCATTCCAACCAAAGCCATAATTAAACCCAATTTGATCAATCGAGCCCAATTGAGCCATTTAGCCCAAATTGGCCTAAAGGGTCAATTTGGCTTAAATCCAAATTAAATCCAAATTGATTGGAACCAAAGACAAAATTCATCTTCTATTAGCTAATTGAACATGAATCAACCCATAACCTAAGCCAATTTGGCCAATTTTGGTCAAATTGGCCAACTTGACCCATTTGACCCATTTGATTCCAAATGAGCCAAAATCAATTTTAAGCCAAATTAAATCAAATTGATCATACCAAAACTCTTCAAATTATCATTTGAACCTAACCTAATCCTTGGTTTGACCCAATTTTACCAATTGGTCAACCTAACTCGATATGACCCAAAGTGACTCATATGACCCAAATTGAGCCAAATCTCTTGAAACCAAGCCATGGCCCATTAGGGGTTGATCGAACCTAACCCAAACCATTTGGGATCAGCCCAAAATCAACCCAACATAATTAAATCTCTCATGTATCCTCCCTTAAGAGAGGACTTTGGAGCAAAAATCCAAAGTCCTCAATCAATCCATCATCCATCTCAACCACCCCATGCAAAATGACAACACTTTGGAGCCAAAAAATTCAAAAAGGTGGATTTTTGACCACTATTAAAGGAGGGGAAATGAGGCTTCTTTCTTCTTCCTCCTACCACTATTGAGCCCCTAAGAGCTCCCCAAAATAAAAATCAACCATTTTCCCATCTCTCTTAGTCTAGAAATACCATAACTGGGTTGATTTTGGGGAGAAAATGGTAAGCATCAAAAGATACATCATTCTGAAGTGAAGGCGGAGATCCAAGCTCATTTCATGGCATCTTCCCCCACTCAACAATGTGCTCGGGTCATCACCGCTATCGAAAATCATCCCTGGTGAGGTAACTTTCAAAAAAAACATAGCTTTAGGATCCTTCATTTGAGGATTGTTTGCGTGATTTTAGAAATTTATCCTAGATAATCCTACATTTTATATTTTATATCATCCCAATTAGAAAATAGAAGTTTTTCAGTGTGAATCAACGTGGAAACGAGTCCATTTAGACAAGTTTTCATTTAGATTCTTTTTTTTTTCAAAAATACTTTCTATTTTTACTATTCCTGTAACCTCCTAGTAGCAGTCGTCTGATCCCGTGGTTCGTGGGATCGGACAACTCGGATCGTGTGATCTCAGCCTTCAGATCACTGGATGCGTTATGGACCATCCGATCCCGCAGTTTGCACGATCGAACTGCTTTGATCGTGTGTCGATCACGTGATTTGTGGCCTCTGGATCGTGCAATTTGATCTGGACCGTTCAATTTATGATCAGACTATCCAGATCAAACCACACATCATGATCTCACTCTACACCACATTTTCCAACTCACTGTGCTGACATGGCACCGTGTGCTAATCACGCGGCATTGTGTGGTGTGTGCGTGCCACGCGACACCACACATTCAATCGCGTGAAGCCATGTGGTGTTGTGTTGCCATTCGCACCATGTGCGGTGCTGACTGTGTTAAATAGAAAAAAATCAATTTTTTCTAATTTTAAAAATTACTTAAATCACCTGAAACTTCAAAAATTTCATAAAAATAAAATACTTAGCAAACAATTACAAATAAGGGCTTGTTGGATCTATCTTTCTGAGAGAAATCCAACAAACTAAAAATCTCCAAATTCCAATGAATGATTTGAGCTTAATTTAAGTTTTAGTGAAAATCAAATTTTATTAATTAATCTAAAAATACAAGTTTGATTGAAATGAAACTTTTAGAGATTGAAACAAGAGTTAAAATACACCAACCATAAAAATCTCAAGTAAAAAAGACTTCTGGATTGGGAGAGATTAAATTTTGAAGTTGAGATTGTCCATTTTCAATATAATAAATCAAATAAAAATCCAGAAATTTATGTGATTTTTTGAATAAAAATCCAAAAATCTTTAAAATGGCTTAAATCACTTCAGTTGACATCTTGGACTCTTAAGAAAATGATTTGATTTTCTGAATCGTCATGAACCCCAAACAAACACTTAAGATTAAAGTTTAATCAATTCAAAAATTAATTTAAACATAATCTAAAAATAATTTAAATACCAAATCAAAATCAGAAATGATGTAATACCAAATGATTGGTAATCAAACCTTAAGTCAGAAAAGTATCATGTATCCCTCAAATAAAATTGAATTTAAACAAAATTAAACCTAATTGAGTTAATGAAATTCAATTAAATGATTAGATTTTTAAATTAAACTCATAATTAAATAAATCAATGAAACTTTAATGTAAAATCAAACTAATCTTGTTAAACCAAGACCAAGTATTGAATCTTAATTATATGAAACTACTTAACAAAATAAAACAAATTAAATATTAATTAATAATTAAATAAACTAAAAAATAAATTGATTAATAAACCAATTCAACATAATCATTTGATATTAATCAAATTAAACTAAATAAAGTTAAACTAAACTTAATTAACATATGATTAAATCACATCCATTTGGAATAAGATAATTAATTAGCCATTGATACATAAACCTAACAACTAAATCAAACATGCATTAAATCTAATGAACACAATAAATGAAGAAAATCAAACCTAACTATGATTATGAATAATCAAGTTTAATTGAAATAAAAATAAATAATTAAATCACTTAATCTAATCAAATGATAATAACAATGATAACCCTTTAATCAATAAAATTTAGGTAAATGCTTAATTAAAACTATCAAATCAAATAAGTCATATATGGATAATTAAGTCATCAATCTCTAATTAAGTAAACTTATAATTAATCTAATGATTTTAAAATTTAATTACCCTTAATCAAACTTAATTAATTAAATGTCTAATTAATGCAAACATAATGAATTAATCCATCATCTTAATGAATCAAATTAATTTAAATAAATTACATTAAAGCTAACTCTTAAATTAAGATAAAATCAAATCCCTAATTAAATTTAATAATTAATCACACCCCTCAAGTCAACTAATTAAGTTAATCAAATTAATCATATTAAACCTAAGCTTAATCAAACAAAAATGCAATTAAATACCAATCAAATCCTAAATTAAACATAAATCATTAAGTCATTAATTACATCATTAATCTAAATTAATATAAAACCAAATTAAAAATTAGATAAATCTTTATTTAATTTAATAATTAACTTAAACACACTTCTTAATTAAACTAATTACCCTTAAGCTAATCTAATTGAATAAACACCTTATTCAAGCTTAATGAATTAATCCATCATCTTAATAAACCAAATTAACTTTTTAAATCAAACTCAACACTTAATTAATCAACTAATTAATTTGATCACACATCTTAAATAAGTTAATTAAGTCAATCAAGTTAATTATATTAAACTTAAACTTAATCAAACATAAATGCAATTAAATACTAATCAAAACCTAAATTAAACCTAATTTATTAATTCATTAATTACATCATTAATATAAATAAATATGAAATCAAATTGAAAATTAAATAAATCTTTATAATTAACATAAATACACTTCTTAATTAAACTAATTACATAATCACGTTGAACCTAAGCAAACCCATAGACTAATAAACCTAATCAAATCAAATTAAATCAAATTAAATTAAATTAAGAAAGACTCTCATCAATTTAATATGTAATCATATCAAATCTCATTCAACCTACTTAAATAGGATAAACTAATTAACTATCCAATGTATGAAATCGAAATACAAACCAAACTTTGATAAACATGGCAAATGGATGAGATTAAAAATAAAATTATAATTACAAAGAATCAAACTCAATTAAAAATCAAAATAAAATCTCAACTAATCTAATCCAATCAAACTACAAATAAATGAACCATTATAAACATAAAATTAAATCACATAACTATAATCAAAGAAAAAAAATAGATATTAATTTAAAAGGATATTGAATTATCAAGATTTAATTAAACCAAAAAATCTAATCTAAAATTAATCAATCAAAGGCACATGAATTTAAACAAACTTAAACTTTATTAGAGATTTAAGATATTGAATTATCAAGATTTAAGTAAACCTAAACATCTAATCTAAAATTAATCAATCAAAAATACATGAAATTAAAAAACTTAAACTCCATTAGAGATTAAGGATATTAAATTATTAAGATTTAATTAAACTAAAACATCTAATCAAAAATCAATCAATCAAATACTTAAACAAACTCAAATTCTAAATTCTAAATCAAATCAAATGAATTACAAATTCAAATGGGCTAATTAAAATACTTAAGGACCTTAGTTAGACTCTTTAGGAGTTAGGATGTAAAATAGAGTGAGTTCTGTCTACAAATAGAATTCATTCTACTATTCATTCTTGAAAACTTAAACATCATTTTAACCAAATAAAAGTGAAATAAAAATGAAAAAATTTATTAAATCATTTAAATTAAAATCATCCAAAGGTAAAATTTAAACAAATTCAAACTCCAAATTGAAATTTAAACTAAAGAAGCCTGGTAAAGTCTTGCCATACAAGCCTTAAGCACACACATTAGAATATTAAGTCCCCACTTCTAGTGCTAAGTTAGGGCGTTGTATGTATGATGTTTGTTTTCTTTTGTGATGTAATATTTTAGACTGGATGTTAGGATGTATGCCTCGTAGACTGGATGGTAGGCATTGATTTTAGCTTAGTCCTTAGGGTGCCCTGTGATACCTTTGGAGCAAATCAAATCAAACGAGAGAGAAGAAATAAATGAAGAAAAGAAGACCCCCATAGCATGTATTATTTTTTTTGTAATCCAGGTTGCATAAGGGTAGGGCTTATATCTTATTTTCTCTTTGGGTGTCTGACTTCAGCATATTGACCTTTTATTCATTTATGATAGTCTATAAAATTATTTGATGTTGTGTTTAGATTGAGCACTAGAATAGTATGCTTTTCATAGTTTCTTTTTTATTGATGCTTGAATGTATGGCCTGGATACGGTAGGCTCTTAGGATAAAAATTAATTTTTCTACCCTAATTAATAACTCATAATTAAAATTTAAAATAACTCATAAGCTCACATAAAATCCTAGGAATTAAATCAAGATAATAAAATTTTTAGAAACCCCTTAGTTGGATGAATGAATGTATAATATCATGCATGTCATATTCTTCCACTCTTGTTAAGAGGGGGCTTCCATCTGTGCCAGAGAATGAAGGCTTAACCTGTGAGAGCCTTTGATGGAAGAACACCCCTTAATCTTTTGATTTGGCCCATAATCAAGTTTTCATCCATTTAGGCATACAAAATCCCATAGCCTGTGTCAAAACAAAGAGTCCAAAAGAATTAAATAAATTTGATAAAATTTGCATTAGATTAAGTCATGAATTCATACTCCTCATGGTCTAGTCTCTTGAGGAGTGAGTTTAAGGATTTAGTCTCTTTATAAATAATAACTACCCTAGCCATCTTACAATACATAAGACTTGGCCACATGGATTTAAAATGTAGGAGGTATTATTTGGCGGCCACTCCAAGCGGTTGTAATTCTAACAGTCGGGTGGTTTATTCTCTCTTATGGAGGTAAACCATATACCCATTTTTACCTTAGATTTAGGATGTGCTTATGGTTTGTACCAAAGCTTCCTAGCTTAGGATCCGAGGTAGCTATTTTCTTCAAGCTACAAGCATAAGTCCTTACCTCTAAGGAATTTTTATAATCTTATGTTGTGGGATTGCAAGTCTTGGTATTCTAATAAAATGTCAACTCAAACAATTAACTCTCTTCAATTTCAAAAATATAAAGCCCAATCATAGGATAGATTGGATTGCTCACTAGGCTTCCTAGTATCATGAGCATTTCCTACTTTCTCCCTTTAGATTCCAAAAATAAGTCTTCTCCTTGATTTATCCCATTTGATTTTCTAAAATAGCCAATCTTTTGATAGTCTTGCCTTGAAATCTTTGGAGATCATGATTGTCTACTTTAATAGAGAGTGTTCTTAAGGAATACCATTCCTTAAGATGTAATTAACAATGGAGGCTTGCCTCCATAGGGAACTTAACGAAGCTAGCTTAAAATAAACCTTACTTTACTTTTTCATGTAAAGTAGGGGAAAGATGTCTGGTACATTCGAAAACCCATCATGCCTTAGGAATCCTTATTAGGTGATTAAGCCCATTATAGGGTGGTGATTTCTATCTTTCGAGATAGTACATCATTCCTTAATGTCTTACCTGATCACTTCAATAAGTACCCCCTAAGATCTGCATGGTGTCCCACATCCTCAAAAATTAACACCACAATGTTGGATCCGTTTAAGCTCTTAGGGAAAAATAAAATTTTTACCCCAATCACAACTCATAACTAAATTTTCTAAAATAACTCATAACCTTAACTAAAGCTAAGGAATTAAATCAAGATAATAAAATATTTAGCAACCTCTTAGTTGAATGTTGTATGCTTAACACCATGCATATCATCTTATTTCACTCTTGACAATGAAGGGTCTCCATCCATTATACATTAAAGGAATGCTTGACATGTGAGGGCATCCTTTGGGGGTAGAGAACACCTTCTTCTATCTGACTTGGCCCATAATCAACTTCATCATACAATTAGGCATATAAAATCCTATGGCTTGTGTCAAAATAAAGAGTCCAAAGTCAAATAAAATTTGCATTAGACTAAGTCATTATTCATACCACTCATGCTCTAATCTCTCAGAGAGTGGGTTTAAGAACTTTAGTTTCTTTCTAAATAATAACAACCTAGCCATCTTGCAAAACATATGACTTGACCGCATGATTTTAAAACATAGGAGGGGTTAGCTAGCTACTACTCTAGCAGTTATAAGTTCAGCAGTCAGGTGGTTTACTCTCTCTTGTGGAGGTAAACAATATGCCCATTTTTGCCTTGGATTTAAGAAGTGCTTTGGCCCTCGCTAAAGCTCCCTAGATTTAGAATCTGAGGTTGATATTTTCCCTTGGGCTACAAGCATAAATTCTCACCTCTTAGGCATTTCCATAATATTGTATTATGGAATTATAAGTCCAAGCTTTCTAATAAATTTTAACTCAAATACATAATTCTCCTCAATTTCAAATGTATAAAGTCCAATCATAGGATAGATTAGAATGCTCACTAGGTTGTTCTAGTATCATGAGCATCCCCTACTCATCTTCCTTTGGCTTTGATAATAAGTCTCTCCTTTTGATCTATCATATTTGATCTGCTAAACATAACCAACTTATTGATAGTCTTATCTTTGAATTCTTTGGAGACAATAGTTGCCTACTTTAATTGAGAGTATTCCTAAGGAACTTACCTTCCTTAGGATGTAATTAAATATGGGGCTTATCCCCATAAGGAACTTTAGAACCCGATTTAAATAAACCCTACTTTATTCATCCATGTAAAGTAGGAGAAAAATATCTGGTATATTCGAAGACCCATCATGCCTTAGGAGTTCTTATTAAGTGATTAGGTCCATTATAGGGTAGTGATTACTATCTTTCAAGATAGTACACTATTCCTTAATGTCATACCTGATCACTTCAATAAGTACACCCTCAGTGTGGTGCCAATACACACATGACCATTCCAAAAATAAAAACCACAATAACATATTATGTCATTCAAGAACAGGGAGGGTCTCCACTCTTGCACGATAGGAGAATGCTTGACCTATGAGGGGATCCCTTATAGTGGAGAACACCTCCTCCTGCTGATTCAGCAATAACTCTATTTCATCATGCATTTAAGCATAATTATCCCAAGCCTTTGTCCAAATGAATGTGTCAAAATGATATAAAAATTTGTAAAATTTTGCATTAGTCTAACTCATGTCTTTATGTCAGTAATGTTCTAGTCTCTTAGGGAGTGAGTTTAGAACTCCAATCTCCTTTCTAATCAAACAATAGCTTAACTATCTTGCACATACATAAGTCTGACCTACATGATTTTGAATCATAGGAGGTGTTAGGTGTCGGCCACTCTAGGAGATTATAATTCCAGAAGAGTCGGGATAGGTTTTCCCTTTCTTGTGGAGATAAATCATTATGTCCCATTTTCTATTTAGATTTAGCTCGTGCTTCTAGCTTATGCTAAAATCTGAGGTTACTTGTTTCTTTCGGACTACGAGCATAAATCCTCACCTCTTAGGCATTTCCTCAATCTTGTGTTGATGGATTTTAAGCCCTAGCATTCTAATAAAAATTCTAATTCAAATTAAAAAAATCTTTTAAACATATAAAACTCCACCATAGGATAGATTAGAGTGCCCACTAGGCTTCCTAGCATTATGAGTGCTCCCTACTTATCTTCCTTTGAAAATTAAAATAAGTCTTTCCAAATTGAACCTTCTCACTTGATTTTCTAAAAATACCCAATCCTTTGATAGTCTAGCCTTGAAATCTTTGGAGATATGATTGATTACTTTAATCGAGAGTATTCTTAGGAAATCCAACTTCTTAGGATGTAATTAAGTATGGAAGAATCCTACCATAAGAAACTAAGGAACCTGGTGCAAAATAAACCCTTCTTTACTTTTTCATGTAAAGTAGGGAAAGATCTTTAGTATATACGAAGACCTATTTTCCTTAGGAGTCCTTATTAGGTAATTAGGTCCATTATAGAGTGATATTTTTATCTTTTAAAATAGTACATCATACCTTAATGTCATACTCGATTACTCTAATAAGTACCCCTAAGATCTGCGTGATGTTCACATGATTCCAAATTAAAACACCACACAGAGGAACCACACTATGTAGTACTCACTACTACCCAAGTTGAGTCGAATAAGAGTATTTCATAACTATTTATTTGTGTGTAGGATTCCTCTATACATTGACCTTCTCCAGTATGTAAATGATCATCACTAGTGGGCTGAGTATAGGCTGGAGAAGCTGCACTAGCATCATTTATAATAACAATGTGAATGTGACATCGCCTCTCTGTAGCTTATTCTGTCAACTCAATTACTATTGGATGGGAAATATATGTAAAATCATTTATTCTGCCGTTCATGCCTTGATCAACTCATAAAGGACTATGAATTTTTCTATTTCTCTCTCTTGAGTAGATGAAGTCCGTCATCACTTTTTTATTACCACTCTGCTCCTCTATTAATCTTTTGGAAGACTGAGTTGTGTGCTTGGAGAAATGTAAATTTTGAGCTAGTTTGGCTCTCCACAATCTACGACTATATATGCAAAACGACTCCAAGAAAGAAGAGAAGATATGGCATATCCATAATATCCATAGGTAATTAATCCCTGTGTAAACCTCATGCAAAATTATACAAAAGCTCGAACCAGCCCCTATGACAAGTATGGAAGTCCAAGCTATAGTAGCTGCTACTATGTGAACATACATTAGTAATGTTTATAGGGAACGAGTGTCTAGCACATTCCGTATCGGTGGAAGTCCGTATATGGGAAAGGCCTATGTGAACCCATACTGCCCAGCCATTTTATTGGGATTATATACCTCAAAGAGCATAGACTTGTGGTGATGATATCAAAGCCAAGCTTGTCTCAGCCCGATGAGATATTCAGCTATACATCTATGTTTTGGCTTCACCAACAATAAAGGTGTCCCCCTATCAATGAGAGAATCCATAAATTTTTTTCCCAGACTTTGAGCAGGTAAGCTGTGAAAAGTTGATTTTTGGATGATCTTGAAGCAATTCATCATGCACGATGGAGCAAACATGACTGTCTAGATATGTTCCCTGTTTAGAAAGACTATAGCCATGCTCAACTACATCATCAGAGGGAAACACTATTCTCCAAAATTTGAGGATGTTTCAGGATAATTGAATGCTCTCGTAATATGAGCATGAATCCACCCATGTAGATAGTGCCAAGGGGTGTCCATGTCATAGCATCGTTAATCAGCCATGATGCTCAATCAACCCAAACCATGGTATAAGTAGGCTAGTGCTATAGGAGCTAACGCTATCCTCTTGCCACGAGCGAGTAAACTTGCCATGAGGAGGGTAGAAGGATGGAAAATCTTGATGTGGCCTAGGATCATAAAGTAGCACAACCAGGTTGCAATGAAGGGTACTAGAGACAGCTCTTTATCAATGCTTTATGCTAAAAAATGTCAAGAATTCATTCTACCCTTTGGTTCAAATCTAAAACTGTCAAAACTCTCATAAGAGTGAAATCCCATATCAAATGAATCATCAAGTCGTACAAAATGAGACAAGTATACTATTGGTTGCAGGAAACTCTCGGACCACATATCTAAAGTGATCGTGCTTCATTGTCTGTGGCTTGCTCTCTTCTCCCATTATAGCTCCTAGTAGTGAGCTAGAGCACAATGGAGGTCTATCGAGTATGTATAACTATCCCTCCTATGTTGACCATCTTACTATCGCTGAAAAAGCTCACGATTAGAGGAATACATTCCTCATAAGGAGTGCCCATAATAGGAAGGCTCACTATATCTTATATATTAGCCATCATGACTATCATCTCATATGGGCCAATCCAACAAGTATTTGGTAGTCCTATCATAATGTTCTATGACACTTCAAATTCAGGTAAAAAGTAAGCAGCTATAATTAAAAAGGGATGCAGAGAATGTATGATATATGCCAACTCTTCTGAAAATATCACCATACATCTACAAATGATGATGTACTCAATATATATAGCCACTAACTGCTGCCAAGGTATACTGAACACTAATTTTGGATCCCAATCTTATGCTTCATGATGCAGTATGCGGTAACCCAATAATCAGATTGCACCTACAGATGGGGTTGTATCTTCAGCTAGTTGAAGGATATCCTGATCTCCAAAGCTAATACAGTCTATGACCTGCTCTAGAGGAACTTCATGGCTATGCCTCAACCTCAAATTGGTCACCAAATCAAATAGATCGTGACCTGCCAATAGTTTTGAATTAGATGTCAGGATGCATGATGATCGGGTGAACAAATTGCTAAAGATATCTCTGCCTCGCAACATATCCTGATGCATTGAGAGTCGCTCCTATAGTCTAACTGTATCAAGTGAGTCATGGGCCTCAATAGTGGACCATATCTGCTCTTCAGTAGGCTCTGTAAGTGGCATATCACCTGGCCATCTCCAAGTAAACATTGCATCGATCTATAGCTAATCTGGACAAGAGGAGCACATAAATTTCATAGGAATTATATAAAATAAAAATATATAAATTTATAAAAGTGTTATGCTTATGCGCTTTAATTCAGTCTTCTTTGATTTTAAAGAGTTTAAATTTATATTCAAATTCAATATTTCTTTTAGCACATGAAATCAAGATTTATATTCAGACCCACCCCTTTTTAGACATAATAGTATATAAGATTTGGACTTTAGACCCAGTACATTCTTGGCATGATAGATCTGATTTAAATGTAGATTCGATCCTTTTGAACATAATGGATTTGATTTATCCCTTTTAGATATGATGGACCTGATTTAAATATAGATCTGGTCCTTTTGGACATGATGGATTTGATCTAGCCCCTTTGGGCAAGATAAATCTTAGTTTAAATGTAGATCTGGTCCTTTTGTACATGATAGATATTATTTGGCCCCTTTGGGCATGATGGATCTGATTTAAATATAGATTTAATTCTTTTAGACATGATAAATATGATCTGGCCCCTTTGAGCATGATGAATCTTAGTTTAAATATAGATCTGATCCTTTTAGACATGATGGATCTGATCTGGCCCATTTAAGCATGATGAATCTTAGTTTAAATATAGATCTGATCTTTTTGGACATAATAGACCTGATCCGGCCCCTTAGGGAAAAATGATGGATCTGATTTAAATATATATTTGGACTTTTTGGACATGATGAATCTGATCTGGTACTTTTGGGCATGATGGATATGATTTAAATTATAGGCTAGTTTCAATTAGAGAAATTTTCTCCTTGATAGAGCATTTTTCTTGCATTGCAAGGATTATAAAATTATCCCATGTTTATAGGGGACTTTTCTTTAAGATGAGTACTTTTTGCCACATTTTCAATGTGGTCTATTTCTCAGTCATGCTTCTCAAATTTGATTTTAACTTTTGCATTTGTTATGCATAATATCTCTTGAGATATTGGCCATTTATAGGGGGCATGAGTCTTATCCCTTTTGCATCAATGAGTTGATAAGCTCCCCCTTCGTATACTTTTTCAATAATGTATGGTCCCTCCCAATTTGGGTTGATTTTTCCACCAGTTTGTTGATATGGAATGATAGGCCTTCTACATACTAGTAATAGTTCACCCTCTTTGAAGCTTTTCGGGTGAACTAGACGGTCATAGGCTCGAGTAATTCTTGTATATTTTTAGACTATGTTGAGCCTGCATTCGTAATTCATTGAGAGCCTCTAGCTCTTTGAGTCATATCCAAACACTTTCTTCCATTGTAAGTTCATTTTGAACTGCTATATCGTGTGATGATATCTCCACTTCAAGAGGCAGTATCGCTTCTACTCTGAATACTAAGGAGTATGGCGTTACTGTGTAGTCATTTTATATGTGGTATGATATGCCCATAATACTTCTATTAATTTGTCATGTCATTCCATTTTATTTTTAGAGAGAATTTTTTTTGAGAAGCTTAGTCAACATCTTGTTGAATGCTTCTGCAAGACCATTGGCTTTGGGGTTGTATATTTGTTGACCTCATGTTTAGGATGAGCTCTCAACGCCTCCATCTTGGACATAGGACTTCTCTTAGACACTAAGAGTTCTTTAGTCTTAAGACACTTCTGTGATTAGGTGAACACTCAACCTAACTCTAGAGACTTAGAAGAGTTAGCCATAAGAATAGGTCATGCCTTAGGGCTGTTAGGAAAACTTGTCTACCCTATAGCATGAACCAAAACCTCACTTCCCTCCTTTAAGTCAAAATCCAAATCAATTTCAATTCAAATAAAAAATCAAATCAATTCCAACTTAATTGATTTTCTTAAATCTTAAATCAATTCACACTTAATTTAGTTTCTCGAACCTTAAATCAATTCCAATAGATTTTCTCAAATCATGAATCAATTTCAAATGATTGAACCCCATGATTGAAATCTAAATCCAAAATCTTTCCTAAGTCACTTTGATTCTATCTTATGGACTTAGCTTAAATAAAATCCAAATCAAATAAAATTCAAGAAATTTTCTCATAACCCATTTATATTCTCATTTATACTCACAAACATAAATGAAATATAAATTAAAATATCCAAAACTAAATTCAAAACTCAAATCCAAATTCAACCAAAATTCAACCTAAGCCTTTCAAGTCAAATTCTTGAACTTAGCCAAATCAAACTCAAATCAAGCCAAACCCTTGATTTTTATTCATGCTTCAATCATTCCTTCAATCATGAATCCAAATATAAACACAAACTTCAATAATCAAACCAAAACTAAATTCAAAAATCGAACCCAAATCAAACTCATGTTCACCCTATAAACTTGAAATTATCAAATGAATGAAAACCCATTTGACTTCAAATCACTTGTAAATGGATTTATGTTTCAATCATAAGTCCATATGTGAGTTCAACCAAACTTGATTCAAGCCTTGATCAAGCCAATTGACCCACTTAGGCTCACTTGACCCAAAGTGACCTAAAGTATCTTTTAAGCCAAATTTTAATCCTACCCAAATTGGATTGATCTAAGCCCACCTAAGCCTCACATTGTGAGCAATAATCATCATGAGATGATCAATCACTCAAATTAGGTCAAACCAAGTCAAACTTAATGGTTGACCAAGTCAACTATTAGCCAAAATGAAATCCAAACTAGCCAAAATCCACTATAAGCCAAATTGATTGAAACCATTGATCAAAACCAATTCATGATCAATGTTTGAACTTGACCAAGTCATCATTTCAACCTAGCCTCTCAATCACTTGACAAGTTGACCCAACTTGACCTAAAGTCAAAATGGGTCAAATCTTGATCTAAGCCAAATTGATTGAAACCAATGAGTTAATTTCATTCTAAATCACTTGTTTAACTTGACCAAAGCCTCAATTGGCCAACTAGACCCAACCTAGCCCAATTGACCATGAACCCAACTTTACCTAAAAGGTCAAATTGATCCAAAATCAAACCAAATCAAAATTGATTGAAACCAAAGCTTGCAACATATTTTAAATGACCAATGAAACCTAAACCAACTCATGACCTAACCCAATTAGGTCAAATCGGTCAAATTGGTCAACTTGACCCATTTGACCTAAATGAAATCAAATGAACTAAAACCAAATATAAACCAAATTGAGCCAAACCAATGATGCCAACACATTTCAAATGGTTATATGAACTTGACCCAACCATTAGTTTGATCCAATTTGACCAATTGGTCAACTTGACCTAAGTTGACCCATTTTTGACCTAAATGGGTCAACATGAGCCAAATGATATCAAATCACCTCCAAATTCCTTGAAATTTGGACCAACCCAATTTCAAACTATTCTAAATTTGCCCAAAGTGAAATCCAAGAAAAATGACTATTTTACCCCTAGGTTAAGGGGTAACCTATGGCCAATTCCACTTGGAATTTAGTCATATCCTTTTCATCGCCACTTGGCACCCTTTTAGTGGACCAAGTGGACACTAGTGAGTGTGGTGCACTTGACCCAATGGGTTTGGGTCAGCCAAATCCAACCCAAGGCCAAAATCGACCACCCAATAGGAATTTCTCTGTATGGGATCACTCCCACTCTCATTTCAAGCACATGAAAGCTTCACCACTCCACTCCAAGGCCAAAACCAATCACATGCCACTGAAAATGGCCTAACCAACTCACTTCATGCGATCAATTTGATCAAAATGGCATATGCAAGCTCGGTCGTCCGATCCTTCTAGGGGGAGATATACTCACCCTAATTTCATTTCATTTGCATTCATTCACACTCGATTGAGCTAAGGGAACTCAAAGCAAGCTTCTCCAAGTTCCTCCAAGCTTCCTCAACCTACTTTGATTTCTCCATTCTCAATTTCATCAAGCCGAAAATAGGGGAGCTCATAAATAATTCAAACTTAGCCAATTCACCACCATATCTCAATTCCTCCTTCAAGCACCTTTAAAGGACTCAATTGAGCTTACCCAAAGCTTCTTCCAAGCTTTCAAGACATGGAAAGAGGGAGCTAGACCAAAAATGCAAGCCTGGGAGGAGGACTTTGGCCAATTAGAGGATCTACTCAACCTTAAGCCCTCAAACCTTCAACAGGGCTTCGTCTCCACTAGACGAAGCTACCTTGATGGCTGGGAGCACCAGTGATAGCCTCTGATGAGGTTTGGATCAAAACCGAGCTTAGGTGTAGGATTCCTTGGTCCTTCATGAAAGAAAGTTTCACTCCATTATAATTCAACCGTTGGATGTCTTTTTTATTGCTCTTAGGTGGTGTGTGATCAATCCTAGCTTAATCTGAGCTCAATCAAGCTTGGGTCAAGCCTTAAGGGATGGACGGTCGCCATCTCCCACAAGCAAGCCTAGGGATGAATCACGGACCGTCCATCCTGTGTGTTTTGGATGGATGATCCTGATTAAAACACGTGAGATCCCCTGATTTATCCTATTAGAACTGTGGGTTTAATCCTAACCATCCAATCTTTGATCGAATGGTCTAGGGAGAAACCACATAGCACCGCCAGCTAACATGGCATAGGATATGACAACTTAAGTAATGAATCTCATCATGTCACGTGAAAGTGCACACCGCGTCAGCGGTCCACATGGTGCCGATGGGATTAGTCATTAATTAAGCCTCTTAATTAAGTTTTAATTATAGAATCTTCAAAAATACATTAATAAATGTAGAAAAATTAAAAAATACAAACTCAAATGCATTTTGAAGGTATTTCAAAGGGGAATAATATAAAATTAAGTTTGATTGATTTTGAACAATAAATTTTATGCAATTTGGGTTTTTATTTAGAATATAATTATGTTAATTACTCCCTTATTATTCCATTGATTAATCTCAAACTTCTTAGGTATATTTAGTGGGATAAGTTTTGCCTCCCCTAATTTTCTAATGATTTAATTGGGGGAATTGCTTAATTCACTCTTAATCACTCCCTTAATTAATTAAATGATTAATTAACTTATTAAATAGTGATAAATTTATTAATTAAGTTTGCTAATTACCTTAGAATAGTGAATGGACTTAAGGAATGAGATTATGAGTTCTTTCTCAAATCTTTTCCCCTAAATTTATTTCATTTTGATAAAAATCTAATTAAGATGCAAATTAATTAAATAGTTTGATCACTTTATTAAATGGCTTAATTAATCAAAATTTTAAAATCAAATCAATCTAAATTTAATCAATTCCTTCTTGGGTTGATACTTAGGTGTTCAATAACCTAAGTAGCTTAAGAAAATCGTATCTAACCCATATGTGTGGGAAGGGTTATGAAAGTACTTAAATTAAACCCTTTAGCTAAATTAATCATTAATTATGAGCCGAATACATTAGGCCCCTTTCTTTCTTAGGTGCATTACTGATTTAAATTCCTTGTGATTTTATGTCATACATTGGCTCATAATTATTTGGTTAAATATGTTAAAGTGGTGTAGGTAAGGGTAATTAATGGACTTAATGTACACCTTAACCTAAATAAAATATAAAATCAATCTAATGGTTCTAAAATTAAACTAAAATAATATATACATATGGGAGATGGGTTAGGACTAGCAAACCTTTTCACATTTCCTATATTCAAATCAAACTCAAAACAAAACTAAAATAAAATTAAACAATTTTGATTCACTTTAAATAATCTTTTTCCATAGGATTGTCTTTAGGAATTAATTAGGATGAATGAATTTACATGCCTTCATCACTTTATTTCTTTCCTAGCATGCAAAATGTGTATGTCATATGAAAATCATGCATTCATATCTTTTGAAAAATCAAATTAAAATGAAATATTTTCCTTTATGTCAAATTGCATGTTTTGGCTAAAGTAAGAATATGAATGGCTATTATCATTAGTAAATCTAAAATTATTTTCAAAATTCATAAATCAAACATTACAGCTGAAAGGTGTGCTACTTATAATTATTTATAAGCTTGAATGTGAGTATAATATAAGGTATGCATTGTGTGACTTTCCTTCTCTTATGATTTGCAAAGTGTATAGTTCATTTGAAAAGAATACAACACTTGCTTAAATCCATTCTTATTCATTCTTATGTTATCAATTAAGAAGTATATTCATACTTACACATGTGAATTGCATAAATAAATCAAACAAACAAACATAAACTTTTTGCATGCCTTTTTTCCATTCATTTACTTTTATACATGCACATGTATTTAAGAAAAGTGGTATATTAGTCTGGACATCCCGGGATTGCGAGGCTTTAATTAGCCCCAAGTAGGTCTTGTACCTTATACCCCTGGTGTAGAAAGCAATGGTGCGTGCTCACTTATGTATTTCATACATGTAAATATGCATATGAATAATGGATAAAAGAATCCCCTTTTCTAAAAACATCCAAATTTCTTAAACAAACTCTCTTAGCATTCATCATCAATGTGTGCTAAACATTTCCATTTGATATATATGCTTAGGATACATCCATATGCATGTTGCACATGTTGGAAAGAAATAAAGTGTTGTGTGTTTTGTGATAGTAATTCACTTTACTTAATCTTAAATTGCCTTTCTTTTTGAATAGGTTTGTTTAGGGAAAATCTAAACCTAGGATTAATTAAAACACATAATAAAACATTCACTAAATAAATTTTTTTAATGAATCTACCATATAAATAACTTAAGGTAGGGAGGAAAGAGAAGTTCTCTTCTCTTTTTCTCTCTTTACAATACTTAGTCATTAATTATAGGTTCATTCAAACCAAATAAAATCATAAAAATAAGATCAACAAAATTAACTAAATCACTTAAATGATAACAACTTCTAAGTTGAACATTTTTCATACTTAGAAAACTCTAACCTTAAAGCCTAGCTAAGACATACCACACAAACCTTAAATGGCACATACATTAGGCTAAGTCACCATTTCTAGCTTTAGGTTAGGGTGGTGCATAGTTTGATGTTTAATTTTATTTTATGATGTAATGTTTTAGTCTGGATGTTAGAGTGTATGTGCGTATACTGAATGGTAGGGCGATCTTAGTCTAACCATTATCTTTTACAGGGGATTGTGCTTAAGGGGCACTATAATAAAAAATATAAATATTTTGTGCAATTTTCTTATACCCCTAAGCATAATCCAAAATAGGCCAAGCGGACCTAGTTACCCATGTGTGGGGTCCTAAGTCCAATTTATTCATATACATGCTTGGGATTGTGTGGTTTGTTTAGCTAATCTCTGTTTTACAGGTTTTAGTTAGATTTCCTTTTTCCCAATTTCATGTAATTTTACAATTAGGATTTTGAATGATTATTATGGGGATTAGGATGAACATTGGTTATAATACTATGTATTATGTACCATGTGAAGCCCTTGGAGCAACCATATTCCATCCAACCAAAAGAAGAAAGAAGAAAGAAGAAAGAAGAAAGATGTGAAAAGAAAAAAGAAAGAAGAAAGAAGAAAGAAGAAAGAAAAAATGAAGAATGAAGACCCCCATAATAATGAATTCCTTCTTGATTGCAATTTATTCATTTGTAATCCGGGTTGTATAAGGGTAGAGCTCAGCTACCTAATTTGTTTTTGGATTTGTGTGGTGGAGCCCGACCACAAATGACCTCTTATTCTTTTGCGCTAACTTTATAAATTATTTGATGTTTGTTTAGCTTGTGCATTAAGATGGCATGTTTTCCAAGTTTCTTCCTTGCTTTGATGTATGGCCTGAATGATGATTAGACTCTTGGAAAAATAAATTTTCTATCCAACTAATCAATTCAAATTAAAAATAAATAACTCATACCCTCACCTAAAACCTAGGTTATAAACAAGATAAAAGAATTAGCAACCCCCTAGCTGGATGTTGTATGTTTTCACATCATGCATAAAAAGTATCTTATTTCACACTTATTTTGGAGGGATTCCACCTTTGCCAGAGAGCTTAGCTTGACCTTTGAGAGCCATGCTAGAAACATACCTCTTTTTCTTGCTAATTTTGGCCCATAATATAATTTCTCATGCATTAGGCATATGAATCCTAAAGCCTGTGTCGAATTGATTGTCCAAAATGAAAATAAAATATAATAAAAATTTGCATTACATTTAAGTCATTGATCGTGCCCTACATGATCTAGTCTCTAAGGGAGTGTATTTAAGGACTTAGTCTGTTTCAAAATAAATAACAACCTAGCTATCCTACAAAAGCACATGACTTGCCTACATGTATTTGAAATCGTAGGAGGAGTTAGTTGGTGGCCACCCCAGGCAGTTGTAAGTCTAACAATCAGGTTGTTTATCCTCTCTTGAGGAGGTAAACCAAATACCCATTTTCACCTTAGATTTAGGTCATGCTTTTGGCCCTCACTAAAGCTCCCTAGATTTAAGTTCAGAGGTTGCTACTTCTCTTTGTGGGATATAAGCATAAATCCTCATCTCTTAGGCATTTATGTGATCTTGTGTTATAGAATTCTAAGCTCTAGATTTCTAATAAAGATTCAACTCAAACAAATAAATCATCTCAATTTTAAAAATATAAAGCCCAACCATAGGATAGTTTGGGATACTTACTAGGTTTCTTAGTATCCTAAAGCATCCCCTACTTATCTTCATTTGGTTTCAATAAATAACTCCCTCCTCTTGATCAATCCCATTTGATCTTCTAAAAATAAACCAATTAATTGATTGTTCTATCTTTGAAATATTTGGAGACAACGATCATTTACCTTAATTGAGAGTATTCTTAAGGAATCTCATTCCTTAGGATGTAATTAACTATGGGGGCTTACCCTTGTAGGGAACTTAATGAACCCGATTTATAATAAACCATGCTTTACTTTTTCATGTAAAGTAGGGAATCTCTGGTACATTCTGAAGACCCATAGTTCTTAGGAGTCCTTATTAAGGTGATTAGGTCCATTTGTAGGATGGTGACTTCTGTCTCTCGAGATAGTACACCATTCCTCAATGCCATACCAGATCACCCTAATAAGAACATTTGTGAATCTGCGTGGTGTCCAACACAAGAAGTGTTATTTTTGAAGAATTATATTTGGGTTCTTCATTTATTTCTTTTCTCTCTTCAGGAAAGATTAGATGAAAAATCTGAAATTAATTTCACCACAATATTGAAGACTACTGCCAATATATCTTGTATTACTCAATGAAGTGATACACTTTGGCATTCTTTAATACAGTTCCATTATTGGATATAATTCTTCATGGTACCCCAAATTTGTAGACGATATCATCTCGAAAGAATTTCACTATGTTGTATGCTCTAACTTTTTTCAAGGGGTTCGCTTCTGCCCTTTTGGATAAGTAATCAGTTGCATCTATAATGAAATGATGTTCCCAAGATGATTGAGAAACTATTGGGCTGATTATATTAGTCCCCCAACTTTGAATGGTCATGATGACATCATTGGATTTAATGCATTGGGTGGTCGATGCCACGTTTCTGCATATACTTGACACTGATGATATCATTTAGCGTGTTCCAAGTAGTCTTGCATCATGCTGGACCAATAATACCCAATCCATTTAACTTTGATTTTTATTTTAAGACCAGATTGGTGTGCACCACATAATCCTTCATAGACTTCAACCATTACTATTTTGGCATCATCTAGTCCTAAACATCATAGCCACATTTGGCGAATGAGCATCGATATAATACATCATTCACAATAGCATATCGCAATGCTTTTTGTGAGATCTGATGAGCCTTAACTATTCTTTTGGAAATCCACCTCCTTTAAGATAGGTGATGAATTGTTCTCTCCAATCCTCTTCTTTTGTTATCATAGAGATTTCTTGGCTTTATTTAGCTTCAAAAGCCTACAAAAGGGTTTATGCTAATGCTAGCCTACATTGAACTATTATGGTAATTGGCTCTCCTTTGGGCCTGTCATTTCCTTAGCTAATTTAGCTAAAATGTTAGATTTACCATTGTCCTAATGCACTCTTATAATTGTTATCTCAGGGATTTGTTTGAGGAGCTCTAGGAAATGTTTTTGATAAAGTGCTAATTCAATCTTGTTTATCTTCAATGTCCCAATTATCTATTAAATTATGAGTTATGGATCTCCATAAGCATGAAGTTTCTTAATATTTATGTTAATTGCTAGTTCTAGGCCTACAATTAATGCTTCATATTCAGGCTTATTATTAGTTCGAGGCTCCATTAAACTATATGAATATCAAAGAATATTGTCATTCCATTAAACTATATGAATATCAAAGAATATTTCCTTATGGTGTCACAAATACTAATCTGATCCTGACATACATCATTGGTTAACCATACAGCTTAGGTGACTTTATTGATGAAGCTCCATTGAAGCAGAGTTCTCATTCTGATGGTTGTTGAGCTTCTTCCACTTTGAAGATTTGTTCATCAGGCAATTCACTGTTTAGCAGAGAATTTACTGGTAAGGGATGAGCAACTAAGAAGTTAGCCAAAGCTTGTCATTTTATAGTTTTTTGAGGGACATATTTTATAATAAATTGAAGTAACAGAACTGCCCACTTAGCTAACTAACCCATCAAAGTCAGTGTAGTCATTAAAAATTAAATAGGGTCGACTTTTGATATCAATGTTATCTTATGTCATAACATATAATGTCACGATTTCTAAGTAGTGAATATCAATGCTAGACACTACTTCTTAGTAGGAGAATATCTTATTTTAGATCTTATTAGATGCCGACTTATGTAATACATAGAGTTTTCCTTTCTTTCTTTACTATTTTGAGCTAGTAGTGCTCCTAATGTTTCTTCTATGGCTGCTATATTCAATATCAACAGCTTCCCTACTATTGGCGCCACTAAAATCGGGGTGTTCAATAGATACTATTTTAGGCTATCAAATGCTTCTTGGCAAGCGACATCCCATACAATAGGTGTATCCTTTTTTATCAATTTGGCAAAAGGTTTGCATCTCTTCCATATGTTAGAGATGAATTATCTGATGTAAACTAATCTACCTTGTAATGAGCACAATTGCTTTAATGTTCTAGGCGATGACATTTCCTTTATCACCTTTATTTTAGAGGGATCAACATCAATCCCTCCATGACGCATACAATGATGCTTAAGAATTTTCTAAAAGCTACACCAAAAGCACATTTAGAAAATTTATCTTCAAGTTGAAACTCTGAATTCTTTCGAATACAAGTCTAAGATCATTTATGTGCTCACTTTGATCTTTACTTTTTATGACCAAATCATCGATGTAATAGTCTACATATCTATGAAGTGAACAAATATATGAGTCATTACCCTTTGGTATGTAGCACCGGCGTTCTTTAGGCTAAATGGCATTACTTTGTAGCAATATATATATCGATTGGTGTGCAGAAAGATGTACATTTTTCATCTTTTAAAGCCATCTTTATTTGATTATAGCCTAATAAATCATCCATGAAAGAGAACATATCATAGTTTGATGTGTTATCAACCATGAGTTTTGTATTAGGTAATGGGAAGTCATCTTTTGGGCATGCTTTATTTAAGTCCCTAATGTTGATACAAATATGAATTTGTCCATTTTTCTTCCTAACTAATATATAATATTGGCAATCCATTCAACATATATTTTCTCCTGGATGAATCCTACTTCGATGAGCTTTTTGGTTTTAGTCGTAACTTATTGTTTGATTTTTAATCGCATTCGACTTGATGTTTATTTTATATGTGGGACATTAGGCTTATTGGCAAGTTTATCTACTACCACATATGGTGATAGGATTGGCATTTTAGAGTAGTCAATGTGAAGCAATCTCTATACTCATAGAGTAGTACTTTTATTTCCTCTAACCTTTCAGGTGTGAGGCTAGCTTTAACAAAAGTTAGCCTAGGTTCTTTCTTAATGCCCAGATTGATTTCTTGGAGTTCATCAATGGTGGCATGATTTGCTTTCTCAAACTCCTTTGGGCCTCTTTGAGGTCAATGATTAGATCTTCTTCAAGGATGCCCTTATTTTTGAATGAAGCATCCTATAGTTTATTTGTACTTTCTATAAGGACTTCTTCTTTATAAGATATGGCATAGCATGAGCTTACTAAGAGGGATGCTGAAGCAATATATCCTAATCTCCACATAGTGAATTTTTCATTACCTATGGGATTTTGGGCATTATTATCTTGCTAGAGCTTTTTAAATAGTCAAGCCTAAATACTTGATTATGTAGACTAAATAGTGTTCTTGACTAGCTTTGTTAGTGTCGTTGAGAAGTATTGAGGGATCAAAATAACTTGTGCAGGATTAAGAATTCGCTCTTCTACATTGTGTAAAAGAATCCCACATTCTTCATAGCCTTTCTTAGGAAGAACATATAAGGTTTTTAATCAATTTATTTTCTCATCCCTTGAAGCTGTTAAGATGTTCATATGTTCCTTTGGCACTGTAATTATCTTTATAGCCGTAGTGGATACTTGAGATTCAGACACCCTTATTAGAGAGAGACATGAGTTTTCTATAATTATTTTATCATTCCACTGGTACTAGCTTCCTTCGTCCTTTGGCTAATTGAGTCTCTCCTGGTTGAAAAAGTACTAATTCAACTTCATCATCTTAATATCTCTACCAAAGTGAGGGACTATCCTACACTGCTTTAATTCATTGGTATTTTTACTCTTTGAGTTATCACCTTTTAGCATTATCCTTATAGGTGGAGCCATTTCCTTATGGGATTTGACTTCTACCTTTTTTTGCATGAAGTACTTAGTGTCATCATAAATCTTGATCTCGTGCATCAAGAATGAACTCCTGTCACTTTGAACTCAGTGCTCTTCACCATTTTACCTGTATTTCATACATTGATGGAGAGTTGAAGGTACTATATCATATTAATGAATCCACGGCCTACCAAGAAATGCTTTGTAGGCAAATTGAGCTTCGATCACATGAAATTTAGCTAATGTGTGCAATTTTTTGAAGCGTATATGTAGAACAAGGGATCCCAAAGTTTGTTGTCCTTGTTCATTAAACCCTTGTATAAATACTATCTCTTTATCAAAATTGTGAACATCTATAGCCAACGTTCATAGTGTTTTAGACATTATAAGATTGATTGAAGCACTATGATCAATCAACATTCTTTTTATGTGGATAGAGTTACTTTTAGCTATAACATAAATGGGTTGATTATGTTCTGTTGTCTTTAATAATAGGTCATTCTCATTAAATGTAATGGTTGTTGATTTCTAGGAGATTAAAACCACATTCATCTTCTCTTATGTAAAGAACACTTTATATTATTCAATATTTTGTAGAGCTTTGATTAATGTCTCATGTATATCCTTAGATAATATGAGAGCATCATAAATGCTTAGCAAGGTAGGGAGCTTGCGTAAGTATGCCAGAACATTATAGTCTACTCCTATCTTTGTATTCTATTTAGGTTTGTTGATGGTGGATGTAAAGCATTTTCATCAACTTGGATTTCTTTGCCTTTATTACTGGATTTCCTCTATGGAGGTAGAGGAATTCTTAGTCCATTCCTTAGCTTAACTTGGGTCACTTATTCTATATGATCCCCTTTATTAGAAGAAGTCTTTGAATTCTATGTTTCTTTAGAGTTTTGAGAGTTCTCAATGCTTCTCAAATTATTAACAAACTTAGGACATAATTTCTTTGAGCCTGACGTGACCCACCTTTTTATATGTTTATCTGGGAAACCATAGTTCTCATTTAGAGTCTGTTGAAATTAAAACCATGTTTATGACGCGATGAGTTTCTATCAAAAATTATTTTTCAAAATTTTCTGCACCAAGTGTTAGATGGGCCATGTATGCTTCTAACTTAATAGGCCTTCAAGGAGGTTGTTCGTATTCCTCTAAAGAGTCAATCATTTTCCATGTTTTAGATTTTGATTTTTTTTTATTTCTTCTCTTTCTTCAATTACGGGGCTTTGACGAAGAATCCTGGCCTATTTTTGTCTACTTCTCTTTATTATATATAAACTGCCCCATGTTAGGGAAGAACTTCCTTAGATCCACTTAACACTCTAGAGAATTCTTCCATCGAATGCCTTCTATAGCCGCAAGAATGTTGATCATCTGTTTGGTCTTTTTGGACATGAAAGTTTCCCGACCACCTTCTTCTTCTTCTTCTTCTTGCCTTTAAGGGGCTTTGTCCATTTCATCGATCATACTTTGAGGTCCAGCTAGCTCAGTCCTTTTGCCTTTTATATTAGGGACTGGTGGGCTGAGATAACTTTTACCTTTTTCATTTTGGGATGTATCAACATAGTATATGATAAGGTGAGTTCTCCATTATGAAAATTTTTCTCTACCTAATCTTTTAAGATAAAATAGTCTTCAATTGGGTGGCTTATGAGCCTATGAAATGAACAATAGATGGGATCATCAACTTTGTTCACTTGGTATAGCCATTGTGGCTCTAGTAATCGTAGTCCCAACTTCATGGCATGTTTGAAGATTTTAGTAGTACTTTCTCTTTTAATAAGTACTACTTAGATATCTTTTTTTGAAGGGTTAACCCTTTCTTCTTATCTTCAGTCGGCTTTGCCGCTAGTCATGGAGTTATAGCTATTCTTGAGGTTATCACACCTCCATTCCTCTTTTTATCAAATCATGAAGGTAAATGTTGTGTTTACGTCATTATTTTTCATATCATTCGACCTTGGTTGTTTACCTTTTCCAAAGGGATTATTGTAGTTGGTGTTGAGCCCTTTTTGCTTAAGGAAACTCTCAAACTTACCCACACGATCCAATAGTTCTTGGAATGTGTTAATTATGGCCTTAGCTAGATATTGAGCCATTTGATCATCGATATTTCTCATGAAGAGTTCCACTATATGTTTATCTATGAGTTGTTGGTCACACTTCATGCTCAGGTTCCTCTATATGGTGATGTATTTCATGACACTATAGTGCTCGTAGGCTTAGAGTCTTATTGAAAATGAGCATGATATTTTTGAATATTCCTATCTCTTTTGAGATAGGAGTTTGTAGTGTTGGTGACCTGACTCTCCAACTTCTTTATTCTTCTCTGAAGGTTTCTATTTCTGCCCACCTTCAGACTTTGTAAATTTTAGAGGAAATAAATTTCTCTTTGTGTGGTTGATTTTGCAAACTGAGATGAATATGCTTATTCCAGAATGATTTCTTCATAGCTCGTCATGAGCTTTTTTTTTTGACCCATCTGAGTGGATCAAAGTAGTTGCTGGTGGGCACATTCGCTTCCACTAGTGAGATAGATTGTTGTTTGACATGCAATCTAGTAGCTCTTTAGCATTATATTTATTGTGGGTCATCCGATGATGATTGGTGCTTGACAAACGGTCATATGTGCCCGAGGCAAAGGAAGCATCATGCAGGGTAGTATGTTCCTCTGATACATTGCTTAGTGGGTTAACTATGATGGATTTCAACTTTGACCTGACGGCCAACTTATCCTTAGCGGGGATAGTTAGCATTGCCTTTGACAATCTCTCGGAGACAGAAGCCTTCCTTATGCTCAGGGTTTTAGGGTTTGGAGCGTTTGGGATGATCACATTTGGCCACTTCCCCTTGGCGAATGCCTTCAGCATTCCAGTGCCCTTGATCGCATGCTTAGAGATAGATCCAGCTGGCAAGAACTGGACAACCTCCTGGCTTGTTATGTACTAGAGAGTAGCTCCAGCGGCCCAACATTGATTACTGCCTGAGGGAATCTTACTATAGAATCCTCATCGAGCTTTACAGTCATCAAGTTCTTAATATTTTCCATGGAGAAACTTGGTCATAGATCATAAATTTTTAAAAGATTATAATTCTTTATCTATGACGACACCATATATTTCCAACTAGAGATGGAGAGATAAGTAGTTCCCCGGAGTTGCTAGAAATCTGATCACTCCAAAAGAACACCATGGAGGATGTGTTTTGCCATCTTTGTCGAGATGGGTTGGGAGCATGTTATTTTGAGGTAGATTGATATATATTCAACCAGATCTTTCCTAACATTATGTTATGGTTTGTTTAGATTTGGGTTCTACTTCCTATGGACACAACCCTCCATAGTTAATTACCCCTCTTGTCACATTTTACTTTTTCTAAGGATCACATCTTACTCTATAAAGAAAAAAACTAACATGTATCACAATTAAATAAACTTTAATCAAGCATGCAAACTAGTAACTAAATAAAATAGAAGCATGTATAATAATCATATCACTTAAAAAAATTGATTAAGGCCTTACACATGTACAAATAAGACTTACTCAATAAAAAAGTTATTGACACTATGAAGTGCTCAAAGATTATATATCCACCCAAAAAATTATGAAAGAATTAAAATTTTAATGTTATTTTAATTTTCAATATTCAATTTATTTTCTCTATTTTAAGAGCCTTATATATAACCCACAAAATATCCTAAATAAGGAATTCTTTATAATTATCTCAAAACTATTAAAAAAACTACATGGTTCATATTTCTATGCACTTTAAAAAATAAGAATTAACTTTATATATTATAATTTATATACATATACATCCATAACAAAAATAAGAAAAAAATTATGTAGTGATACAAGTGTCAGTTGCAACTAATAATTTGAGGGTGAGATAATAACAATTTATAGGATAGTAGTAATTTCAAATATACAAAGTAATTGACAAGTAGGAAAGAAAAAAAAACTCATAATATATTTAACCAAGTCTTTTAGGTCTATCTCTACCTTTCTTAACATAAGGTAAATCTAATGCATCTACTCTCCTAATAGGGTCATCGAACGACCGATGCTTTATATGGCCAAACCATCTAAGGCAACTCTCTCTAATCTTATCTACTAGTGGAGCTATTCCAACTTTTTCCGAACATACTCATTTCACTTTTTATCTCTAAGAGTAAAGCCACTCATCCACCTGAGCATCATCATCTCTATAACACTTAACTTAGTGTTATGCTTCTCTTTTATTGGCGAACATTCTACACCATAAATCATTGTAGGTCTTACCACCATCTTTTAAAATTTTCTCTTAAGTTTAAGCGATACTTTTCTATCACACAACAGGCCAAATGCATTCCTCCACTTCAACCATCCAACTTGAATTCTACTAATAACATCTTCATCTATTTCACCATAATTTTTTACAATAGAGCCTAGATATCTGAATCTGTCACTCTTTTTAATGACTTGTTCACCCAATGTCACAACACTACCACTAGAACTTCTACAACTAAAATTAGACTCCATATATTCAGTTTTAGATCTACTTAAATGAAAACCTTTATACTCTAAATTTGACCTCCATAATTCAAGTTTCTCTTGGACTCCCTCTCTAGTCTTATCAACAAGAAGAATACCATCTTCAAAAAGCATACACCAAGGTGCATCTTCCTATAAATGCCTAGTAAGAACATCCATAACTAAAGCAAAAAAGATAAGGGCTTAAAGATGATCCTTGATGTAATCCAACTGAAATAGGAAAATATTTTGTCAATCCTCCTTGTGTTTGGACATAAGTAATAGCTCTAGTATACATATCCTTAATGACTTGAATATAACCAATATTAACTCATTTATTTCTAGAACTCTCCAAAGAACATCTCTTAAAACTTTATCTTAAGCTTTCTCTAAATCAATGAATATCATATATAGATCCTCCTTACTTTCTCTAAACTTCTCCATCAAACCTCTTAACAAATGTATAGCATCCATAGTAGATCTACCTGGCTTGAAACTAAACTAATTGTGAGAAACTTTTATATCACATCATAACCTATGCTCATTTACTCTCTCCCATAATTTTAATGTATGACACATTAGCTTAATCCTCTATAATTTGCACACTCTTATGCATCACTCTTATTCTTAAATATAGGAACCAACAAACTCTCTCTCCACTCATATGGCATCTTTTTAGTCTTTAAAATAACATTAAAAAAAATAATAAGCTAAGAAATTCTTTGATCTCCTAAATATTTCCACACTTCTATTGGAATATCATAAGGTCCTACTATTTTTCACATTTCATTTTCTTTAAAGCTTCTCTACCTTCAAATTTACTAATATAACGATAAAAATAAAATTCTCTATTTTTGTTTAGGGTATTAAGGTTGCTAAAATCAATCTCATTTTCAGGTCCTTCATTGAAAAGTTTATCAAAATACCTCATCCACCTATTTTCAATATCCTTTTCTAAGAAAAGTATTTTATTATTTTCATCCTTAATACACGTCACTTGAATTAAATCATTACTTCTCCTATCTCTTTGGATGGGTAACTTATACATACATCTTTCACCTTCTTTGGTATCCAATTTATTATATTAATCACTAAAAGTTAATTTTTTTGCATCATATATTGAATTCTTAAAATCTCTATAGGTCAATTTATATCTTTCTCAATTCCCTTTTTTTTACATCTAAACTAAGTTTTATAACAATGCTTCTTATTTCTTATCTTTTTTACACATTCTGACTCCACCACCAACTATTTTTATTAAAAGAACCTTTTCTTTTTTTATTCTCTAAGCATATTTTTTGTAACTTGTTTAATTTCACTTGCTACTTTTTTCATATAACATTAGCTTCCTTATGAACATCCCAAATTCTAAGCTCTTGTAGCTTACTATAAAAAATATTTTTATTAGTGTTCTTTAAGTGCCCCCATCTAATCCTAGGATAATAATTTGATTTATTTTTCATCTTATAATCTTTCACCTTAAAATCTAAAATTAACATCCAATGTTAGGTACTTAAACTTTCACTCGGAATGACTTTACAATGTTTACAATCTAAACGATCTATTTTTCTTATCAGAAAATAATCAATCTGTGTTTTACTATATCCATTTTTATAAGTAATAATATTCACATCTTTTTTATTAAATAAAGTATTAGCAACTAAAAAATCATAGGTTAATGAAAAATCTAATATAGTCCTATCATCTTCATTAGTCACTCCAAATCTATAGCCACCATGAATACTTTTAAATCTTCTACCACTCTACCAACATATCAGTTTAAATCTCTTCCAATAAATACTTTTTTTTCAAGATGTATCTTTTATATTAATCCCTCTAATTCATTCCTAAATTTTTCTTTTAAGCCTACATCCAAACCTAATTGAGAAGCATAAACAATTATAACATTGATAATCTTAAAATCAACAATAATCTTTAAAACTATAATTCTATCTCCAAACCTATTAATATTTATAACATTATCCTTCAAACTTTTATCTATAATGAGACCTATGTCATTTTTAATTCTACTTCTACCTGAATACCAAAGTTTAAAATCTAAACTATCAATCTCCTTGGCCTTCTCCCCAACCCATTTAGTTTCTTGAATATATAAAATATTTATCTTTCTATGAACCATAATATCTATTAATTTCATTAATTTACCTATAAGAGTACATATATTTCAAGTTCCTAACCTAATTATAGTTTCATCGACTAACTTATTTGCCAGCATCCGTCCATAATGTGAGAACCTTTGCTTATTTAACACTACACTTGGGCATCGATGCAACGGCCCTTTCACACTTTTCATTGTATTAAGGCCATACATAGCATCACTTCTAGGGGATACCCTAACAATAACACAATGTTTTAAAGGATTCATGTCAGGATTGTTTCGACAAGTTTTACGCTGATTGTCGACTGTCTATTGCAACCCTCCACTTTTCACATTTGGGCTTGGGATTGGCAAAGATAATGTTGGCCAATATTTGTATATGATTACTCACATGTCTTTGTATGTGGAGAACGTTTAAAGCTTGTAAATAAAAGAAAAAATAAGGAGAAAGATTATGGAAAAAGAAGAATAAGGAGAAACTATGGAACAAACAAAAAAGAAAATTTTATGGGCTAATCTATAATCCATATGACACAGCTGCTAGCCCTTTAATAAATATTATATATTTATATATAATTATGATTAATAAATTTAATTTAAATCATCTCGAGGCTTCGTTGAAATAGCACTTTTATTTTTGCTCAATTTTATCATCGGGTTGAAATCAAAAACATTCTAGAATTTGGACTGTTCAAATAAGTCGGCATCACCCAGGCTGTACATTCGAGATATATTGAAATATTCAATCCTGGAACTTTTTATTTAATAAGATAATAATAGAACTTTTTTTTGGAAAAAATTTGAGGGTAGAAGCCCAATGTATTCCAAAATGTAAAGTATCAAGTACATGTGGATAACAGGAAAAGAAGACTATAAGAAAGAAAAACACAGGTTACACAACCAAAATTAAGACAGCCTACTGATAGATTTCATGAACAAAATTACAAAAAAATTAGACCGCCTAACTATGTAGCAAGAAAACCCAAAAAAAGAAAGGACATGGGATTGTAATTCGATTGCTGCAGGCCCCAACTGCCATCCGACGGATCACAGAACAAAAACCATTTAGAATGGAAAGACATCCACAGCAAAAACCAGTTGCAATAGCTCCAGAAAACTGCAACAAGAACCAAAACCATAAGCATGAAGCACATATAGTCCAATGCAAAACCATATTTCCGTAAACCCAAATAAAAACCATATAAAATGACTTCCACAGCCAGAACCTTGCAACCTCCAGAGAACCGCAATGGGGAAGAAACACCATTAGCATGAAGCACATCAAATCCATTACAGAGCATATCAGGCCAGTCCTTTCAGTCAAAAAGAAAGACAAGGTTTTTTCCTCCAAAACATCCCAAACACAACACTTCTTATACAACCAGCCACCAACTTCAAGCATAAGATAAGCCAATCCAATCCAATATCGAATATCAACACCAGCAATCCAGAAAAAAAAAGACTCCAACCCGTATGTAAATGAAACGAAATCCAGAGAGAAAGTAAGCATCCCTTCAGAAAGATAGAACAAGAACTCCAACCAACAAAAAAACTCCACCCCATATAGTAAGCAGGCTATAACCAGAAGGAGGGAAGAACCTCACTATATATAAACAAAGACAAATGAACGCACACAATCTCCCAACATAATGAAGGTTGTATAAAAGATTAAAAGCGGACTCGACTTTGATAAAACCAAAACTATCAGCATACAGACATGAACAAATGGCACCAATCGACCTCCGGGTGAAGTAACTCCGGTTGTCGTAATAAGCAACCAGTCAGAAAATGTTTGAATACCGTAAACAAAGTGTCATCATCGTCCAGTTGCGATACCACCACCATACCACGGGGTCCCGATTTTAATGACTCGACGCAAAGATAGAACTAATCGCAATGGAATAAGGGGTTGGGATTCTATTCCTCCAACTTAAGATGATTTGCATAACACTTGGCCGATTCATTAACCTTCCATCTTGCTATTTTGAAGGCAATTCTATCTTTAATGTGATCAAGTAAGTCAATGAGAGGAGAAAGCGATGAGTTATAAGCCTTTTATTTCTTTCTCCAAATACAAGACCAAAATAGCAGTGGAAAGAAAGTGGATTCTTTTGCTGATTTTATGCACATTTGGTTCTAAACTATTTAGAACTTGTTGCAAGGTAGATTGCATTAAAAAGAAATTGCCATTGGGTAAAATACTTCTAATCAGATGCATCAATAAGGACATTCAAAGAAGAGATGTGAATGTGTTTGAGTCATGAAAACAAAACGCAAATTGATTGGATGCCAATCCCTCTTTAGCAAGCAAATCAAGTTTTAACCCACCAAGATAAGCCAACCAACAATATATAGCATAATTAACAAAGACAACCGAAAACCGATAGACTTGAACCAATTTACAGAAGGTAAGTGCTCAAATAGAGCCCGTTTGAAATCCCGATTAGTGGGATTATGCAATCCATCCCAAGTAATCCAGTCATCACCACCCGCAATAGGTATAGAAATAATAGAAGCATATGGATATTCAACAAAGAAAGAAGGAAGGAATTCTCCAATTTCCATCGAAATGAAAGTGCAAAGCTTAGCATTTGTATAAGTAAGATGTAGGTGGTCATTCATAAGTATCCCTCATGGTCATTATAGATTGATTCCCACACCAAGGATCGAAAGCAAATAAAAAGAATGTCCATTTCTATGTGATAGTTTAATTTATCACAATAGCGATTTGCATACAATTTCATTTCCTTCCACATAGAGGAGACTTTGTGTATAGATGGATTCCAAATAGAACCATAGATTACACCATTTCAGAAGAGATTCCAGCTTTAATGTTTTCCACATTGTTTTGATTTTACATAGAGAATTAAGAGAAAAGCCGAGAATGCCTATTCCACCTTTTTCCTTGGGTCGATGTTTTATCCCAAGATATAGTAGTAAGTTTGTTTGAAACTCCATTATGATAGAAGAATCTTGAAGTGAGTGAGTAAATTTGCTTTTAAAACACCTTTAGGAATGATCATAGATCTAAACCAATAAGATATGAAGTTGTTAATGATGATCTAAGTAATTGTAATCTTCCTCCAAGAGATAGAAACTTACACTTCCAACCTGCAAGCCATCTATGCAATTTGTCAAATAAACTAGAGAAGTTCATGAGTTTAGGAGATCCCAAGGTAAGGGGAAGACCCAAGTATTTGATGGGGAAAACACTTTGAGTAATATTAAGAATACTACAAAGAATGTCCACCCCCCTTGAACCTCTAGAGAAACAAATGAGGGATTTTTCAGAACAACAAGTCCGTATTTTTTAATATCTCAAGAGGTAATTTCGTGGAGCCCAGAATGGATTCCAGCACTAAGAGATCATCGCAAAAGCAAATGAGAAATTTGACAAGTTCCGAATCAAAGGTCTCAATCTAAATAAGTTAACTTCTCAATTAAACAGAGAAAGTGTCAATGGCTATGAAAATGTAAATGGGGATAATGGACAACCTTGCACGAGACCAAATTTTGAAGTAAAATAACCTTTGATTTCTCCATTAAGAATGATAGAGAAAGGGATATCGCTGATACATGCTTTCACCCAATTAATAAATCGACAAGGAAATCCAATAGCTTTCGCCTATGAAGAAGAGCATCCTGTAATTGAATCAAAGGCCTTCCTAAGATCCAGCTAGAAAAACCCCATGTGAATTGCTATGAAACAAATCATTACAAATTTCACGCCATTGTGATATTATCTCGAAATGTCCCTTCCTTTAATAAATGCGATCAATGAGTTAATTAAAAGAGGAAGTACTTTCTTCATCTGAAGCAAGAACTTTGGCAATAGCTTTGTAAAAGTGTTGCAAAGAGATATAGGTCTCAGAAGAAATGGAGGTGGAATGTTTAACTTTAGGAATCAAAGTTATCAAGGAATGTTTTGACTGTATGGAGCTTTTGTGTTTTGAAAAATGACGATTTAAAAACTATTCCCAAGAACTTCCCAAGAGGCGAGAAAAATTTGGAAGTGAAACCATCGCACTGGAGCTTTATTCTCACTTATACTAAATAAGGCATTTTAATTTCTTGATCACTAATATCCTCCAAACTCATGATAGATTCAAGAGAGAGTATTGCCAATTGGGATATCCGGGATGAAAGAGTCGAGGAGTTAAAAGAGAGCTGAATAGTACTGCTAAACTCCTCGCTATGGAATGATCAAAACACCAAGCCAAAGATGAAGCTCTCTAATCACATTAGAGCTTCTCCTTTTGAATGGAAAAGTATAGAAACTTAAGATCGCCATCGAGGAAGTGAGCCAATGCGCTTAAGACGTGTTTAACCCATGCATCCTCCATATGAAGTAAAGTTATGTAAGATTCTTTAATAACCTTAGCTTCAGCTAGAAGGAGATCATCAGTTGGATGCCTTTCCAATTTTTCAAGAATATCTTTTTGATTCCATTTTGCTTTTTCAATTTGGAGTTGTAATGGTGATGAGTCTCTCATGGTATCTCTAAGAGCACTCTTAGCCTTGGATAATTTATTTGCAAGTACAAAGATAGGGTCACCAACCACAAAGTTCTTCCAAGCATCTTTGATAACTCCCAAGAAAACAGGTGAGAGGGTCCAATAGTTTCGGAACATAAACCGATTGACCCGAGCAGTTAAATGTTGCATGAAAATGATGAGAGGAGAGTGATCCGATGAGAGAGGAGGAGGGACTTTATAAAAAGAAGAGGGAAATTTATCCAACCAAGCAGCATTGCAAAAGGCCCTATCAAGTTTACAAAAAATAGGATTGTTGGTTTGTTGATTGGACCAGGTATAGAGTAAACCTGTACTCGGGAGCTCGAGAAGTTCACGCCTTGGACACGGAGGAGAAGGAGAGGGTATTGGTAAGAGATAGAGGGTTACCACCCAACTTATCTTTATGGGAGAGCCCACGCTAAAATCACCCATCAATAACCAAGGATCAATACCACGAATCTCCCCAAGGGAGCTCCGAGATGGTTACGATTGCTAATCATTGTCGATAGATACGTAAGGAGAAAAGGGGGGTTCCCATTAGACGAGACGGAGCCGTGAATAAATTGATTAGAAACAGCTAACGGTTGGAAATTTATACGCTCAGAACACCATTTTATCCAAATTCGGCCACCCACCGCCAATTCGAAATTGGAACAGCACGATTCAGAGGGAAACATCAAGAACTTTCGTAAAAGAAAAGGGTCACTATATGAATCAGAATTAATCTTAGTTTCCAGAAGACAAATAAGATCCAACCTGAATTCTTTGATCAGTCGTAAGCAGTCCTGTTTACGGCCTTGAGCAGCTAGGCCTCTCACATTCCAAATACCTAATTTGGGAAAAATCATTGGGAAGGAAAAGAAGAGGGCTTTTTACCCTTTTTTTTACCTTTTGATTGGAAACAAGAACAATAGAGCTTACCGTGGTATCTCCTCCTCATGCGACTTTGAAGTCAAGAGAGGATTTTTCCTTTGTCCATACCGACTGATCATATTGGGAGGGGAGGAGGAAGATCTGCAACACCAAGCTTTAATGGATCACCAGTGGAAAGGCTTCCCTCTAAAAATGTATCCTGGGGGGTGGTATGATCTGCCGAAGCCTCAGATTTATCAGCAGGTGAGTGAGAAAGAGTGGGAGGTTGGTTGAGATCATCGGAGAGGACATTTTTTGAGGTGCCAGGGACCTCCAATGCGGCATTATCATCTTCCATGATTTCGCCTTCTTCTGATAAGGCAGAGAAATTGTTAAGAAGAGAGAGTACATTATCTGGTTGGCGACTCCAGCCTCCTCCCTTTGATACGCTAAATGGGCTTTTGAGGTAAGGCTTTATTCGAAGGACAAGAGGTATCACTGTGTGTAAAGGTATTACGGAGTGCAAACCGACGGCTTCCAATCAGATTATAGGTTGATTGAACTTTTTCCATTCATATTGATAGGAATCAGTGGAAGAACGGAGGAAGTGTTAATCCGCACACGAGACGCAACGTGATCCTAGCTTTAGAACTGCTAGGTTGTCAACTAGGGGATGCCAATTACACTTTCGATCTTGAGATCCATTCTCATTCCAACAAAGACAAGGGGAAGTTAGGTAGCTTGATCCATAATGGGATCTCGGCCACGGATCATTGGATGGCAAATCCCAACTCCACTGAAAATAAACGCCTACCGTTAAGAAAGCAAGGCCCGTCGCACCACACTGCATTGTAATCTTCAATACAGGTAAATTTGAATAAAAAGAAATCCCCTTCAAGTGATAACAACTCAAGATTCCCTTTAAACCGCCATTTTTTCTTAACCGCAGCCAACAGAGATCCATAAAACGGACGTTTGCCAATAGCATGACCAACTAGAGACAAGTTCCACTCCTGCTGGCCCTCCAACAAATCTTCCTCATAAAAAGACACTTCGAGGAAACGTGGAATGAAGGAAAGTGGGAAGTCCCGCTTTTCATTTTGAGTAACAATGCCTCTTTCCGCATAATGTCCACTGGAACCCTCCTTGGAAGGCCCTGCAAACAACTTTGACGGAGATGAAGAAGAGAGAGGCGGGAAGGAGTGATTAAGAGTAACCATTGCTAGAAAATTAAGGAACAGAGAGGGAACCTGACCCCTGGCTAAGAGCCGAGGTCAATCTGTACTTCGTTCAGTTACGTATTGCTAATAAATGGATCTTTTGGGAGAAGAAGGAGGAGGAGGAGGAAGGCGCCGGCGTCGAAAAACCCCTCAGAAGAAGAAGCCCTAGAAACATCGACTAGGAAGTGGATATGAGGACAAAGTTTATGGAAAATAAAACAACTTTCCTATAGTTACTACTTTGGTAATAGAACTTTCTATCCAACCGAACTTTTTAGATTATTCAACGGAACATAACCACACCAACCAGGAGTTGACGACGGACCAATAAAGTAGCGCAGCAGAAGTTGCTATATAAGCATATGGATAGCTGAGGCCTTCTTCAAATCAAGAACCATCATCAAGAGGTTGAAACGAAGAGCAATAGCAGAGAGAAATGGTGCTTAAGGTGTTCGGTACGCCTGTTTCGACCTGCACGGGACGGGTGCTGGCTTGCATTGAAGAGCTCGGCTTAAAATACGAGCTAATCCCCGTCGACTTGAACACCGGCGAGCAAAAGAGGCCGCCTCACACCGACAGAAATGTATACATTTTCTTTTTCCCTTCCGCTAATAAATGATAATCCATCCTTTTTTTTTGTTTCATAAGTTCTCGAAGCCTTAGGGGAGATTTGATTCTCGTACGCCTGTATTTATTTGATTTCTGTTATGCGTGCAGCCCTTTGGTCAGATTCCTGCACTCCAGGACGGTGATCTTGTTCTATTCGGTGAGGGATTTCTCTGTTCTTCTAAATTTAAGTTTATTGCATAGATGAGTTTCACTTGCCTTTTTATTTTGGATTTTATATATCCTCCAAACAAGAAAGATGACTTATTTAATTCATTGAATACCTAGTATGTTTACATGAGTACCGGCAGAAAATATTTCTAGATTGTTAGAACAATTAATTAAAAGAAAAAGGTCGTAATTTTCTTGAATGGACAACCGAAAATGATTTTCGATTAGATCGAGCAACAAGAAGCCAATCACGTTGTAATTTACAGATTATTGCTATCTTGGAACTATTTATTCTCCTATGGAAAGTGAAGAAGGAAGCAAGAAATGATGGTTCATTTTAAATGTCCACTGTAGCTTTTGTATTAGGCATGCAAATCTTTTTGTCGATGGTTGCATCTATTTTATTCTGTTGTAGTTTAATATTTTAGGCGAACAGACTTTAAAGTAGCTGATTGATTGTTAGTCGATTCTTGGTTCTTAACATTCCAGATCATTATAATGGATTGATTATTGATTCCTTGCTACGGGCACAAAAGAAATGGCCTGGAATACATACTCTTCAATTGCATTTATAAATATTTGTTTTGAAGGTGCTCTTTGTGAGTATTGAACTATGATATATTGGTTTGTAGAACTCTGGAACTTCCGAATCATGCTAAAATTTGACTAGCTTCCTGATTCCATCCACTGGGTACCTGAGTATTTATCGTAGTTTATAAATTATCTCTAAACGATTAACTACTCTTATTTAGTCTGTTTTGAATGCTTCATCGGGGAGCTATGTATTAACTCTGCTGTATATAAATTGTAAGAAAAAACTTTGATTGATTTGTTTCATGCTGCCACATAATTACAATTCTTGGCGAATGGTTTTATAGATATTAAGATCAGATTTGTCAAGAACATGCCCATGTCACCCAATCAATCTTTTTATATCTTTTCTAAAAGAGATTGCCCTGTGATGCATATTAATTATTTTTTTGAGACTGCAGAATCTCGGGTGATAACTCGGTACTTGGTGCGAAAATATGGCAAGGGAAGTGATCTCTTGAAAGATCAAAGCTTTATTGACTCAGTAGCAGTGGATCAATGGATCGAAGTGGAGGTACAGCACTTCAATGGACCCACCTCAACGCTTGTCTTCCAGCATCTTTTCCTTCCAGTCTTCTTTGGAGGCAGCACCTGATGAGAAGGTGGTAGCTGCGGAGGCGGAGAAGCTCGGTAAGGTGCTAGATGTTTATGAGGCCAAGCTTTCTAAGACGAAGTTCCTTGCAGGAGACTTTTATAGCCTCGCTGACCTCCACCATCTCACCTATGGCCACTACTTAACCACCAGCACGCCGCATGGCTCCTCATCCACTCCCGTCCTCATGTGAAGGCTTGGTGGGATGCCATCTCTTCCCGCCCGGCCAGCAAGAAGGTCTTAACTGCCATGTCGTTCTCCAGTTGAGCTGATAGAGAGTTGCAAGTGTTTTAGCGAGTGTCTAATGAATAAGACCACCTTTGTTATTTATAGATGGTGGTTGACTGTTGCTGCTAGCTATGGCTAGCACCATGCGTCCTTTTCTTCGTCTGTTTGAACTATGTTGTTTTCCTTATTCTCGAGTCTTTTAAAACAGAGTTGTGCTAGCTACTTAACATTGTTTTGGATGAAATAAAGTTGGGAGTTTATTTTATGTTTTTTGAAAATTTGTGTTGTTTTGATAAGTCTGTCTTGTGTTATCTAGAAGATGAGTAACCACTTTTACTAGTTTCTTTTGGCACTAGTAATGCTAATAAATGATCTAATTTGACCACCCGCTATGAACTTGACTTGAAAATTTTATGTTAGGGCTGTCATATTTACTTTTTATGCTAAGTTTGGGCTAAAAGTTATCCAAATAACTCAAAATTAATTTAAATATGATCAGATTATTATTCAGGAAGTTAGATAACTTCGGGTTTAGTTAATCATGATAAAAAGATCATATTCAAGTTAATTCGGTCATAAATTGATTAGATGGGTTGGGTTCAAGTATTTTGACTCATGCAATAAATAGTTTAGGTTTAGATCAAATATATTTGAATTTTATTAATTTTACTTGACCTTCCAACTTAGATTGACATTATATAATAATATGGCATGCGGGAGTTTTTCCTTTCATTTGTCCTATTAAATAGGAAGAATAATAAAATTAGTCATAGATGATGCTTTCAGTGTTAAGGTAATATGAGGTGAGAAAATAATTTCTATGTTAATCATTTATTTATGAGCACTTGTTAACAAGTAATATGTTATATTTGGTGAGAGAAGTACTATAATGATGATTATGTTTGAGCAATTATTAAGGTAGTATGTTATATTTGGTGGGAGAATCATTAACATGTTAGGCATTTATGGGCATTTTTTAAGGGATTATGTTTTTAGGTAATTTGGTGATGCAAAAATATTTCCCTCTGTTCTTTATCCGCATGCTATTTTTTTATTTGTTGAATATATCACCATCATATCTTTATGGTACTTCCTCTTTAACTACGGTTGAAAAGAGTGAACCCTCTAAAAAACCTGCAACATCATCCCTAAAAGATGTCGTTGCACAATAAACATGTTTATTTCTCTAAAAAAATAAAATAAAATATTATTGAAATTAATCCTCTCGATTATTGATAAATAATCATGTTATTTGAAAGATATTTAGAGGAACTTTCTCATTTGAATCAATCTCTCGAGAGAATTATGGAAAAATCTTAATATAATTAAAGTGTATTGAGATTAATCATGTTATTGTGTGTCAGAAACCAGTATAATTTTGTATAGCAAATCGTATACAAAATCTTTCATCAAGGTGAATGGGGTGCTCCATTCCATGAGAAAAATGTATTCTTATCCTACTAATTTACGGATTACAAGATTGGCGTAAATTATTGGTGCTATGTCTAGCTATGATGAAGGCCTTCTTCCTTCTCGATGACAAACGAAGGCATTCATGGATGTTCATAATGAACAAGGATATCATCAACAAAGAACTTCCAGCATAGTTCTTCAGATGGTAGAACTATTTTGGAGCAGAATTAAATATTCTTCCAGATCCACCTTTTGAATATTTTGTAAGAAACCTTATTCTTGATTAGAATCGGCTTCTATATTTTCAAATGAATTGAGCGTCTTTTGATTAATTTCAAGATCCAGTAGACGACTATTCATTTTCTCTTGCTCAACTTTAATTTGTTGAACTTCTATTTTTAGTTTCTTTAATTCGGTTTAGCTCTAGAAATTTGAATTAGAAGATGATGAATTTGCCTCATATGTTTTCTTGAAGTGATATATAAAAACTTAAAACTTAAAAGAACTTGCTATGAGATTTAGCGAAGAACTAAGATTTGAAAACAGATTTAAAGAATATAATCGTCTATAAAGATATAATTTAAATAGAAACTTTGCGTAAGCCTAGAAGCAAGGTACAAAATATTATAAAATGGCTATTTTTAAGGAGCAATTATTTTATTATTTTGGTGGTTCTTTATGGGTTGTAAAGTGGGTTCATGCTGGTGAAGATAAGCTAATTTTGGAAAGTAGCAATGATTTCTTCTGGTGGGTCTTCTTTTGATTAAGTTTCTCCGGTTGGATTCCACGTCGGCCGTCGGCCATCCTTGTCATAGATATAGATAGGGTGATTAAACACCGCGAGTTGATTTTGTAGATTTTTTTGAGGCGTTCCTTATGTTGAACCTAGTCTCATGAGGATAGGATGCTTTGATCTTTTAGTACTGTAGCTCAAAATCCATAGTTTTTTAGGGATCGTTAATTCAGAATAAGCTTTAATAATGACTTTAATTTGCTTGACTCGTATTGATTATGAATTCCACCATTTTAGTAAAATTGTCTTTGAAGGACCGGCGATTGAAGGGGTCCTTTCCGTTCCAAATCCATGGGATTTGGCGGTTTGAAGAAATGAGCAAGATTTTGTCCTTGAATCATTTTTTTTGGGATTAATAGCTTTCATTTTGGGCGACTTCCATCGGTCATTGAAGACCTCTTTGATTGGATGCGGAATATTGATTCCAAATAGTTCCAAGAACCATCTTTGAAAGTTCTTTGTTGATGATATCCTTGTTTATTATGAACATCCATGAATGCCTCATTTGTCATTGAGAAGGAGAAGGCCTTCATCATAACTTACGCGTAGCACCAATAATTCTTCCATCTTGTATTTAATGGATGGATGGATCATTTTTCTCTTGGGTTAGGATCGATGATGAAAGATCTCATTCTTTATTATGGTCTTTGATTAATAACTTTAATTGGGTTTTTTTAATTTGAGATTGAATTCAAGGGTTCTTTGTTATATGTTTTCTTTGAGATGATTATTTCAATAATATTAGGATTTATTTTTTAGAGGGTTCTTACTGGCTTTTTTTAATTCTATGTAATGATCATGGGATTGAAATTAACTGATCTTTATTTCATGGCGTAACTGAAGAAACACCTCGGTTAGGGTTGGTGGTTCTTCCATGTGGGGTGATGATCTACCACTGATGCGTCCCAAAATTCACGGGTTAGAAAATGGGAAGAGAATTTTCATTAATTTTAATTTGTTTGATGCAAAATTTGTTTTGAAACTAAATTTTTGACATCTTTAATTCAATGATATTATTTGAAGACAGGAGATAATCTGAAAGAAAATCTTGATTAAGTAAATCATCTTGAAATTTTGAGATGTACTTAATCAGCGCATTTCACTTTTGATAATGGAATACTTTTGGAGTAAGATTCCATTTACTAGAAACAAACTAATTCTTTTTTAGAATTCTTTACTTTTGGGATACCTCCATAGCCCTTGCTCTTATCGGTTTCAAATTTTGAAACTATTTATTGGTCCGATTAAGAGGGAAGATTTTGAACCCTTTCTTTAATTTTACTGCTCATTATGAGTATCGGAACCGTGGTGGGGGATTCTTTTAATCGAAAAGGCATCATCTTTGGCAAGATTGTGATAAATGGCTACATAATTGAGCTCTAGCGTAGGTGGTTTTATCTAAAATGATATCAAGAAATTTATTAGCAAATTCAATACTCCTATTAATTAGTATAATAGAAGCATTAGATATATTATGGCTTAAAAATCTTATTTCAGTTTGAAATAATTTGATTTTTTGCTCCGAAATAACTAAATCATTTTTTTAAAATTAACCATTTAAATGTTTTTAGATGGTTGAAGTGTTCGTCAATATTGTTTGAGAACACTAGAACATCATCAATATAGACTAAAATATATTTAAAATAATATTTAAATATATTATTCATGCTAAAATTGAAGGTGTATTTTTTTTTAAACCAAAGGGCATTATGTTCCATTCCGTAATATCCAAAGGGCTTTCTTTGTTTTTTGCGATCCAATTCTTTTATCACGGATCTGTCAATATCTTGATTTTAAATCAAATTTAGAAATACTTTTGCATGCAATCTATTTAATAAATCCTTTTATTAGAATTCAATATCGATCCATTTTAAAATTTTGTTTAGCGACTTGTAATTTATTACAAGTGTGATCTCTCTTTCCTTTTACGCGAATTCATAAAGAATTAGTGCTGAGAGGAGTAGGATTGCGAATTATTATTCCTTTCTTTAATAAATGGACAATCTCGTCCTTACATAAAAGCAAGGTGGGTGCTTTCGTTCATACGACAAGGGCCTTACGGTATTAGTGGAATGTAATCAGTAATTATCTACTGTGAGATCCTTTCTCTTTCCCAGAAGATTGGGTTGTCACCTGACTTCCTTTTGGAATTTTTGGTGGCAATTTTAATTTTTCTTTTAATTTTGGGAAAGAAATTTCTTTGTTTAAAAGTTAAACTAATTTCTTCTTGTATAAATAATTAATATGCATAGACTTATTATTAAAGCCTATTCATTTCATTTATGATAATTTCTTTAGGATTGGTGATAAAATGGAATGTGATTTCTTTATCCCAAAGAAAACACTGAATTCCAGTATCATCAATTCTAGTAATAGACATTATTTTAAGAAGAAAAGGAGTTCTTAAAATAATGTGTTGTGTCAAATTTTTGACTAAAATAAATAGCATTTGAACACAAATATCATCTTGACAGAGACCCTGAGATGATAATTTATATACTTAATTTGTAAGGACTCATAGTTACCTTTAATATTGTTAGTTTTTTCAAAATATTTAGAAGAAATTATTCCTTCTTGTATACAATTTAAATATGCTCCCCTTATCAACTAGGTTGAATTTAGTTGGTAAAATAAATTTTTTATTTATAATTTTTAATTTTTGGTATATTGCCTTTTGAATATTTTGTAAGAACAAGTTCCTAATTAGAAGAACTTCTATTTTCAAATGAATTGAGTCTTTTGATTAATTTCAAGATCAGACAACCATTCATTTTGCTCTTGCTTTTTTAATTTGAATTTCTATTTTGAATTTCTTTAATTCAGTTTTTAGCTCTGCTAAAGAAGTTGAATTAGAAGATGATAAATTTGCCTCAGATTTTTTTCTTAAATACTTCTGATAATGAGTATATAAGAGGCTTGTAATTAAATTTTTCTAGTTTATCTTTCTTCTTAATCTTAAGAAGATCGATAATTTTATCACGAGTTGAATCATCTTCAAGTTGTGCTAAAAGTTTAATTAATTGGTCCTTTTGCTCGTGGGTAAGCGTGCTCTACGTTTATCTTTAATTTATTTTTATAATAATCTATCTGTTGACAGGACTTGCAATAGTTAGATTTATCAGAATTTGTTGAGGATGAAGATGAAATATGATCTTCTTCTTCTTCTTAGATTCTTTTTCAGAATCAGAGGAGGTAAGCAGAATTTTCATCAGGGTTTGTTTTAACCCTTTGTCAATTTGAAGTTCATTTAACTTCTTCTTGACAGTGTATTTGTTAGCGTAATGACCTGTACGATCACATTTGTAACATTTTATTTCTCTTGTCTCTTTGGTTTTAGAACCGGAGGGGATCGAGAGATACTATGTTGTATACTAAATTTGTCACATTTTTATATGGCGTGTTTTTCCGTTTAAGAAAAAATAGTCTTCTTCGTGTTTTTCCCTTGTTTAGAAGATAACGGCCATACATACGGGGATCACGGTTGAATTGCTCTGTGTCCAAGCGGTGATGCTCAAAATGAGGTTCTTTTTTTCATTTGATCTTTTAATTTAAGATCAAGCAAATTACTAAACTAGTTTTAATACATGCGAAATAAGGTTTTCATATGTAAGAGTTTTATGGGATGGTTTCATCGTATGAGCGAAGAGAAACCTTAACCTTTTAGAATAGATTGTGAAGGCCTTCAATGAATTTTGCTTCACGTGAAGGCTATTGGCATCATAAAGTGTCATGGCGTGTCTTTGAAAGATATCCTTTGTACCATCGAAAATGGGTTAAGGATGGACATCTTAATTTTTTGAAGTAAGGAGGCTTTTTTTCCTTGATCTCAAATGGATCAAATAAAATGATGGATTTGGCGGTCACGTGAAGAAATGATTTTGTCGTTTTTGTCCTTGAATCATTTTTTAAGGATTAATAGCCCTCATTTTGGGGCGACATACATTCATTGAAGACCTCTTTGATTGGATGCGGAAGAATATTTAATTACGCTTCAAAATAGTTCCACCATCGAAGAACCAGTTCTTTGTTGATGATATTATCCTTGTTCATTATGAACATCCATGAATGCGATTAATTGTCATTGAGAAGAAGGGCCCTTCACTAAAGCTTCACATAGCACCAATAATTTATGCCAATCTTGTATTGTTGTAAATTGGTCGATGATAAAAATATATTCTCTTGGAATGGTTAGACCCATTCACCTCGATGAAAGATTTTTGTATAATACATTTTGCTTATTATGGTTGTTCATCGTCCTGACATGATTAATCTCAATACACTTTAATTATATTAAAAAATTTTCATAATTCTCTCTTGAGAGATTAGATTCAAATTGGAAAGGATTGTTTCCCAAATATCTTTCAAATAATGAGGCCGTTATTTATTGAATAATAGGATTAATTTCAATAATATTCTATTTTATTTCTTTAGAAATAAAGCAGGTTCTTGTGCAGCGACATCTTTTAAGGATGGTGTTTAGGTTTTCAGAGGTTCACCCATTTTAGTAGTTGAAGGTACCATAAAATATATGTCTTTAAATCGATCATATAATTATGAAATGTCGGATCTTTTATCATTAAATGACCGCGACCTCATGGAAAGACTTTCCTCGGTTAGGAGTGGTCATTCTTCCATGTGGGGTCATCCACCCCTGATCGTCTCTGCAAGAATTCACGGGTTAGAAAATCAGGAAGAGAATTTTCATTACCTTTAATGAATTGATGTCAGTCAAGCAATTTGCGTTGCATGATGAAATTTGTTTTGAAACTAAATTTTTTGACATCATATTCAATGATGTATTTGGTAGAACGGTCAATCTGAAGGAAAAAAATCTCTTGATTAAGTAAATCATCTGGAATTTTTGAGATGTCCATTCTTTTGATAATGGAATTCTTTGGGCACGTAGAGGTTTGTAATTCTTAGGAAGGTTTTGAACCTTCTTATCTTTGTGATGTGATAGATGGATATTTGGAAACTTAAATTCATGGAGAGGAGAAATGAATTAAATTCAAAAGTGGTAGATGAGACTTTCTACTTTTTCTGTCATGTAAGTGGGTCCCCCAAATAAAATAATTTCTACTTTCTAAAAGTATTTTTTATTGTATTTTGTTGCTATGCAAATAAAGCATATCTCTTTTATTTTATAATAGTGTTTCTTTTTTCATGAGTTTACATTTAAGAAATTATATCTTTGTAGCTTACAAGCAAAGCTTCTCTCTCTCCATTTACCTATATCATATAATGTCTTTGTAATTAGTGTGCTCAGTTTTCCCTTCTCTTCTTCTCTCTAATTCTCCTCTGTACTCTCTCCTTGGTTCTTCACCTTCCACGCTTCATCTTAGGTGTAAGTTCTTTTTAAGTTTTAATAAATAAGTGTTTTATATATTCTGGTGGCAATTGGTATGAGAGCCATGATGGGTTAAATCCTCAGGGAGGGGAAGGATGTTAGAGATTTTTTGTTACATATCACCATGCTTTGGATGAACTAGTATTTTGTTCATTCCTCCCATGGCTTTATCCCGTCTTCGTCGCAAATGGCCATCCATGTTGCATAATGCTTGATAGGGTTATAAGTCACACGTTTATTGTTGGTATGCAGGATAATTCTCGATAGAGGTTTATATTCCGTCTTCATGTAGAAATGGTAGTAAATCTACATTTGCGTGATGCTTGAAAGGGTTGTAAGTCCTATTCTTGTTGGTGGAAGATAATTCTCTAATGGAGGTTTATACTTAGTTTGTTTTATCTTTATGTTGATTTGGTTCAAACTCTCCTGTATCATCTTCCCTCTCTTTTTTCTTTTTGGTTGTATGGCTTACGCTTGAAGTAACTTCTATCTTATTAGGAGAAATAATAATTTAATCAAGAACTCTGAAATGGCAGAGTTCCCATTGAATGAAGAAGACCTAAATAAATGGTCTCTCCCTAAAATTGATAAAACTATCATTTATCAATTTGGAACTTTTGATTTTAAGAGAAAATCTTCAATTAAAATTGTGTCAAACCATTATTCGTAGATCAAATGGATAAAACCTTTTTCAAGAATTACAAGATCCTCATCCTCCTTTTAATATCCAAAAACTTTCTTATCTTAAGAAAAATTTGGAAAAACATTATTATAAAAAACCCACTCCTCCTAATTTATTATTTGAAGAAGATACACATTTCGTAGGAAATTCCTATGATGGAGATTCTTTGTATGAATGGAATATTGATGGACTTTAAGACATCATCGTTCACTTCAGTGCTTATGTTTTCTCTTATTTCTAGACATCAGCAAACCTCATCATGTCTCACGAGCCATCACGTTTTGAGGGTTCTGCAGTTCGAAAGGATGGTGGGATAATTCCTATTGTTCCTCAAAGGAAGACCTACTTATGTATGAATTGACTTAAGTCTTGGGATCTTCAAAAGAACAGCAAAAACTTAATGAAAATTTCTATAATCTTTTTTCAAATAATTATAGATCATTTTGTTGGATCCATTGGAGTCGAAGGAGAAAAAACTAGTTCCTTACTTCAAAATTAAGATGTCCATCCTTAACCCATTTTGATGGTACAGGATATCTTTCTAGCGCATGACACTTTATGATGCGATATGGAAGCAAAATTCATTGAATGCCTTCCCAATCTATTTCTTTGAAAAGGTTAAGGTTTCTCTTACATAATTATGGAACCATCCCATATGAAACTCTTCATATGGAACTTATTTTTATGTATTAAAAGCGGTTTAGCTATTTGCTCGATCTTAAATTAAAGATCAAATGGAAAGGCGTCGCTTGACGGTGCATCAAGTTCATGATCATGCGTCCTTTTCTTCTAAACACAAGGGAAAAAACATGAAAGATTTCCTAAATGTGAAAAAACACATCATAAAAAAATGTGACAAACGCGCATAAATCTATCGTCCTACGGTTTAAAACCAAAGAGTCAAGAGAAATAAAATGTTACAAATGTGGGCGATGGTCATTACATAACAAATGCCTCAGAAGAGTTAAATGAACTTTTCGGTGTGAGGTTAAAACAAACCCTGATGAAAATTACTCCTCTAATTACGAAGAATGGAAGAAGAAGAAGAAGATCATATTTCATCTTTCATTATTCGATGATAATGATAAATCTAGCTTGTTGCAAATCTCATCAGATAGATTTATTATAATAAATATATTTGGTGCGTATCACTCAGTGACAATTAATTTTAGCATAAGTTGAAGATGATTCAACTGTGATAAATTATCGATCTAATGATAGAAGAAAAGAGATAAACTAGAAAAATTTTAATTACAACCTCCTATATACTCCTTATCAAAGTATTTAAGAAAAAATCTACTCCATTCTTTGGATCTTAAAATTAATCAAAGGCGTTTAGTTATTCATTTTGAAAATTTTAGAGTGATTCTAATGGAACGGTTTCTACAAAATATTCAAAGGCAATACCGAAATGGTATATTTCTATTAAATTAATTATAAATAAAATTTATTTTCCAATTGCTTCTCTAGTTGATAGTGGAGCATATTTAAATTGTATACAAGAAGGAATAATTTCTTCTAAATATTTTGAAAAAAGCCCGGTTAAAGTGGTGACGAGTCCTTTAAATTAAGTATAAATTATCAACTATGTGTTAAGATGATATTGTGTTCAAATGCCTTTTATTTTAGTCAAAAATTTGACACAACATATTATTTTAGAACTCCTTTTCTTATTAAAATAATTCTTAGAATTGATGATCTTAGAATTGGGTGTTTTGGGATAAAGAAATTACATTACATTTTATCACCAATCTAAAGAAATTATCATAAATGAAATGAATAGGCTTAATAAGTGTATGCATATCAATTATTTACAAGAAGAAATTGCTAGTTTAACTTTTTCAACAAATTTTCCCAAAATTAAAAAAATTCAAAATTGCCACCAAAATTCCAAAAGGGAAGTTTGTGGTGACAACCAATTAATTAGCACTCGGTGGATCTCCGTACATTGATAATTTCAATGAGCGAGACATTCCCTTAAGGCTAGTCTTGTCGGATGAAGCGAGCTTTTGCACCGGATTGTTGATTTATTAAAAGAAAGGAATTGAAATCTTACTCTCTTGGGTGTACATTTATGAATTTGTGACTTGTAAATAAATTATTAGTAGTTAAACAAATTTTTAAAATGGATAGGATATCAATTCTAATAAAGGGATTTATTAAATATAGATTGCAAAAATATTTTCAAATTTGATTTAAAATCAAAGATATTGGCGGATCGAGATAAAAGAGGTGGATCATATAAAAGGCATTCTGATTGCCCTTTGGACATTACAGAATGGGCGTAATGTCATGTTTTGTGTTATTTATCTTGGATAATATCTTGGTAGAGTTTATATTCCTCTGTCCTATATTAAATGAAGCTTGTGTTCTTAACTTTTTTAAGAAAAATAATTTAATCAAGAACTGAAATGAGTTCCCCTAAATCATATTTTACATGGTGGTCTTTTGATTAATTTCAAGATCCATAGACAAGCTATTCATTTGCTCTTTCATTAATTTGTTGAACTTCTGGTTTTGGTTTCTTTAATTGGGTTTTTCTAAAATCGATTAGAAGATAATTGTCGATTTTTCTTAAATATGCGATATAAGTTATAATTAAATTTTTCTAGTTTATCTTTCTTTTTTATCATTAGAAGATGCGATAATTTTATATCGAGTTGAATCATCTTCAACTTATGCTAAAAGTTTAATTAATTGGTCCTCTTTTTGCTAATGGGTGACTTATCTCATATTTTATATTATTTTTGATAATTTATCTATTGAAGATTAGTTAATTATCGTTGATCATGTGATGGATGAAATTTTCTTCATCTCTTTGAACAAAAGATGTTTATCAGTTGGGAGGTTCATTTAACTTCTTCGATGTGTTATTTTAACTTTTCTTATATTTCTTGTTTCATTTTTTTGTTTTTGTCTCTTTGGTTTAAAAACTGAAGATGCCTCACATGTCTTGTATATTTAGTTTATTTATTATATGTGTTTTAGATAGTCTTTGTGTTTTTTCACTTGTGTTTAAGATAAGGATGTGATCTTTTTGTCACAAATATGATTTGCTTGTGTTCTTAGATAAGGAATTAAATGGGTCACACTATTTTTCATGAAAGGTTTCAAGCTTTGTTTTTGAGAATGCTCATTTGGGAAAATAACCTTTTTTATTTGATTTAAGAATGAATCGATTCTGCCTTTGACAATAAATTTAATAAATGGCGATTAATTTCTTTGATGAGAAGAAGATATTCTTCATTATTAGGTCTTGAAAAAACATTCTTTGTTGAAAAATAGATTGGTTATGTGTTTGAAAATCCTATTTCTCATAAAGCTGGGCTGTTCTTTCTTTCATAACAACGATAGGTATCCTTGGATTCTGAAAGAATAATTTGTTTTAAGTGATTATGAGCTATCTAGGAAGTCTTGGTTTCTAATAGACTAATATGAAAGCTTGGGAACTTCTCTTTTGAGACATTTTTGTCTCTTTTGAGTTCTCGGCGTATTAGAAATTTTATATACAGTGATCCTCGGTTCAATGATGAAGGGTATGGATTTAATGTTTCCATCTTCCATCATCCTTTTGATATCTTCAAAACTTTTTTCAAAAATAAAATTTTGGAAAATATTTATTAACTATTTATTTAATATATATTAGGAAATCACATGATAATTCTTTGTTTATAAAGAATTATGGATTTTTCAAACATAAAAGATTCTTGAAAATTTTTCCTTCTGATTATAGAATCATCTTTTCATGATTAGTCAAATTGACGTATCTTGAAGCGAGCTCATACATTACTTCATTTAGGAGGATTTGAATCAAAAGGGATTTGGGATAATTTTCCTCTAAACACTAATTGGTGGTAGTTTAGAAAGTCTTCGAGCGACAAAACAATGAAAATTTGCAATGTATTTAATTACATGGATTATTGTTTATATTTAGTCAAGGGGGTCTTTTAAGATTGAAGGTGGGATGTCTTTCTGCAGATGATTTATTTTTTCCACCAATTATTTTCCCATCATGAATATTACATGAAATTTTTGGTGCAAATTTAGGGTTAATTTTATTTGCTCTATGGGATTTTCTACTGGTTCAGATTAAGCTTTATTATTTCTTGTCTCGTTTTCGTATTGGTTTGAAACTTCTATTAAGGAGATAATATTTTATTGGTTCTTGAGTGTTTGAACAACTCTAGTCTTTTTCTTTTTTAAGTTCATTGTAATATTTTCTCTTTGGATGAATGATATATGATTTTTTAGGTTAATAATTTATTTTTCTGAACCATATGATACTTGTTCTCTTAAGGGATAAAATTGTGATGGATGTGAGGGTTGAATCATTCAGAAATAATTAATTGATTACTTCATTTATCTTGATTAATGGAACTAGCCCGGGTTGATTCGAAATTCTGGGTGAAATCACAGGTATTCTTCATATTAAATATAGTCTAGGGTTCTTCTGTTTGACCTCCAGATTATAAGATATAGCTTTTGAGACAAGTAATCTTTTTGTAGATTTTAGTCTTTTCAATTTCTTAAATGGTTTTATCCATTTGACTATTTGGTTTTTTAGGGTTTTCTTAAATCAGTTCCAAATATAAATGATAGTTTATCAATTTTGGGAGACCATCTATTTAGGTCTTCTTCTTCTTAACTGTTTTGAGTTCTTGATTAGTTTTTTTCTCGTTTAGTGAGTAAAGCCATTTAACGAGTGGAGAGGAGATATTAATAGGTTTTGAAAAATCACACATGATACAAAATAAGTATATACTCCATTGAATTATCTTCCAGATCCAATAACAGGACTTATAATAATCAAGCATTTTGCATATAATTTTGATAAAATAGCGGAGATGAATAAAGTGGTTTATCCAAAAACATGGTGATATGTCTTTCAAAATTTCTAACATCCTTTTTTAATTGACTTTAAAGTCTTGCGTATATTTATGATAAATGATATTTTGCATTTGATCTGATGTTTGTTCTACAATTTTCACTGATTTTCTTAAAATCAAAAGTTCCATAATGCTTTGGTTTAAAAAATCTTCAATTTGGTCATGAGAGGAATAAACAAAGTATTGGTTTTCATCAGTGGTGTAAAAATCTCTAACATCCTTTAGGATTTACCCCATCATGTTACCAATTTTGGGGATACATAAAACACTTATTTATTAAAACTTAAAAAGATTACACCTTGATTGATTGCGAAGCAGAAAAGGAGAGTCTGAGGATATTTGAAGAGAAGAAGAGAAGAAAATTGAGCACACAAAGACATAGCCTCCTTATATAGAGTGGAGGGAAGGAGAATCTTTTGCTTAGAACCTAAAGATATAATTTAAATAAAACTTTAGTATAGTAAATTTCTTATTATAAAATAGATACTGCTTAGGAGGCTAATTATGGTACTTTTGGAAAGTACCACTTATTTATTTGGTATACTTTATGAGTTAAAGTAGGTTCTTTGGTGAAGATAAGCAATTTTGGAAAGTAATTATTTCTTACGGTGGAATTCTTTATGAATTTTAAGACTGGATTGCCGTCGCGTCGAGACTTCATGCTTTAGATATAGATAGGTGATTAAACACCTTGGGATAATTTTTTTGAGACATTCCTTATGTTGACTCTTGGTCTCATGAGGATAACGTCTTTTGATGCTTTGTAGTACCTCATCTACTGATAGCTCAAAATCTATAATTTTTTGGGAGATCATTAATTCAGAATAAGCTTTAATAATAGCTTTTATTTGTTTGAGCTTATCCTCAACGTTGATTGAATTTCACCATTTTAATAAAAACTATCTTTGAAGGACTAACTGATTGAAGGGGTCATTTCCAAGTATAACATTTCACTCCAAAATGGGATGATTTGAGCAAGATTTTGTCCTTGAATCATTTTTCTTGGATTAATAGCCCTCATTTTGGGGGCAGCTTTCATCCATTCATTGAAGACCTCTTTGATTGAATCTGGAAGAATATGTAATGTAATTCCACCATATGAAGAACCAAAGAAGTTCTTTGTTGATAATTTCTTTGTTCATGATGAACATCCATGAATGCCTTTTTTTAGTTGAGAAGGAAAAGGCTTTCATCATAACGAATATATCACCAATAATTTACGTCAATTCTGTACTGTAAATTAGTGGAGGATAAAAATACATTTTTTTCTTGGAATGGAGTTAGACCTCATTCACTTTGATGAAAGATTTTTTATATAACGCATTTGTTATACAAAATTGTATGGTTCGTTTGATCACGAACATGACTAATCTCAACACACTTTAATTGTGTTAAAAATTTTCATAATTCTCTCTAGAGAGATTAGATTCAAATGGGAAAGGATTGTTTCCCAAATATCTTTCAAATAAGGCCCACGGATTATTTATTGAATAATCAGAGAGATTAATTTCAATAATATTATATTTTATTTTTTTAGAGAAATAAATAGGTTCTTATGCAACGACATCTTTTAGGGATGGTGTTGCAGGTTTTTTAGAGGGTTCACCCTTTTCAACCGTAGTTGAAGAGGAAGTGTCATAAAGATATGTCTTTAAATCGATCATGCTAATTATGGAATTGACCGGATCTTTACCATTAGAGCAACCATGGCCACGACCTCTGTGAAAAGGACTTTCTCGGTTAGGAGTGGTCATTCTTCCATGTTAGAGATTTTTTGTTACATATCACCATGCTTTGGATAAACCAGTACTTTGTTCATTCCTCCCATGGATTTATCCCGTCTTCATCATGTAATGCTTGTGGGTTATAAGTAAGTTGTTTGTGTTGTCAGGATAATTCTAGGGTTTATATTTTCAGGACATATAAAACACTTATTTATTAAAACTTAAAATAACCTGATGGGAAGGAAGAACTAAGGAGAATTACAAGAGAAGATTTAGAGAGAAGAAGAGAAGGAAAAAGCACACCAATTACAAAAGCATCCTTATATATATAGAGTAGAGGAAAGGAGAAGCTTTCTATAAGCAAAGATATAATTTTAGAAACTTTTATGTAATAAAATAAAAGATACTTTGCTTAGAGGCTAAGAAAAGGTCTCTGTTATATAAAATGGCTACTTTTTTTTGAAAGTAGCAATTATTTCATTTGGTGGGACCCACTTTATGAGTTAAAGTAGGTTCAGAAGATAAGCGGTACTTTTGGAAAGTAGCAATTATTTCTTGGGTTGCTTTATGAATTTAAGTTTCACCATGGATTCCATTCGACATCAAAGACTCGCAGCGGATATAGATATGGTGATTAAACACACCTTGGAGTTGATTTTCATAGATTTTTTGAGGCGTTCCTTATGTTGACTTTGGTCTCATGAGGATAACGTCTTTGATGCTTTGTAGTACCTCATCTAGCTCAAAATCCATAGTTTTGAGGATCATTAATTCAAAATAAGCTTTAATAATAGCTTTAATTTGTTTGAGCTTATCCTCGCGTTGATTAAATTCCACCATTTTAATAAAAGCTGATTTTGGGTTCAGTAACGTTCGCTTCCATGGGATTTGAATGAAGAAATGAGCAAGATTTTGTCCTCTTGAATCATTTTCTCATTTTAGGAGCAGCTTTCATCCATTCATTGAAGACCTCTTTGATTGGATATAGAAGAATATGTAATTCTGCTCCAAAATTGTTCCACCATCTGAAGAACCATGCTGGAAGTTCTTTGTTGATAATTTCTTTGTTCATGATGAACATCCATGAATGTCTTCACTTTTTGTTGAGAAGGAAGAAGGCTTTCATCATAGCTTGAATATAGCACCAATAATTTACACCAATTCTGTACGGTAAATTAGTGGAGGATAAAAATATATTTTTTTCTTGGAATGGAGTCAGACCCCATTCACTTTGATGAAAGATTTTTTTGTATAACGCATTTGCTATACAAAATTGTATGGTTTGATCACGAACATGACTAATCTCAACACACTTTAATTGTGTTAAGATTTTTTTCATAATTCTCTCTAGAGACATTAGGTTCAAATGGGAAAGGATTGTTTCCTAAATAGCTTTCAAATAAGGACAGATTGAATTGTAAGAGGATTAATTTCAATAATATTTTATTTTATTTCTTTAAAGCATTCTTGTGCGACATCTTTTAGGGATGGTGTTGTAGGTTTTAGAGGTTCACCCTTTTCAACCGTAGTTGAGAAGTACCATAAAGATATGTCTTTAAATCGATCATGTCAATTGGAATTGATCTTGCCATTACGCGCATCATAAAGGACTTCCCAGGTGGTCATTCTTCCATGTGGGTGATCCACGATGAATTCCTGCAAGAAAATCAGGAAGAGAATTTTTATTACCTTTAATGAATTTGATGTTTCACGATTTCCATGATGCAAAAATTTATTTTGAAACTAAATTTTTGACATCTTGTTCAATGATGTATTTGACTGAGAAACAGTCAATACGAAGGAGAAAATGTTGATTAAGTAAATCATCTTGGAATTTTGAGATGCACTTAATCACAGCATTTTTTTGATGGAATACTTTTGGATTCCATTTGCAAAGCCATCTAATTCTTCTTTAGAATTTGCTTTAGGATACCTCGTAGCCCTTATCGAGACATCTGTTTCAACAATTTTGAAATGGGGTCCCTTTTAAGACAGGATTTTGAACCCTTTCTTTTCTTTAATGGTATGTCTTTTTGGTGGATCTTTTAACAATCGAGCGGCATCTTTGGCAAGATTGTGATAAAATTGCTACATAATGAGCTCCAGAACCACTATATTTGGTTTTTATCTAAAATGATATCAGGAAATTTGTTAGCAAATTTAATACTATTAATTGGTATAATAGAAGCAATAGATATATTATGGCCTAAAAATCTTATTTTAGTTTGAAATAATTTGATTTTTGGCTCCAAAATAACTAAACCATTTTTTAAAATTAACCATTTAAATATTTTTAGATGGTTGAAGTGTTCGTCAATATTATTTAAGAACAAAACATCATCATATAGACTAAAATATATTTAAAATAATCTTTAAATATATTATTATGATATCTTTGAAATTGAAGGTGCATTTTTAAACCAAAGGGCATTATGTTCCATTAAGTAATGTCCAGAAGCCGTAAATGCTATTTTATAGCGATCGATTCTTTTATCACGCCAATATCCTGATTTTAAATCAAATTTGGAAAATATTTTTGCATTATGCAATCTATTTAATAAATCCCTTTATTAGGAATTGGATATTTGATCCATTTTAAAACTTTGTTTAACGGCTTGTAATTAATTACAAGTCGCGGTCTCCCTCTTTCCTTTTCTATCAAATTCATAACATAGAATGTGGTATAGCTCCAAGAGGAGTAGGATTGCCGAATTATTCCTTTCTTTAATAAATCAGCAATCATGTCCTTACATAAAGCAAGGTAGTGATCGTTCATCTGACAAGGACGAGCCTTAGTGGGAATGTCTCGTTCATCGAAATTATCAAGGTACGGGAGATCCACTACATGAGTCTTTCTTTCCCAGAAAGCAATTGGGTTATCACCACAAACTTTCTTTTGGAATTTTTGGTGGCAATTTTGAATTTTTTCTTTTAATTTTGGGGAAGAAATTTATTGTTTAAAAGTTAAACTAGTAATTTCTTCTTGTAAATAATTTATATGCATAGACTTATTATTAAGCCTATTCATTTCATTTATGATAATTTCTTTAGGATTGGTGATAAAAAGGAATGTGATTTCTTTATCATAAAGAAAACACTGAATTTCAGTATCATCAATTCTAGTAATAGGCATTATTTTAAGAAGAAAAGGAGTTTCTAAAATAATGTGTTGTGTCAAATTTTTGACTAAAATAAAAGGCATTTGAACCGATATCATCTTGACCTGAGACATGATGATAATTTAATTTGTAAGGACTCACCGTGTTGCCTTTAGTTGGCTAGTTTTTCAAAATATTTAGAAGGAATTATTCCTTCTTTTACAATTTAAATATGTTCCACTATCATATAGCAGTTAAATTTGGTAAAATAATTCTTTATTTATAATTAATTTAATAAAAATATACCATTTCTGGTATATTGCCTTTTGAATATTTTGCAAGAAATCTAGTTCTCATTAGAATCGGTTTCTATATTTTCAAATGAATTGGGCATCTTTGATTAATTTCAAGATCCAGAGATCCATTCATTTATTTATTCTCGCCTTTAATTGTGAACTTCTATTTTGAGTTTATTTAATTCGCTTTTAGCTCTACTAAAGAAGTTTTAATTAGAAGATGATGAATTTGGTTTTTTTTCTTAAATACTTCCGATAGGAGTATATAAGAGGCTTGTAATTAAATTTTTCTAGTTTATCTTTCTTCTTATCATTAAGAAGATCGATAATTTTATCACGAAGTTGAATCATCTTCAACTTGTGCTAAAAGTTTAATTAATTGGTCCTTTTGCTCGTGGTATACGCACTGCATATTTATTATATTATAATAGTCATCTGGACAGTTAGCTAGATTTATCGTTTTTTCGAATCGATGAGGATGAAGATGAAATATGATCTTCTTCTTCTTCTTCTTCTTCTATTATTTTTCAAAATCGAGAGGTAAGGAATTTTCATCAGGGTTTGTTTTAACCCTTCGTCAATTTGAAGTTCATTTAACTTCTTCTTGACAGTGCATTTGTTAGCGTAATGACCTGTACGGCCACATTTGTAATATTTTATTTCTCTTGTCTCTTTGGTTTTAGAACCAAAGGGACGAGAGTGCCTGTGTTTGTACGTGAATTTGTCACATTTTTTATGACGTGTTTTTTCACGTTTAGGAAAAACAGTCTTTCGTGTTTTTCCCTTGTGTTTACTAGATAAAACGCACTGATCAGGATCCGGTTGTTCTAATCGCCAAGACAGGACGCTCTTTTTCATTTGATCTTTTAATTTAAGATCGAGCAAATTGCTAAATCGGCTTTTAATACATGAAATAAGGTTTCCATATGTAAGAGTTTCATATGGTATGGTTCCATCGTATAGATGAAGAGAAACCTTAACCTTTTAGAAATAGATTAGGAAGGTCTTCAATGAATTTTGCTTCCAAAGGCTATTGGCATCCCAAAGTGATGACACGCGCAGAAAAGATATCCTTGTACCATCAAAATAGGTTAAGGACATCTTAATTTTTGGATTCCGATTCAAAGAAAATGATTCCACTGATATGGATCTTTAGTTATAAAGATCTTCTTCAGGTTTCAATCCTCACCATTCAGAGAGAATTCTGACATGAGGTTTTTTCTTGTGGAAGATCCGAATTGAATTTCCACTATAAAGAATCTTCTCAGACAATCAGAAGAGTGGTTTTGTAATAGTTTTTCCAAATTTTTCTTGATAAGTTTTGGATATCAAAAGTGAGATGAGGTTTTGAACTTTTCAATATTGATTGATTGTTGAGGAAGAATCTTCATCCGACATCATATTTAATTAAAATCAACTTTCTAAGAGGTCCTAACCAAGAGATGACAAGAAGCTGAGTTGGTGCTGAAATTCTCATTAATAAAGTTAAAAGATTGATTAATAAATAAAATTGGTTGAAAATAAATTCCTAATATTAATAATTTATCATCATCCACCATTTTTACAATGGATGGAGGATAAGATGTTTCAATTATCAAAAAATGGCATACAAAGCAAGGAAAAATAATTGAAGCATCTTATCCTCCATCCGTTGTAAAATGGTGGATGATAAACCTTTAGCCTTCTAAAAATAAATTATCCATAAATTCTAAAGGAATTTATTATGTTAAATAACTTAATTATAATAAGATACTTCAAATAATCGATCATCTTTTTGTAGTCTAAATTGATCAAATGCTTAAACAAAAGGTTTCTTAAACCAAGAGAAAGCTTCAAAGAAAGCTTCTACCAAGATAAAACCCATTTGTAAAACCTTTATCCAACCATCTCCTAAACCTCTTAAGTTAAGACCCTCTTCTCAAGACATTAATTTGATTCTAAATTTAAATGAAAAGTATGTAGAGTTTGAAGATATCTCAATCGGATGATGATTGGAATCCTCAACCAAATCATCAACATAATGTTGAAAAGTTCCTTTTCAAGAATTACAAGATCCTCATCCTTTTGATATCCAAAACTTTCTTATCCTAAGAAAAATTTGGTAAAATATTATTATAAAACCCACTCCTCTTATTTGAGGAAGATACTCATTTCATAGAAATTCTATGATGGAGATTCTTTGTATGAATGGAATATTGATGGACTTTCTGAACATCAAATCATTCATACCCTTCATCGAATGTTTATGTTTGCTATTGCTATTCAATCTAAACATCAAGCAAAACCTCATATTATCGCTTGAGCCATCATTTCAGGATTCTCTGGAACTCTTAAAGGATGGTGGGATAATTTTCTCACTATTCCTCAAAAGGAAGACCTCCTTAGGGAAATTGATTTAAGTCAGGATCTTCCAAAAGAAAGAAAACCTAAAATTCGTCTATAATCTTATTCAAACAATTATAGATCATTTGATCCATTGAGAGAAAAAAACTCGCTCTATAATTTTTGAAGTAAGGAGAAAAAAATACCAAAAATGGGTTAAGGATGGACATCTTAATATTAATATATCAAAACATCCCTTGCATATAACTTACCTTTAATTAGTAGGGGCTCACTATATTTGAATTTGTTTATTTATTTTCATATTTTTTTAAAATATTATTATTTAATTATAACAGATTTAAATCCTCAGAAACTTACCAAACATCTTTTTGGATTTAGCAGGATTTAATAAATCTGTTACAAAACACTTTTCAGGATTTAACAGCTAAGGATTTACTAAATCCAGATATACTAGATTTACTAAATCCTACTTGAAATAAATCCAATCCGTTGCCAAACACCCCCTAAATGTCCACGGTAGCTTTTGTATTAGGCATGCAAATCTTTTTGTTGATGGTTGCATCTATTTTATTCTGTTGTAGTTTAATATTTTAGGCGAACAAACTTTAAAGTAACTGATTGATTGTTAGTCGATTCTTGGTTCTTAACATTCCAGATCATTATAATGGATTGATTATTGATTTCTTGCTACGGGCACAAAAGAAATGGCCTGGAATACATACTCTTCAATTGCATTTATAAATATTTGTTTTGAAGGTGCTCTTTCTAAGCATTGAACTATGATATATTGGTTTGTAGAACTCTGGAACTTCCGAATCATGCTAAATTTTAACTAGCTTTCTGATTCCATCCTCTGGGTACCTGTGTATTTATCGTAGTTTATATATTATCTCTTAACGATTAACTACTCTTTATTTAAGGGGTGTTTGATAACAGATTTTAATTTATTTCAGGATTTAGTAAATCCAGAATCCTGATTTAGTAAATCGAAATTAAATCAAAAAATATTTGATAATAGCTTAAATCGCTAAATCGAGAGATATTTGACAAGTTATTTAAAAATTTAAATTTGTTTGGATTTAAAAAAGATTTTTTTAATTAATTAATCATTAGTAGTAGACAATTAAAATTAATTTCAATATATATTAATTAATTAATTAATTAATAGTATTAATATTAACTATCAATTAATTAAACAATTAATTAAAATTAATAACTATTAAATTCTATTGGATTGATATCTTAGGAATTAAATTATATTAAGGCATGTGAAGGGTAAAATCATAGGAACTCTTTTAAAATTTTAATTAATTAACTATTAAACTTATAACAATTATAATTATATTTATTAAATTATAATTAAATTTTAATAACTTATAAGTTAATCATCAATAATATTTTATTAAATCAATTTAAATTAAGTTAAATTAAATTAAAAACTATCAACTATTACATTAGCTAAAATTACTTAAATCTAATTAATAATTACAATTAATAAATTATAATTAACTTATAATTACATATTAATAAATAATTAATAATATTAAAATAAAATTAATTTTATCATAATATTTTAATTAAGAAAAAATTAGTAATTAAATGAATTATTTAAAATTAAGATTTTTTAAAAGGATTAAAAAAGGGGCATTTATATACATAGCACATAATTCTTATATATTTACATATCTAACACCTAAATATAAATATTTACATATATAATACTTAACTTTTATTATTATAATAAAATAATCTTTTCGTAATTTTTTGAAGTAAAATTCAACTTTTGAAGCATAAAAAGGTGTTATGTTTGTAAATATCATACTTTAGGTGTTAGATAGTAAATGCATAAGATTTGTGTGCTATGTATATAAATTTCCTTTAAAAAATGACCTCTCTCTCTCACTTTCACCCTTCCAACAGGATTTATGGATTTGCTGGATTTACTAAATCTGGGATTTAGTAAATCTTTATTGGATTTGCTGGATTTACAGGATTTACTAAATCCGGGATTTAGTAAATCTATTTTTTTGTGTTTAGCAGGATTTACTGGATTTAGCAGTGTAAATTCTATGTAAATCTGTTACCAAACGCCCCCTTAGTCTGTTTTGAATGCTTCATCGGGGAGCTATGTATTAACTCTGCTGTATATAAATTGTAAGAAAAAACTTTGATTGATTTGTTTCATGCTGCCACATAATTACACTTCTTGGCGAATGGTTTTATAGATATTAAGATCAGATTTGTCAAGAACATGCCCATGTCACCCAATCAGTCTTTTTATATCTTTTCTAAAAGAGATTGCCCTGTGATGCATATTAATTATTTTTCGTGATTGCAGAATCTCGGGTGATAACTCGGTACTTGGTGCGAAAATATGGTAAGGGAAGTGATCTCCTGAAAGATCAAAGCTTTATTGACTCAGTAGCAGTGGATCAATGGATCGAAGTGGAGGTACAGCACTTCAATGGACCCACCTCAACGCTCGTCTTCCAGCATCTTTTCCTTCCAGTCTTCTTTGGAGGCAGCACTGATGAGAAGGTGGTAGCTGCGGAGGTGGAGAAGCTCGGTAAGGTGCTAGATGTTTATGAGGCCAAGACGAAGTTCCTTGCAGGAGACTTTTATAGCCTCTGACCTCCACCATCTCCCTATGGCCACTACTTAACCACCAGCACGCCGCATGGCTCCCTCATCCACTCCCGTCCTCATGTGAAGGCTTGGTGGGATGCCATCTCTTCCCGCCCGGCCAGCAAGAAGGTCTTAACTGACATGTCGTTCTCCAGTTGAGCTGATAGAGAGAGTTGCAATTTTAGCGGAGTGTCTAATGAATAAGACCACCTTTGTTATTTATAGATGGTGGTTGACTGTTGCTAGCTCTGGCTAGCACCATGCGTCCTTTTCTTCGTCTGTTTGAACTATGTTGTTTTCCTTATTCTCGAGTCTTTTAAAACAGAGTTGTGCTAGCTACTTACGTTGTTTTGGATGAAATAAAGTTGGGAGTTTATTTTATGTTTTTTGAAAATTTGTGTTGTTTTGATAAGTCTGTCTTGTGTTATCCAGAAGATGAGTAACCACTTTTACTAGTTTCTTTTGGCACTAGTAATGCTAATAGATGATCTAATTTGACCACCCGCTATGAACATGATTTGAAAATTTTGTGTTAGGGCTGTCATATTTAGGCTTAATTTTTAAATTAGTCCTAATTAATAACATAATTAACTAATTAAACTGCATAAAAAATTAAAATAAAATTAAAATGTAGGTGACTGGCGAGTGATGGGATCTGAAAAATGAATTTTTTTTAAAAAATCAACTTAATAGCTTCCGCATTTTTGGCCATATCAGGCTCATCTGGTGTCAAATTCTCTCATTGGTATCAAGGTAATAAAAAATTCTACAACTTTCATGTTGACGTTTTGACGAATCTCCCGGGTAGCAACTTTTATGTATAAATTTTGAAGTTGTGAAAGTAGCTCATTTTATCATACAAATTGTTGAATACATATAATTCTTTGGTAATATCAAACACTCTCAATATATTCTATATATATCAAACACTCTCAATATCAACTTCTGACATATGAAGTCAACATCACCTATGCCAAATTGTCTAACGGCCCATTTGAAGTTCTCCCTTAAATGGCGCAAACAGAAGCGATATTCTACCTAGGGAAAGATCTCTCTGCAACCACGAACTAGACCTACATGCTTATCTGAGATGAGGCAGAGATCACCCCTTGTAGAAATTGATGGTATCAAGTCTTGTAATGTGTGCAAAACCAAACCCATGACTGATACTGACTTCCATAAACTAGGGAACAAGCCATTGTTTCGAATTAATGCAAAGTGTGTTCCTCTATACTTACCCGGAGAAAAGTCCAACAATGCAGAACGACAATCCAACCTCTTATTGAAGGCTCAAAAAAAATTGGAATCTGTTGATTCTGGAGTGCATCCGACACCCTGCATAGCGCAAAACTGACATGAATTTTCTCAATGTGTAAGATTCCTCCCAACTTCCAAAATAACCTAATTGCCTTTTCGACGTGCATCCCAGTGCCTTCATGTAGACACTCTTATATTGAACTTCGACTCAATCACCCACAATTTCCACAGGCTTCAAATCTAGACGTGATCGATGAAATAATTGATGAACTGTGACGTGTGTCCAAAGATTAAGCAGAATGACGCCATGAGGTTGAACTAATTAATATCGCGCACCGCTTTAACCTCTTAATTGATCTTGCATGTAAGCTCCATAAACATGGTCTACCGTCGAATGATGCATGCCGTGAATTTTAATTAATTTGAAGCACAAATTATATATACTCAACATTGTTCATGATAGACCAACAATAAATAAATTACAACTACTTCTTGAATTGAAAACACATATCTTCAAATAATTCATCTGGAATGCAGTTATCCTCCTCAAAGATCGAATGATCTGATGGGCCATCGAATGTAAGGTCCTCATCCCATTCTCTTTATTTTAGCGCACGAAATAATCGTTATTCCAGGTGCTCTTCCGTATGACTTGTTCTAATTGAGTAATCAACAATCAAGTCCCTAACAGTAAGGGATGATTCTGTGGCTGGTAAGTTAGCCCGTTCTGTGTAGTTATCATCCTTCTCATCATCATCATCACTGCTAGCTCTACTCGGCATAGTTTCATATCCAACATCTTCGGTGGGTAGTACATTCATGTCATTATCTTCTAAGTCACCCCAAAGAACTTGTCCCAACAAATAAATCATGTTCTCTTGCACCCATAACATTCCACTTGAGTATTTAGAAGCGGTGAGATGTACTCGTTCGTTTTGAGCTCACACATTCCTATATTGTTAACCTCTCTGTCTACACACGATAGTTCCATAACTTCGATAAACCACAATAGGTTGTGCATGCCGCAGTAGTATAGCTTCACCGACTTCTTCATCATCAATGGTGTTGATAAATCCAAAGAACTTTGTTGGATCATGATTCACGGATCTAATCTAATCCGACGTGAGATTTGGACTATTTATTTTTCCCACCAATATATGTTGAAATGAAATCTGGTTTACCGTCATAATAAAGAACTATACGTATGAATAACTCATTACTAAATACTAATAATAGAACAACAATAATCTTTCGCCGCACATGATAAATACAAATAATTTAATTAAGTAGAAATACAACGAGGAGACGAAATGAAATGCTACCTATTACGCACAAAAATGATTGGATTCATATATAATATAGAAGACTACAAAAGAATATTAACATTTTTTAACATAAATGTTATACTCTCATTTATCATATATCCATATAATAAGTGCTAAATCGCATAGCTCATTCATCGATACATCAAGTATCCACTACGTAACAACTTACAGAAATTATTTTAAACCATAAAGATTGAATGTGACACAACCTCACTTTGGGAACTAACAAGTCACAACTTAGAACAACAAACAGTGACAATTATACAATCTCATTTTCTTTTGTATTTATACATTACTTTTACTCTAAAAATAAACAAAACAAACAGCCCCTAAATACATTTTTCTTAAAGATTTTATTCTCATTCAAATAGCTATTAAGCAACTTATTATTTTTTTCCCATCCTTTTTCCTAATTTATTCTTGATATTTGTTAGTAGAAGTTATGGCATGTCACACCTCACGCCTACACAAAGTGCCTAGACTAGCTGAGTTCATCAACATGAGTCTTGGCAAATTTTTAAGTCATGGCTTAACAAAGTGTTTATAATTTAAGTCAAAATAATAAAAATATTACACCAAAAACTATAAATAGTCTATCTTTCTAAAAATGAGAGGGACTTAGAGCCTGATAGAGATCACATATTTAAAAAATTATCAAAACTCTATCAGCTAATAATTAGTTTTACTCATCTACTATCATCTAATTACCATTATTAAATAATCATCATTTGACTGATATTGTCAAACCTTCATCTCTAAATCACTCATTTATTTACTGTATTTCAAACAAGGATGCTCTCTAATATCAATAAGATTGAAGCATTCCATCGACACTAACATCATTACACACCATAGTCATTGATAAAGGTCATCACTACTAATATTAATTAATTGTCATTGTCAATAAGACTAATGCATATCTTATATACCAACACTAGTACATGATATAATTATGTCATGTATATCATCTCTAATAAAGTCAATACATAATTTGAACACTAATACCAATATATGACATCATTATAATAATAAAACATGCCAATTACAATAATATGATACATATTATCCTCAAGAAATTTACAACCTCAATTGAGTTCAATAATAATTGAAGATTATTCAATCATTATTTAATTTTCGCTCAATAAAGTTCCTAAACATCACATACAACCTCATAGAATACAAAACTGCAAAAATTAACCCTACAAAATGAGATCTACCACAAATTAACCTTCCCTACAAAAATATAAAAACCGCATAAAAAATGAGATCTACCACAAATTATCATGAAAATCAAATTAAATAGCTTAAACATACCTACTATACGCATAAAAATAAAAATCTAACAAGTTTTTTTCATTTGGGGTGAAAAATACCTAAATTGGCGAAAAAATATAACGAAAACACTTCTTGGCGACCTCCTGGCGGCGATGAGCCCCTACGACGGGACAACGGCCGGATCTGGAACGGGGACAGGAGACGCGACGACAAAACCCGAGAGCTGAGCTCTCGGGTTCATTTTGTCCCTAAATTAAGGGATGTGCACCTGCATCGTTTTTAAATTTTTTTTATACGGTTTAATTAGCTAATTACATTATTAATTAGGACTAATTTAAAAGTTAAGCCTCATATTTACTTTTTATGCTAAGTTTGAGCTAAAAGTTATCCAAATAACTCAAAATCAATTTAAATATGATCAGATTATTATTCAGGAAGTTAGATAACTTTGGGTTTAGTTAATCATGATAAAAAGATCATATTCAAGTTAATTCGGTCATAAATTGATTAGATGGGCTGGGTTCAAGTATTTTGACTCGTGCAATAAATAGTTTAAGTTTAGATCAAATATATTTGAATTTTATTAATTTTACTTGACCTTCCAACTTAGATTGACATTATATAATAATATGGCATGCGGGAGTTTTTCCTTTCATTTGTCCTATTAAATAGGAAGAATAATAAAATTAGTCATAGATGATGCTTTCAGTGTTAAGGTAATATGAGGTGAGAAAATCATTTCTATGTTAATCATTTATTTATGAGAACTTGTTAACAAGTAATATGTTATATTTGGTGAGAGAAGTACTATAATGATGATTATGTATGAGCAATTATTAAGGTAGTATGTTATATTTGGTGGGGAGAATCATTAACATGTTAGGCATTTATGGGCATTTTTTAATGTATTGTGTTTTTAGGTAATTTGGTGATGCAAAAATATTTTCCTCTATTCTTTAGCAGCTTGCTATTTTTTTTTATTTGTTGAATATATCACCATCTTAGTGAATTTTTACTTTAGCTTGTGTTGGTGATTCATGCTATAGATTATTGCACAAATTTAACTTGTTCGGAGGTGGCAAGCTAACCCTTAATGACAAAAGTATGGTCTATTGAAAATTGCCTAAATGCCAACTCTCCGCTTTTGTAGTGCCAAAATTTTGGCACCTAGGTATTGACGCTACTGTCCTCATGATTCTTTTTGCATGGATTCTAGTGTCATGTGCTACTGTAGCAACGTCGAGGCGTTGGCCTCCCTGCCTTGATTATGTGGTATCCCAAACATAGTGTTGCGGCTGTCTCTGCAACGCAGAGTCCTTATCTTCTCTATCTTTTTGGTGCAAATCCAAGGATCCTGGCACCATGGTGTTGTCCTTTGGTGCTAAAGTTCTACCCCAAACCCTCAACAGTGGAGTGCATTGCCACCCTTGCAACCCCAATAAGTTTATCACCAAGTTCGATCGAAAAGTAAGAGTTGAGTTGATAGTGCATCTCCAATTAATCGACACAATTAAACTCCACATATAACAAATACTATACTATCGTGTCTTTGTTTTAAATATCATGTTGTTACTATGATCTTGAATTCAATTCATGTTACATATATGCCCATGTTTTTAAATGTCATTCTACTGCAATGACTTTGACTCTTGGATGCCATACTATTGCTATTTCTATGATTTCAAAATGCAAATTCTGGTAAAAATTCTTATAGATAAAATTATTTCATGAAAAAATATATGTAGAGAAAAGCCTTTACATATGACTGTCTAGTTTTGCATGTTGTTGAATGAAGCCGCCTATGGTACTTGTTGGGACACTAATGTATCATAATGCTTATTAATAAACCCGCTTATCGTGAGAATGACAAACATATGAGACGCATTCCACTTGTGTTAGTGGGGAATTTATAGGTCATTGGTGTGTTAGGTACCTTTCATCATTTGAGGATACTAGTTAGCACGCCATGTAATATAAATTTATCACATATTTATTACTACACAAAAGGCCAAAAAATAATCTTCCTTTGGACCAATTATTTTTCACATAGATTTAAATATAATCCAAAAAGATGGATTTCTATTAAAAATTTTGATTATAGTTTTAAAATATCAACACTAATAAAAATTCGGGAGATTTACATACATATTACACAATTCTTATGTATTTACATATCTAACACCTAAACTTTCATTTTTACATATATAAAATCCTAATCTTCTATGTCATCATCAAAAATCATCATCACTCAATTTTTAAAAGTGAAGTATACCTTTTTAACCATAGGAAAGTGTTAGGTAAGTAAATATCTAATTTTAGATATTAAATATGTAAATGCATAAGAATTGTGTGGTATGTATGTAAATCTTCCTAAAAATTTTGCTCTCCATTAAGCCAAACATATATACTTTTTTATTTGTTCATCTCAAAACTCACTACGTTATGGCATCTACTAATTTTGATTAATAAAGAGATTAAAAATTAACAAATATGATATTTTTAGTGTTTTCATATTAGAGTTAGAGTGACAAATTAGGTAAAATAAGGTCACAACAAAGGACCATGAATACTTGAAGCACAATGAAAATGAGATTCTTATGATAGGACTAAACCAAACATTAATATAATCAATGATAGTGAAAATTACTTCAAGAAGTAGCTCTTTATTTTTGTCTTCTTTAAAAATTGTGAATTCATACCTCTAAGAAATCCTTCTATAAGAATATTAATTAAACAAAGGAAAAGCACAAAAGTGGCCAAGAACTCAATCATTTCATTCAACAAAATATTTCATAATCTCCCAATACATAAAAAATAATTAATTGAGATTAATCTTATTGAAACTTAGATCTTTCATCTTTGTTAATCATGTGATATTGTGGTACAAAGTGGTATGCTAGGATTGTTGATTATATATATCATTATGTCGATCATTATTAACTACTTTGGTTAGAACTAGCATTGGAGTGCTAATTAGGTTATGCATCATTATAAGGTCACATTTACCTTCATATATTATTAATATTTATATGAAATATTTTAATAAATTATAAAAATAACTAAAATGTCCTTTAATACCTATAAATAAACATAAATTTCTTTTATTTATTACATTTAGAACATGCAAGCATTTTAGAGATTCAAAGCAATATAAATCACATTGAGTTAAGGAGTTGCTAGAAGTCCAAATAGTTTGGTTTCTCTTAAGGTTAGTTGTAATCTTAGAAATGACTAAATTTCAAAAGTCACCTAAATCTTCAAGGGGATATGGACTAAACAAAGTGCAATAAAGAGAGTAATGTTAAGACCAACTCATTAGCTACTATCGTGACCGGGGTAAAGGTATTTTAAACTAGACTAAGAAGACAAGGTTATTTTCCTATGGAATTTGAAAATAAACCAAGATAGGCCTATTTGTCAATTTAAGCTGGTTAAGAGGAGCTAAAGTCAAAGTATTAAGCATCTTATAAAGGGCTAAGAAATATTTAGATTAAGCACTATTTAGTGAGACATGGAACAAACCTAATGATGATAAAACTAGTCTAAATCAACCACCTAGATAGAATTAAATATAATAAAAGTATAATAAGGTGAAATATGTAGAATAGAATTAATGGAGTTTCCAATAAAATCGATATTGCTAATTAATGTTAAACATTTAAGGTCAATATATGGTAACTCATCAAGATGACTAGGGCCCATCTAAGGTGAAAAAAATATTCTATGATTTCTTGAGGATGGATTGACCACCCCTTTGTATTTACTTAAAGTGATGTGGATAACTTAGAGTTCACTTAAGATTGTATAAAGTAATCTTTGATCAACTTAAACTTCTAAGGCTACCCAAGCCTCGTTTAGGATACCATATACCATCTAAGGTTTACTTAGTGCTCTAAGGTTGATTGGAGCTTATTGATGCACTTAGATCACCTAAGATCAACCAAAAGTGCTAGGTTTTATTAGGATTCAAATAGTCGTTAAGGTTTAATCAACTCCAATGTTCATTAGATCAGTAATAGAGGTCAATCTAACCATAATAACTAATTGCAAAAAAAATTTAAATATCATTCATACATTTTTATTTAAAGTTATTTAAATTCTTAAAGAAAATATAAATGTAGTAAATAGTTATTAAGTGCATTTTATATTATTTTTAATGACTTGCTTTTAAAATTTTAAGAAAAACTTATGCTATTTTTTTTTTATAATTTTTGATTTTATAATGAGTTATGCATTTTAAAAAACTTACTTGATTAATCAAAATTAATTTTAATGCACTATAATTAGTAGATGTTGGTTGTGTTATGCTTTACATGCAATATACATTGATTAAATGAGTTGTAATATGATGTAGCCAACTAAGTACTTAAGATCATATGACTTAAGGTTTGATGCATAAATTACTTGAGGGTTGTTGGGTCAAATTAAATAAAATTCAATAACCCAAGCATAAAAAATTATCATCATGGTTGCAAAAAAGAATAACTACATTCTAATAAAAATATATCGATAAACAAACATGTAACCTCTATCTCTAATCAACATGTTCCCTACTCTTTCTCTTACTTGAAATTAACACATATAGATAAAATAGGGATGAGTATCAACACTCAGTAGATTACACAAATTCTACCCTAATTTTCAATGCATAAAAGCAAGAAGTGTGTATGCTAATTTATTGTCACATCATAATAAGTAAAATATTTTATAATAAACTAAAATTTTATAATATTATAATGATATTAAATGCAATGTTATATATATATATATATATATATATATATATATATATATATATATATATATATATATATATATATATATATATATATATATAATTTATTTATGTCAAGTCTAGTGTGTTAGTACAAATCTAGTATTGAAATCATATGCTAAAATTATAATATATGATTTATATTTAGAATGACATTTAAATCATAATAAAAAATATAAAATAAATAACATCATTAAACACATTATATTAATTATTCTCTTAGGATTTGTAAATACAACATAATAATAAAAATTATAGGATTTAATAGTGTGTTTAATTTAATGTACATATTATATGACACTTAAAATACTATTATATTACAGGAATCTTGATAAAGCAGGCGATCCAAGTTGAAACTGGTCGACTCTTAAAATATCTAAACTTTGGGATATCTACTTTCAAATATGAAGTGTTTATAGTCAAATCGAAGCCTGGCCCACAACAAAGATCATTCAAACGACTATTCAAAACCAAACACAAATCATCATCCTCAAATTTTCGTGATGGAAAGTGGAGAAAGTATGTATGTATTCTAAAGATCCTCCAAGAAAGTGGCCGAAAGCATTCGACCATCACCGCCATCAGATCCGCCATCACCATTGATCATCATCACCAATTACCATTATCATCAATATCGCCGAACTTCGTTGCCAACTGTTGCCAACATCGTAACTCGTCAACTTCGCCATTAACTTTGTGCCAACATCGTTGCCAACATCGTTGCCACATTGTACATTGAATCATTCATTTCTCATATAATTTCGTAATCCATCGGAAGATCTTGTACTCAAACATAAACATGGAAGTTTTTATGCAGCGTGGTTTTTTCCTCTTTTGAGGTTTTTCGAAGTGCTCGCTTTTTAAATACCTGCGTATCTTTGGACTCAAAGGAGAGGCATAAACTTTACTCTTTAATCGGTTTTCAACGCAACAACATAAATCACTAATTATGGCAACAAATAATCTTTAGTATTGTGATCATCTTGATATACTATATATATTCTAAATAATTTTTAGAAGCCCACCAAGATACCTGAAATATCATACAATCTGAAATACTTGGTGAAAATATAATATTATTATACTAATATATGTAAAATGATTAGAGTAACAATATATTAAAAGTTACTTAGTGAAATTTTTTTGGATAATTAGAAATCTTAATTTTTATAGAATTTTTTCAAATAAATCACCAAAAATTTACAAAAGCAAAATTGTTGAAATTGAAGTATGATAATGATGGCAAAATCAACTCTCAAACCTCACTTTTCTCTTCCTCCTTTTTTTTCAGTCCCTTTCTCTTTAGTAAGTCATGATAATATAGAAAGAAATGGAAAAATGAATCCATTATGGTAGAATAGGATATTTATGCATCACAAATATTTTTATTAATAAATAAATAAATTAAAGGGATATAATTAGTATTATTAAGAATATTTTACTTTCATTTCATTTTTAATATATACTTATTCAAATCTTCAAATCTATAACTCTCAGAATTATAGATAATGATCATTAAGTAGTAAGATATATCTAGAATGCTTTAGAAAAAAAATAGTTTCTAAAATTGATACTAAATAGCACAAAAAATTTTATTTGTACAAACGCATGCAAATTTCTTAAAGAGTTTAAATCAAATAAACAACTTCTTATTTCATATTGATTGAAATTTCATAAAATATAGTTTTAAATGCTCTAAAATATGGTAAATATAGATTAAAAATTAGATAAATAAATTCAAAAACACCTTATTCATACAACAACAACAACAACAACAAGAAGCCTTAATCCCACTAGGTGGGTCTATATGAATCCTTCATCTCCATTGTATCCTATTATATGTCAAATTTCTGTATACTAAGATCATTTTTTATACATCTTAACCAAATCCTTTTAGGTCTACCTCTACCTTTCTTAACATAAGGTAAATCTAATCCATCTACTCTCACGTCATCTGACAACGACGCTTTATGTGGCTAAACCATCTGCGACTCTCCCTAATCTTATCTACCACCTGAGCTACTCTTTTTTCCTAACATACTCATTTTACATTCTATCTCTAAGAGTAAAGCCACTCATCCACCGAGCATCCTCATCTCTGTAACACTTTAACTTAGTCTTATGCTTCTCTTTATTGGCCAACATTCTATACCATAAGTCGGTCTTACCACCATCTTATAAAATTTTCCTTAAGTTTAAGTGGAACTTTTCTATCACATAATAGCATGCATTCCTCCACTTCAACCATCCAACTTGAATTCTACTAATAATATCTCCATCTATTTCACCATCATTTTGAACAATAGAGCCTAAATATCTAAATCGCCACTCTTATTAATGACTTGATCACCTAAAATCACAACACTATCACTAAAACTTCTACAACTAAAATTACACTCCATATATTCGTTTAGATCTACTTAAACGAAAATCTTTAGACTCTAAAGTTGACCTCCATAATTCAAGTGTTGGACTCCCTCTATCAACAAGAAGAATGTCATCAAAAAGCATACACCAAGGTACATTTTCTTGTAAATGCCTCGAAGAACATCCATAACTAAAGTAAAAAAGATAAGGGATTAATGTTGATTCTTGATGTAATCCAACCTGAAATAGAAAAATATTTTGTCAATCCTCCTTGTGTTTGGACACACAAGTATATATCCTTAATGACTTGAATATAACCAATATTAACTTTTGTTCTAGAACTCTCCAAAGAACATCTCTTGAGACTTTATCATAAGATTTCTCTAAATCAATAAATATCATATGTAGATCCTTCTTACTTTCTTTATGCTTCTCCATCAAACCTCTTAATAAATGTATAGCATCCATAGTAGATCTACGCATGAAACCAAACGATTGAGAAACTTCTGTATCACATCGTAACCTATGCTCAATTACTCTCTCCCATAATTTTAATGTATGGCACATTAACTTAATTCCTCTATAATTTGCACACTCTTTGCATCACCTTTATTCTTAAATATAGGAACCAACAAACTCTTTCTCCACTCATCTGTCATCTTTTAGTCTTTAAAATAATATTAAAAAGATTTGTAAGCCAAGAAATTCCTTGATCTCCTAAACATTTCCACACATCTATTGGAATATTATCCGTCCCTTGCTTTTCCACATTTTATTTTCTTTAAAGCTTCACTAACTATTTACTAATATAAAATGAAATTCTATTTTGTTTAGGGTATTAAGGTTGCTAAAATCAATCGATTTCAGATCCTTCATTAAAAAGTTTATCAAAATACCTCATCCACCTATTTTCAATATCTTTTTCTAAGAAAAGTACTTTATTATTTTCATCCTTAATACCCCTCACTTGAACTATGTCTTTACTTCTCCTATCTCTTTGGTTGGCTAACTTATACATACATCTTTCACCTTCTTTGGTATCTAATCTATTGTATAAATCACTAAAAGCTAAATTTTTTGCATCATATATTGCTTTCTTAATCTCTACAGCCATTTTATCTTTCCTAATTCTCCAAGTTTTATATCTAAACCAAGTTTTATAACAATGCTTCTTATTTCTTATCTTTTTTTGGACATTCTGACTCCACCACCAACTATTTTTATTAAAATAAGCCTTTTCTTTTGATTCTCAAGCACATCTTTTTACTTAATTTCACTTGATATTTTTCCCACATAACGTTAGCTTTATGAACATCCCAAATTCTAATTTCTTGTAGTTTGCTCTTAAAATATTTTTATTTGTGTTCTTTAAGTGTCCCCATCTAATCAGGATAATAATTTAGTTTATTTTTTCTCTTATAACCTTTCATCTTAAAATCTAAAACTAATAGTCGATGTACTTAAAATTTCACTTGAATGACTTTACAATATTTACAATCTAAACGATCTATTTTTCTTATAAAATAATCAATCAGGTTTTACTAGATCCATTTTATAAGTAATAATATGTTCATCTCTTTCTTAAATAAAGTATTAGCAACTACAAAATCATAAGCTAAGGCAAAATCTAATATAGTCATACGTTCTTCATTAGTCACTCCAAATCCATAACCACTATGAATACTTTTAAAATCTTCTACCACTCTACCAACATGTCCATTTAAATCTCCCCCAATAAATACTTTTTCTTCAAGATGTATCTTCTGTATTAATCCCTCTAATTCATTCCAAAAATTTTCTTTTGAGCTTACCTCTAAACCTACTTGAGGAGCATAAACACTTATAACATTGATAATCTTAGTATCCACAATAATCTTTAAAGCTATAATTCTATCTCCACATCTATTAATACTTATAACATTATCCTTCAAACTTTTATAAGAATATATACTTTAAGAGATATTTTAGAATACCTTATTCATCAAACATGGATATATAAAAACAAACTCTGAGTAAATAAGCATTCAAGGTTATTATGATAATTTTTTAATATAACTCTACTTGTGTGTATTACATAGATCACTTTAGGTTAGTCTAAAATTAAGTCTAATTAGTGCATTTGTAGGTAGATTAAGTTATATATAAGATTAAGACCACCTATTCAATATTAAAAGTATTATATATCGAAGTTAATTAATGAGTTTGAGATAAATAATGGTCAAATATTGGTCACAACTTTTTATGGTGTCGAGGTGATTAGATCAATCCAAGATATCTATATTAAACTTAATTTCATTGAGCTTGATCAAAGGATGATCTATGATTTCTTAAGGATAAACTAATCTAGATTAAATAAAATTTTGAGATATTGAACCTATTGATTGAAGCTAAGGATAAGTTCGTAGTCATTTAAATTCATGCTAAGAGTTTAAAAGATCTAATTTAATAGGGATAATAGTGAGCTTTGGTCCACCATGACTAGGGGAACTAAGAATACCTAGTGTTAAGATATGTCGCTTAAGAGAATTACCACCTAATTTAAGAAGGCTTCAATCCTCTAAGAAAATGACAAGGGAAAGCTCATGCTAAGTCTATCAAGAATTAAATCAAGTTAAACTCATTATAAAAGAGGTTGATAAAAGAGCCTCAAATAGGTGAACTTATAAAAATATATTAGACATATTTTTTTGATCTAGTTGATGATAAAAGGAAAAATTATAAAAGATATATAGAGAATGTGATGAAATTGTGAAGAGTTAATTTAAAATAAACAAATAAAAGCTAACTAGTGAACATTAAAATGGCATAATAATTCATGTGGCTTAAAGCTAAAGGTTCATAATGGTTCAAGTTAAAGAGAATCTATGATCCCTTAGGAATAAGTTAGGTTAAGTCAAATAAGACTAATATATGGTGCCTATAAAAAACTTCACACAAATCAAAGGTCGAGAGATTATATTATTCTAGATGTGCTTATAAGCTCAACTATATTTTGTCTAAAAGTTTAAAGTAGTAGAGAACAATCAAGTGATGTTCATGAGGCTTCACTTCACCAAGACTAATGGTCAAGAAAATAGATTTATTGAAGCTTATAACTAAATAATGATCTAAATAAGACTAATCTATGGGTGCATTTTCACTCAACCTAAAACTAAATGTCAAAAGATAGATTTAAAATACCTTAAAATTAAGTTGAATTAAATCTAAGAGACTAATCTATTTTAGGTGAGCTAGTAAGATGAAAGACATAAAAAATATTTTAAATATTAATTATTATTTTAGAGCCAATAATACCTCTAGTAGTTGAGGAGTTATTACAAGAGTAGGAGGTTTATATGAATTTTTTTATTTATTGTAAGTAACAATAACATTTGAGAATTAAAAAAAAAATTAACGGTTTAGATGACAATTTTTTTTAGATTAATAATATATACTCTTAAAATAATCCAAATATAATTTTAAATTATGTTATGGAAGTTTTAATTGATTTTGATAAAATAAAATTTAAAAAATTGAAAATATCTGTTTAAGAGATAAGTGTGGCAGTTGAAAACAATTAAAAATTATATTATTATTTGACAGAGACCTGTCATCTAATCCTGTCATTTTCTATTTATTTGTATCTTCTAGAAATTTCACCATTGCATCATAAAGTTTTATATTAAATTCAAAATTTTTAAATTTCTCCATTTCTAATATTTATAAATAGATAAGACTATTTAAAATAATAATCTGACAAAGCCCAAAAATACCAAACAAAAAATCTTAAGTCACAAAAAAATAAAAAAACCAATGCTAAATTTATCTAAAATTGACAATATGTTTTAATTATAGAAGTTCAATGCAATTATCCTAACATATTGTAGGAGAAATTAGATTTCTACTTGAGAAATTATGAGTTTGAGATCTTATATTTTTGCTTTTGCAAATTTATTATTAAATTCGTTAAATATTTTTAAAATAAAAATTGCAGAAGAGTCCAAGTCAATAAAAGGGCTATAATTAATGACGGATTAGAAGTCGGTCAAGTCTAAATTAGGGTGCGCGGAGTTTGATTGTTTCAGTCGAAGGGGAGAGATCAGGCTTGCATGCTGGAAAGCCGGAAACGGAAAAATTGAACCGCTTCCACATAGTTCGGTGGCGGTTCGACCGTTCGATCCGACCCAAATGAATCTCGGTGGCGCTCCGACAATTTGTGAGAACTGGGTGGAAGGAATGATCTAGAAGGGGAGAAACGTGAACGAGAATACTAACTCAAATCTTGAACCTAATTTAAAATCTACAGAGATAATTATTTTTTAGATTGTTGAAGGATTCTGATAATATTAGTTAGAAATATATGGTGTAAATATTTAGTATGATTAGAATTTGATAGAATGCATATCACTTCTTTTAGAAATGCTATTTTTTATTTTTGAATTTAACTATTAAAAAATTGGACTAACTTAATCAAATTATAATTTAATCTTTGATTAAACTGAATAATATTTAAAAAAATTTAAGTTTTTTTATGAACTAATTAACCGAAATGAAATGTCATATATTTGATATATTAAATTTTCTTTAGATAAATAGAAATATATCTATTTATAAAAATAGTTTAATATTTATAACTAAAATGATTTATTTATATTTAATTTATTAACTATTTTGATTTATTTATTTAATTTAATATTTTTTAAAATAGAAACGAAAATTGAATATAAAATAATTTAGCATTTTCAGTTGAAAATTAAACTATGAGTATACACTCATTAAATAATTAAGTATTCTTTCTCTTTAAAGTTGCTAGTGAACAGCTCTAACCTCTATTAATAAATTTAAAAAAAAAAAAAAAAATCTTAAGCTATTTTAAAATTCAACGGCGAATTATCTCTGCTAATCGGGGCAGCAATTGCTATATAAGCACATTGATAGCCGAGGCTTTCTTCATTCAAGAGCAACCATCATCTAAAAGGGAGGTTCAGAAGAGCAATCGGAAAGAGAAATGGTGCTTAAGGTGTTCGGTACGCCCGTTTCGACCTGCACGGGACGGGTGCTGGCTTGCATCGAAGAGCTCGGCTTAAAATACGAGCTCATCCCCGTCGACTTGAACACCGGCGAGCACAAGAGGCCGCCTCACACCGACAGAAATGTATACATTTTCTTTTCCCTTCCGCTAATAAATGATAATCCATCCTTTTTCTTGTTTCATAAGTTCTCGAAGCCTTAGGGGAGATTTGATTCTCGTACGCCTGTATTTATTTGATTTCTGTTATGCGTGCAGCCCTTTGGTCAGATTCCTGCACTCCAGGACGGCGATCTTGTTCTATTCGGTGAGGGATTTCTCTGTTCTTCTAAATTTAAGTTTATTGCATAGATGAGTTTCACTTGCCTTTTTATTTTTTATTTTGGATTCGTAGGCGTAGATTTTATATATCCTCCAAACAAGAAAGATGACTTATTTAATTCATTGAATACCTAGTATGTTTACATGAGTAACTGCAGAAAATATTTCTAGATTGTTAGAACAATTAATTAAAAGAAAATGGTCATAATTTTCTAGAGTGGACAACCGAAATTGATTTTCTATTAGATCGAACAACAAGAAGCAAATCACGTTGTAATTTACAGATTATTGCTATCTTGGAACTATTTTGGATGATGCTGCTCCTACGGAAAGTGAAGAAGGAAACAAGAAATGATGGATGCTAATCTATCTATATCTTTTCATTTGGGTAAAGTTTTGGTTCATTTTAAGGGGGTGTTTGGCAACGGATTTACTAGGGATTTAGTCATCTAAATTCCGTAAATCTACCAAACCACCTTCAAGATTTAGTAAATCCGTATGTAAATGTAAATCCATATCGTAAATTTATTAAATCCGGTTCGTGGATTTAACGGGATTTAGAGATCGACGAACCTCGCTCGCTGTATGGAGGAATCGGTTGTCGCAACTCCATCAAACTTGGTCCGGGAATCATTCTTCTTCGACAAGTCAAGGTCAAGGTCTTTGTAGCTGTCCTCCGCCGTCTCGTTTCTTTAGGTTTCACAAACCTCCTCGTCCGCTCACTGGAGCTTGATCTTGTCCTTCTTGCTAAGATTAACCAACGTATACCCCTCTGCCTCGGATACCACCTCCTCCAGTCCTCCGTCCTCCTCTTCCTCACGGAATCAGTAAAATTTTTTAAGGATATTAAAAAATAATTTTAGATATATCAATAAATAATAATTTAGAACTATGTATATACATCTCTAAATTTTTTAAATCATTTAAAAAAGAGAATTTACATGCACACACAATTGCATATTTATTTATCTAATATTTAAATTTTACTATTTAAATATTTAATATTTAAATACATGAATCAAAATATATGAATATGATATCTTTGTTAACTGATAAAATTTAATTTCAATATTATATTATTATTTTTATTTATGTTCTTATTCTTTAAAAAATATTATTTAACTATAACATATTTAAATCCTCAAATAATTTATCAAATATCTTTCTGGATTTAGCAGGATTTATTAAATTTGTTATCAAACACTTTTCAGGATTTAACAGTTTAGGATTTACTAAATTCAGATGTAGTGAATTTATTAAATCTTACTTGAAATAAATCCAACCCGTTGCCAAACACCCCCTAAATGTCCATTGTAGCTTTTGTATTAGGCATGCAAATCTTTTTGTCGATGGTTGCATCTATTTTATTCTGTTGTAGTTTAATATTTTAGGCGAACAGACTTTAAAGTAGCTGATTGATTGTTAGTCGATTCTTGGTTCTTAACATTCCAGATCATTATAATGGATTGATTATTGATTTCTTGCTACGGGCACAAAAGAAATGGCCTGGAATACATACTCTTCAATTGCATTTATAAATATTTGTTTTGAAGGTGCTCTTTCTGAGCATTGAACTATGATATATTGGTTTGTATAACTCTGGAACTTCCGAATCATGCTAAAATTTGACTAGCTTACTGATTCCATCCTGTGGGTACCTGAGTATTTATCGTAGTTTATAAATTATCTCTAAACGATTAACTACTCTTATTTAGTCTGTTTTGAATGCTTCATCGGGGAGCTTTGTATTAACTCTGCTGTATATAAATTGTAAGAAAAAACTTTGATTGATTTGTTTCATGCTGCCACATAATTACAATTCTTAGCTGATGGTTTAATAGATATTAAGATCAGATTTGTCAAGAACATGCCCATGTCACCCAATCAATCTTTTTATATCTTTTCTAAAAGAGATTGCCCTGTGATGCATATTAATTATTTTTTCTTGATTGCAGAATCTCGGGTGATTACTCGGTACTTGGTGCGGAAATATGGCAAAGTGATCTCCTGAAAGATCATAGCTTTATTGACTCTGTAGCAGTGGATCAGTGGATTGAGGTAGAGGCACAGCACTTCAATGGACCCACCTCAACCCTTGTCTTTCAGCATCTTTTCCTTCCAGTCTTCTTTGGAGGCAGCACTGACGAGAAGGTGGTGGCTGCGGAGGTCGAGAAGCTCGGTAAGGTGCTGGATGTTTATGAGGCCAAGCTTTCAAAGACGAAATTCCTTGCAGGAGACTTCTACAGCCTCGCTGATCTTCATCACCTCACCTATGGCCACTACTTAATCACCAGCACACCACAAGGCTCCCTCGTCTCCTCATGTAAAGGCCTGGTGGGATGCCATCTCTTCCCGTCCGGCCAGCAAGAAGGTCTTAGCTGCCATGTCGTTTTCCAGTTGAGCTGATAGAGAGTATGCAAGTGTCTTGGTGATGAGTGTCTAATGAATAAGACCACCTTTGTTATTTATAGAGATGGTGGTCGACTGTTGCTGCTAGCTATAGCTAGCACCATGCGTCCTTTTCTTCGTCTGTTTGAACTATGTTGTTTTCCTAATTCTCGAGTCTTTTAAAACAGAGTTGTGCTAGCTACGTTGTTTTGGATGAAATAAAGTTGGGAGTTTATTTTATGTTTTTGATAAGTCTGTCTTGTGTTATCTAGAAGATGAGTAACCACTTTTACTAGTTTCTTTTGGCACTAGTGATACTAATAAATGATCTAATTTGACCACCCGCTAAGAACTTGACTTGAAAATTTTGTGTTAGGGCTGTCATATTTACTTTTTATGCTAAGTTTGGGCTAAAAGTTATCCAAATAACTCAAAATCAATTTAAATATGATCAGATTATTATTCAGGAAGTTAGATAACTTTGGGTTTAGTTAATCATGATAAAAAGATCATATTCAAATTAATTCGGTCATAAATTGATTAGATGGGTTGGGTTCAAGTATTTTGACTCGTGCAATAAATAGTTCAGATTTAGATCAAATATATTTGAATTTTATTAATTTTACTTGACCTTCCAACTTAAATTGGCATTATATAATAATATGGCATGCGGGTTTTTCTTTTCTTTTGTCCTATTAAATAGGAAGAATAATAAAATTAGTCATAGATGATGCTTTCAGTGTTAAGATAATATGAGATGAGAAAATCATTTCTATGTTATCATTTATTTATGAGTATTTGTTAACAAGTAATATGTTATATTTAGTGAGAGAAATATTATAATGATGATTATGTATGAGCAATAATTAAGGTAGTATGTTATATTTGGTGGGAGAATCATTAACATGTTAGGCATTTATGGGCATTTTTAATGTATTGTGTTTTAGGTAATTTGGTGATAAATATTTCTATTCTTTAGCAGCTTGCTATTTTTTTTTATTTGTTGAATATATCACCATCTTAGTGAATTTTTACTTTAGCTTGTGTTGGTGATTCATGCTATAGATTATTGCACAAATTTAACTTGTATGGAGGTGGCAAGCTAAAGTAAAAATAGCAACACTAGAATTCATAAATATTGATTGCCTAAAAAGTATATATATTCATTTCTTGATAATATTAGTTAGACATTGGTCCCTATATGATATGACATTTGAGTTATTAAATATAAATGCGAAGAGAGAGAGAGAGAGAGAGAGAGAGAGAGAGAGAGAGAGAGAGACACTTATATGGAACAATTGAGCTTTTCTTTTTAAACTCAATCATTGATGCAACAGAGATTAATCTATTTTAAAATGGTCCTGCATACAAATTATTTATGATATAATACTTTCTTATAGTTGATACTTCAAAATGTAAGGTATATCTATAATATCTTTCAATATTAAATGGCATAGGAGTATTCATATAATAATCTTTTAAGGGATGCAATATTTAGCACAATTACATAGAGAACTAAAGAGGCAATCAAATTCATCTAGTCAATACTATTAGGTGCTTACACCTTATATATATATTTAGGATTGGGAGTAAGTACATCTAGTAAGACTAAAATTTCCATACCTAATGGAGCTTTAGGGGAAGTCTCTTGATTACATGAATATATGTTAATTTATATATGTTTCTTTTATTTCAAGATCTTATTTTTTTGTAAAATTCAAATCGATATTATTATTTAGGTGAAATAAAGAGTGGGTGTATGGTACTTATTGAGATATACAAGTATGTGATTTATGTTCTTCTTCAAACTAGGCAAACATCACATAAAGAAATGTCTTACATCATCTTAATTTCTATAAATTACATTCTATTGTTCATGACATTACAATTAGTTTTGATTGAAAGGAAACTATATTAAAGGATATTGTCATAACATATTTTCATTGTGGATATGTGGTAGAATAGAATCATTAACATTTCTATATATAGGTCCATCCAGTTTTCTAAATTTAGGGCCATAAACCTTTAAATATATAGGGTTATGGTTGTCATTTGAGTTAATTAGAGCACCTTTATGTGTTTGTTCTATGTTTTATGACTTTGATATAGATGCCATCAATCAAATATGATATCACTAGTTTCTAATTGTCATCCATACCATGCAAGAATATTGGTGACACTCGATTATGGCATAATAAAGCTACTGTTGACCTCACTTTTGGAGTGAGGATTGATTCATCCTTCCTTAGGCTTAGGAATCTTCTAGACACTTAGATCTCCTTAGTCATAGGACACTTCTAGTGTTTAAGGGAACACAAAACCTAAGCCTAGAGACTTAAGAAGGCATACCCTGAACTTAGGTCATAACCTAGGGTAAATAGGTCATATCTATCCTATGGCCTAAACCAAACCTATGCCTATCTACTCATTCAAATCCAACCTCAAATCAATACAATCAAACCCAATTGAATCCTATTTCATTTCCAAGCTCCAAGCAATATCAAATTAACCCTTAACCAAAATCAATCATATCATCATTTTATGGATTCAGCCCAAAGCCTATTCAATTGAAACCAAATCCAATTGCTTTTTACCAAAGCATTCCAACTATTCAAATCTCTATTTCAAACCCTTCTAATACCTATAATCAAATCAATTGAGCCAAATCAATTCAATCAACCCAAATTGACCCATTTGACCCAAAGGGTCCAAATGAGTCAAAATCCAATTAAACTCAAATCAATTGCAATCAAAGTCATCAATCAACCCTAAATCAATCATCAAACTCAACCCAACCTAATTCAATCCAATTCAACTTAATTAACCCATTTGGTTCACTTGACCCAAAGTGACCTAAAGGACCAATTTGATCCAAACTTCAATCCTACCCAAATTGGAATGAATCAACCCATCCAATCCCTTTTACAATGATTTGTTGATCACCCTTGATTGTCCAATTACAAATAATCAAAAACCAAGTTAATTTGATCACTTGAGATAAGTTGACCCAATTATCCCACATGAACCAAATTGAACCAAACACTATTCTAAACTCATTTGATTGAAACCAATACCTCCAATCAATCATAATTTGAGCATTGAATATGATTTGACCATCAACTGGATCTAACTAAGCCCATTTGGTCCCATTGACCTAAGTTGATCGCCAAATCAAATCATAAACCTAATTGATTGAAACCAATGCCTCTAATCAATCAAAATTGATTATTGAACATGATCCAAGCCTCAATTGAATCTAATGTGATCAAACCAACCCAATTGACTCATTTAGCTAAAATTGACCTAAAGGGTTCAATTGAACCAAATCATTCCCAAATCCAAATTAACTCAAACCAACACCTACAATCATCTTCAAATCATTAATTGAATCTAAACTAACCCTTAACTTAAGTCAATTTGGCTAATTTGACCCCACCTTTAACCCATTTTGGACATGTGGATCACTGCTAACTTGACCCAAAGGTGATTGGGTCAGCCATGGGTCAAGAGAGGGTGAGCTCACCTAAGCCATCCCATTGGAACACTTGGAGGAGGGGGTACACACATTGACAGTCCATTCCTTGCCTTCAGCCACTCAAGCAAAAGCAACCTCACATCATTGCCCGACCACTTGCCTTCCGGATGACTACCAAAATAAATGATCCAAACGTTAGATCAATTGGGGAGGAGGGTATACTCCTCCCCATCCAATTCAAATGACACAAAGAGCTTGAGTCGAGACAAGTATCCTCAGAGCTTTCTCGATCCCTATTGAGCTCCCATCGCCACCAAAGCAATGAATGAGCCTCCTCCCCTCAAATCTCACCAAACCTTAATTTCTCCCACACTTCCCCAAGCTCGATGAGTGAATGAATCGATTCCCGTCGAGCACCGTGAGACCACTCTATAACCCGGCATGGTGGTGACGTTTGGTCCACGACCACCAGGAGGCAACTCAGCTTTTCAATAGGGATTTATCTTCAAGATGAAGCTACCAGTAGTTGGATCTTGAGCTCCGGAGGTATTTTTCAAACCATTGAAATCTTCTTAAGTGTTGGTATTTTGTGAAAGAAATTATGATTTCATGCATTTTCCACCATGGGATCTCTTTAGATTTCTTCCGAACATTTTAGAGTCGATCCCAATGCCTCACGAGATCGGTGAGCTTGGATCGAGGAGGGTGGACGGTCCGCCTTCCGACGCTTGGGGACAAGAATCATCCTCCGTCCATTTCGTGTGAATAGATGGTTGTGATTAATCTATTAGTTTTATTCAATTTAATCCAATAAGAATTTAATCCCCACCAATTTGAGATCATATGGGGACAAAAGTGAGTCCGCCACACTCAACACCACATCGGACTTAAGTGGCCTATCTTGTGGTGCCACATGGAAAGTCATGCCACGTCAGGTCCCGCATGATGCCGACGGGATTAGGGGTTAATTAAGCTTTAAAATGTGTTTAATTACTTAGAACTTTGAAAATTCATAACTAATTAAATAAAAATCCTATAAATATGAGTAAACCCATTTTCAAAGGGCAAAGAGATGAGATTTTAATAAAAATAAAGTCTTTAATATTTGAACAGTGAACAATATTTAATTAGGGTTAGAAATTTTTTTAATTACTTTAATTAAGCCTTAATTACTTGGCTAATGAGTCTCAAATTAAATGTGCTGATTCCTTGGGATGTCCTCTGCCTCTCATAATTTTCTTGAGATTTATTGGCTAGGTAATTAGGAGAATTTGAAATCCAAATCTTAATTACTCTCATTAACTGATTTAATAATTATTAAAATGCCAAATAGTAAAAACTAGTTAATTAAACTTGATTAAGCATTCTTAACAGTGGAATGATGAAGGGGAATGGATAGGACCTCTTTCCTAATTGTTTCCTTAAATATAATTCATTTAAGAGGGTTAACAAATTTATGAATAATTAAGAATTAATTAAGCAATTAATGATGAAATTAAGTCAAATTAAAATGATAATTGGATCAATTAATTTAATTTAAATTTATGAGTTCCTCTTTATGTGTTTAATAAGATAAAGATCCTTAAATGTATGTTAACCAATGGGTGTGGGAAAATCACATAAGTATTTAATTAGAGCTTTCTTTAATTTAATTAATATTTAATTATGAGCCTCATTACATTAGGTCCCTAAGTGCATTGTAATTTTAATTTCTCATTTGCATATCGTTGGAGGCTCATGGTTAAATGATTAATCAAATTAAAGAAGCATAGGAAAGGGAAATAAATTATTTGCTTAAAGACTCAAACTTAATCAACCCATAAAAGCTACTTAATTATATTTTCTTAAAAATGTTAAGTCACTAACATGGGATGGGGTTAAAATAGAAAATGTTCTTTCTCTTTTTTAAGTTTAGTAATTCAAATCCAAAATTAAATGTCATAAAACTTTGGTTAAACTTAAATAATTTTGTTCAACTTGTCCTTATGAATTAATGTGATTGAATATATCCTTTGGAAATGTCTAATTATTCCTTTTAAATCATCATAAATTTTGTATGTCATTTGATACCATGTATTCATATTTTCAAATAAAAAAATAATAATCAATTGAATTTAATTATGTGTAAGTTGCATGTGTTGGATTAATCCTAGTATATGTGACTATATCACTAATAAATTTCAAAAAAAATTTGAGTTATAATTTGATAATAAAGATTTGAATTGATTTATTATGAATACTCCATGTGAATTACATGTGCTTATAACCTAAACATGTTAAAGTATTGTTCTATCTTTACGATTCATGTATGTATTTACATATGTTTGAAAATTAATAAGTATATAGTCTAGACATCCCGGGAATATGATGTCTTAAGTAACCCCAAGGAGGTCTTAGATTACCTCACTTCCCTGGTTAACAAAGGCATGTACTTATCTAATTTCATTCCTATGTGCACTTGTACTAGAATCTGGATGGAACTTTACTTTACATGAAAAATAATTCACTAAAACATAATATTTTGCATGATTTTCATTCTCATGGTTTTGTTTACACTCATATGTAATTAAGATAGCAAGTATATAGTCTAGATATCTCGAGAATTTGAGGCTTTAGGTACCCCCAAAGAGATCTTAGATTATCTCAATTCTTTGGTTCAAATAATTACACGTACTTGCTCAAATCTTTAACATATGTGTGTGTCTCTTAAGGAATGAAATTCCTCTTTCTACTAAAAATATGGGCATTCATAATCATTTACGTGCAAAAAAATACTTTGCATGTATATGTATGTTAAGTCCTAAATCATGTGCATGATATTGATGAAAAGGAATGATGTAGCATTATGCATGTGATAGTAATTCAATCTCATTAACCATAAGATGCCTTTCATGTTTGAATAGGATTATTTAAGATTAAGCCAAACACATGATAAATAAAATATTTAATAAATCATTCACTAAAAGAGCCAAAGTATGATAACGTCCTTTACAAAATGACTTAGGATAAAGATGAAAGGGAGTTAAACCTCTTTCTTCTCTTTATAACAATTAGATGTTAAGTAAATATTAAGTGAAATAAAAAATACAAACTAAAATCCATTAATCCTTTTAATAACTTAAAATGAAACCTCCCCAAATATTTAAATTAAATAATTCTAAACTTTAGGCAATCATAATTAAAAAGCCTAGCTAAGACATATCACACCATGCCTTGGCACACACATTAGAATACTAAGTCACCACTTCTAGCTCTAAGTTAGGATGATGTATGTTATGATGTTGTATTTTATTTTGTGATATAATGTTTTAGACTAGATGTTAGGATTGTTAAGCGTAGATTGGATGTTAGGCCGTTATTAGCCTAATGTTGTCTTCTATAGAGGATTGTACTAAAGGGGTCACTGTAATAATAAATAAAAATATATTTACTTCCAGGTTGCTTATCCCCCTTTGCATAATCCACATTAAGATAGGTGGGCTTGGTTACCCATGTGTAGGGTTGTAAGTCCAAATTTATAGAATATAATTGCTTGGGATGTATGTATGTTTAGCTAACATCTATTTTGTAGGTGTAGTTAGATTTTACTTTTCCATAAACATGTAATTTTGCAAAAGGAATTAGGATTAGTGCTATGGGGTTTAGGATGAGTAGTGGCTAGAAGACATAGTCCCTGGGAGGCCTTGTGAAGCCTTGGAGCAAAACCATATCAAATGGAAGTAGAAAAAAGAAAGACCCCCATAGCATTTGATTCAATTGTAAATTATAAAATTTCATTATAATCCGTTGTATAAGGGTAGAGCTTGGCTACCCAATTTTTTCTTCTTTTTTTGGGGTGTAAAACAATACAATACGCATCAGCATTTTATTCTTTCATGATAATCTATAAATGTTTGACTATTATGATTAGATTGTGCAATAAAAATTACAACTTCACAGGTTTCTTAAAACTTGATGTTTGAATGTGTGACATGATTACAGTAGGCTTTTTAGTGTAAAACTAATTTTTCTATCCCCACTAACAACTCATAACTAAATTTTAAAATAACTCACAATATTATTTTAAAGCTTAGGACATAATCAAGATAATTAAAAGATTTAGAAATCCCTTAGCTGAATGATGTATGTGATAATATCATGCATATCATCTTATTTTCATTCTTGAATTGGGAGGGTCTCCACTCTTGCACGATAGGGGAATGCTTGACCTATGAGGGCATCCCTTATAGTGGAGAATACCACCTCCTGCTGATTTAGCTAACAATCTAATTTCATCATGCATTTAGGAATAATTATCCCAAGCCTTTGTCCAAATTAATGTGTCAAAATGATATAAAAAATTATAAATTTTGCATTTAGTCTAAGTCATATATTCATGCCAGTCATGATCTAATATTTTAGGGAGTAAGTTTAGGACTTTAGTCTCTTTCCTAATTAAATAATAGCCTAGTTATCTTACTGTGATGTTTGTTTTCAATTTATGTGTATGGGGGACACTACGCAGATCTGGGAGTGTACTTATTGAGGTGATCATGTACGACATCAAGGAATGGTGCACTATCTCAAACGATAGAAATCACCACCCTATAATGGACCTAATCACCTAATAAGGACTCCTAAGGTAAGATGAGTCTTCGAATATACCAGAGATTTTTCCCAATTTTACATGGATGAATAAAGCTTTAAATTGAGTTTTAAAGTTTTCTATGGGGGCAAGCCCCCATAGTCAATTACATCCTAAGGAAGGTGAGTTCCTTAAGAATACTCTCGATTAAAGTAGAAATTATTGTCTCCAAATATTTCAAAGATAAGACTATCAATAAATTGGTTATGTTTGGAAAATCAAATGGGATTGTTCAATGAGAAGACTTATTTTAGAAGCTAAAGAGAATAAGTAGAAATGCTCATGATACTAGGAAGCCTAGTTAGCATTCCAATCTATCCTATGGTTGGGCTTTATATGTTTTAAATTGAAGAGATTGATTATATTAAAGTTGACATTTTATTAGAAAGCTAGACTTATAATCCCACAACACAAGGTTGTGGAAATGCAGGTGAGAATTTATGCTAGTAGAAGGAAACAACTACCTGCACCACGAATCTAGGGAGCTTTGAAAGAACTAAAGCACAACCTAAATCTAAGCAGAGATGGGTATATGGTTTACCTCCATAAGAGAGGATAAACCACCCGATTGTTGGACTAACCGCTTGGAGTGCCATCCATCCTAACTCCTCCTTTTAAAACCATATGACCAAGTCATATGAATTGTAAGATAGTTGTTATTATAGAAAGAGGCTAAAGTCCTTAAACCCACTCCCTAAAGAGACTAGAGCATGAGTGGTATGAGTAATGACATAGTCTAATGCAAATCTTTTCAAATTTTTTTATATTTGACACTTCATTTTGACAAATGTCATAGAATTTTTGTAAGCCTAAATGCATGTTGAAATGAGTTATGGGCCAAATCAAGAGAGAAGAGGGTGAAGCTCCGTTAGTAGAAGTTGCTCTCATAGGTTAAGCGGTTCCCATGCGTGCAAGAATAGAGACCCTCAGTTTTGCAAGAGTGGTAGAAGATGCATGCATGATATTAGATATACAACCATATTACTAAGGGGTTGCTAAATCTTTTAATTATCTTGATTTAATGCCTAGGCTTTATATGAGGTTATGAGTTGTAGTTGGGTAAAAGATTTATTTTTCCCTAAGAGCCTTATGGAGGCCATATAATAAACACCAATCATAAAGAAACTTTGAAAAGGCATGCCATTTCTATTGCACAATTTAAATAGAACATCGATCAACTTTATAAAACTAGCATAAAAAAATAAAAGGTGGGTGATAGAACCCAAAAAAAAAAAAAGAAAATGGGTAGTCGAGTTCTACCTTTACATAACAATTAAAAGAATAATTACAATTAAGGATAAATACATGCTATGGGGGTCTTCATCTTCATTCTTCATGTCTCCTTCATTTCTTCATATCTCCATTTGATTTAATTTGCTCCACTACGAAGGCATCACATGGCCTCCTATGACAAAGCCTTTTAGCCAATGCTTATCCTTATCCCCCCATAACACTAATCCTAATTCTTAATTGCAAAATTACATTTAAATAAAAAGAGTAAATCAAACTACACCTACAAAATAGAGGTTAAATAAACATACATTCCAACCAAGCAATTATATTTATAATTTGGACTTAGCACCCTGTACATGGGTAACCAAGGCCACATGTCCTAACTTGGATTATGCTTTGGGGTTTTAGCAACCTGTAAAGAGAGCATTTATATTTACTTTTTAGCGACCCCTTAAGCATAATCTTCTACAAAAAATATAATTAGGCTAATCATGGCCTAACATTCGATTTACAAAACATACACCCTAACATCTAGTCTATGAAACATACACCCTAACATCTAGTCTAAAATAATACATCACAAAACAAAATAAACATCAAACCATGCACTGCCCTAACATAAAGCTTGAAGTGGTGACTTAATTCTAATGTGTGTGTCAAGGCTTGTGTGGTATGTCCTAACTAGGCTTTAGAGTTAAGATTTTCTAAGTGAGAAAGGATTTTAATTTGAAGGATGGTTTCACTTTAAGTGGCTTAATTGATTTGTGAGTTTTACTTAATGTTTTCTTTTGTTTCACTTGATTTACACTTAACAACTAAGTGTTATAAAGAGAAAAAAAGAGAGAATCACTCTCTTTCATCCTACCTTAAGCTACATCTAAAGCAAATTAATTAAATGAATTATTTTTTGTGAATGGCTTATTACATATTTTAATTAGTCCTAGGTTTAGGTTCACTTTAAATAATCTCATTTAATAGGAAAGGCATCTTAAGATTAATTGGAGTTAATTACTATCACATAACACATGTTTGTTCATTTCTTTTCATCATATGTAGCATGCACATGATTAAGTCCTAAACCTATCTATGCATACAATATGTTTTTGGCACACTTTGTGTAGACATGAATGATTTTCATAGAAAAAGAAGATTTTCATTCATTAGCTAAATACACATTCAAATGTATGAAAATTCTAAGCAAGTACTTCGCCATTGTTTTGCACCAGGGGAGTGAGGTAGGAACTCCTTGGTCCTACTTAAAGCTATGCATCCCCAAAATGTCTAGATTAGATATACCCGCTATTCTTAAATATATATGAGTGTACAAACAACTATAAGAATGGAAATCATACGAGAATTATATTTAATTTAATTGATTTATTTGTGTGAATGAATTAAAGATCTATCCAAATTCTAATGTCAAGATATATAAGAATGAAATCAAGTGGGTACGTCGCCATTATTTTGCACCAGGGGAGTGAGGTAGGAATCTTTTTGGGGCAACTTAAAGCTATTCATCCCTGAAATGTCTAGACTAATATACTCACTAACATTTGTACTTATGCAAATCAACATATAAATGAAAGAAAGGAACTTCACCTCATACACTAAGCTTATATTCACATGCATCTTCTATGTATGTATGGCTAATGTCATAATATGTATTATTATTCATTAATAAGCCTTTGAAAATTTATTTAAGATTTAATAGTGATAATGGCCACACATATTTCTAATTAAGTCAACACATGCACATTTGACATAAAGGAACTCATTTATTTTTAATTTATTTTTGAAAGAAATGAATGCATGAATCAAGTGGCATGCAATATTTTAATATGATTAGAAAGAAATAAAGAAACACAAGCATGTAATTTCATTCAATCCAACTAATTCCTAAGGACAATCACATTAAATTAGCTTATTTAAAATAAAATAAAGTTTTTTATTAAGTTATTTTTTAGATGTTTGATTTGATTTAGAGAGGAGAGGAAATTCAATCATTTGCTGCTCCTAACCCATCCCATGTTTGTTAATTAATTTGGTTCAATGAAAAGATAATTAGGTGAATTTTATGGATTATTTAAGTTGTGATATGAATTAAATCAATTAATTAACCCTTGCATATGTTACCTTAAAGTAATTAACAAATTAATTATGAGCCAACATGATATGCACATGAATTGGAATTTAAATCAGCAATGACCCTAAGAAATAAAAGGCCTAATACAATTGACTCACAATTATTTGTTAATTAGATTAAAGAACTTAATTAAGTACTCTTATGGCTTCCATACATGTAGGTTAGCCATAATTTTTTTAAATAGTTTTAGGTTATTAAACACCTAAAGATCTACCCAAAAAACTTAGTTAGATCAGTTTTGGTGTGATTATGATTTTAATTTGATTAATTAAGCCATTAATTAATGAATTAAACTATTAATTAGTCCCAAATTAATTAGTTTCAAGTCAAGTGAAATGAACTTAGGGAAAAGAATAGGAAAGAGGTCCCAATCTCACTCCCCCATGCCCATTCTCCTCCATAATGATTAGAGATTAATTAATGGTTTCCTTGCTATTTAGAATGTTAATTAATCACCTAATTAATTAAGAAAGTGATTAGGGATAAGACAAATGATTTTCCTAATTAACCAAGCAATAAATCTCAAGAAAATTATGAGAGGTAGGGGTCATCCCATTAATCAACCTCAAAAAGTTTGGAATTAATTACTTGAGTAATTAGGGAGTAATTGAGCTAAATAAGTTTTTAATTAAACCCAAATTAAGCCTTAATTACTATTCAAAATCAATTAGGATTAATTTTAAATTAATCTCCTCTAAAATACCTTTAAAATGAGTATTTATTTGTATTTTTATGATTTTCCAAGTTTTAGCTGATTTAAACAATTTTTTATTTTTGTAAAGTCTATTAATTTATTTTTACCATTTGAACTTCAAAGTGCAATATCTTCTAATCCATAGATCCTTTTGACTTGAAATGTTTATGGTATGTGTATTTTAACTTCAATTTCAATCTCTAAAAATTTCAACTTAATCAGATTTGTATTTTTTGTTTAATTAATGAAATTTAATTTTTACTAAAACTCAAATTAAGCTCAAACTATTTAGTTAAATTTGGGTATTTTAGGTTTTTTAGATTCCTCTCGAAAACAAGAATCCAATGAGACTTTATTTAAAATTTTTCATTAAGTATTTTATTTTATATGAATTTTTTAAATTTCAAGTGTTTTAATTAAGTTTTAAAATAATAAAAATCCTAATTTTCTACTTAACATAATAACACTCTATACGACAACTCGCTCATGATGCGTACACACGATTGGATGTATGTCATTTGCACGGAATGCAATGCTGATCGCTTCATGGTCGCCAGATGAGGAGAAAATGGAAGGACCGACTGATGGATCGATCCGATGATCTGTGGATGATCCAAGCGTAAAATGGATATCTGGCATGAAATCTAGACCATCCAATCCCATTGAGGCGGGATCGAATGGTGGCTATACCATAGGATGTCCCAGCCGGTGAAAGTGACGCCTGGAATAATAATCTAACAGGAAAAATGGGATTTAGTGAAATCTAAATGAAATCTCATTTGAATGGGCTCATTTTTTGCATTGATTCACACTAGGAAACTTCTATATTCCTATTGAGACTAAATATAATGAAAAATGCAGGGGTTTTCTATGAAAATTTCTAGAATCACACAAAAATCATCACAAAATACGAAATACTAAGGCCGACTATAGGTTTTCTTGAAAGTTACACCGGGATGATTTTTGGTGGTGATGATCGAGCATGCTCTTAAGTGGGGAAAGGAGCCTTCAAATGAGCCTATACCTTCGTCTTCACTTCAGAATAATGTGTCTACCGGTGGTCGCCGCTTCCTCCCCGAAATCCACTTGATTTTGGTGATTTTTCCTCAAAAATCAAGTGAGAATGTTTGCTGGTTGATTTGGGAGCTCTAGGAGAATGAAATGAGAGTAATAGTATGAGTTTTGCTGCCTCTATTTTTCGGTTTCAAATGTGTCCAAAATCCCTTTCATTTTATTATTTTGCTCCAAATGGGTGTCATTTGGCTTGGGGTGGTTGAGAATGGAAGTAAATCCTAGATGGCTCATTTTGGTTGGCTAAGGTATGGGAAATGGCTGCCATGAAGGACAAATGGGTGTCCTAGCAATGGGAGGTGGGAGTCCTTCATGCCAAGTGATTTAATGGGAGAGGTGAGTTGAATTCACCTCCTCATGAGTCATGGCTGCCCCCAACCACCTCTTGGGTCAGATGATCAGTGTCCTTGGTGCCTATGTGGGCCATTGGATAAGTGTTAAGTGGCCAAGGAAGAGAAATGACCATTTGGACAAGTGTCTTTTCTCATGGGATGCCCTTGATCCAAGGGCAAAGTGGTCATTTGGCATTGAATTTTATTTGAACAGATTCCAAATGAGTTAAAAGTGACTTGGACCAAATTTCATGTCATTTGGAGTTCATTTAGTTTAATTTGGGTCAATTTGACCCATTTGGGCCAAATTAGGTCAAAATGGTTGACCAATTGGTCGAATTGGGTCAAACCAAGGGTTGGATCAACTTCAAATGACCATTTGGAGTGTATTGGTTCAATTGGTTTTAATCAATTTAGTTTAATTTGAATTTAATTTAGATTTTGGCCAATTTGATCATTTAGGTTAATTTGGGCAAGTTGACCAATTTGACCTAATTAACCAAATTGGCTTGAATCATGGCTTTGAATTTGGATGATCATTTGGAATATATTGTAGGCTTTGGTTAAGTTCAATTTGGATTTGATTGAGTTTTACGTTGATTTGACCCTTAAGGTTAATTTGAGCTAAGTTAGGTTAGGATGACCAATTGATCGAATTGGGCTTAATTAAGGCTTTGTTCAAGTCCAATAATCAATTTAGAATGAACTTGAGCCATTGGTTGCAATCAATTTGATTTAGGTTGCAATTTGGCTACTTTGGGTTCATATGGGTTAAATGGGATGACTCGATCAACGGGCTCGGTTGACTTGGTTTGACCCAATTCATGACTATTGATTAACCTAGGATGATCAACAATCATGACATAAAGTTTGGATTAGCTTAATTCACTTTGATTTGGATTGAATTTGATTTTGGTTCATGTAGGTTAAATTGGCCACTTTGGGTCAAGTGAGCCAATTTGGTTTAGTTGGCTTGATTTTGAGTTGGGTTTGATTTAGTTGAGTTTATATATGGATTTGAGATTGACATATAAATTCAATTACAATTGGTTTGGGTTCAAATGAGTTTTGGCTCATTTGAATATTTTAAGTCAAATGGGCTAATTTGGGTTTGACTTGAGTTAATTTTGATTTGGCTTGATGATTGTAGTTTATGTTTTTATTTGGCTAAATGATAGAAGGAATGATTGATTCATGAGAAAATCCATTAGTTTTGGCTTGATTTGGATAAGATTTAGCCAAGTTTAAGGAATTGGCTTAAACGGTATAAATTGGACTTTGGTTTGATTTTTGATTTGGTTTTGGCTATTTGAATTTATATTTCATTTATATTTGAGAAATGAAGATATAATTTATTCATGAGAAAATCACTTGAGTTTAGAGTGATTTGGAAGAAAAATTTGACCAAGCTCATGGAGGAAGGTCAAAAGGCTTAGAAGAAAATTTTGTTGAGTTTAGATTTAGTTTTTTGGTCATTGGTGGGTTTCATTTATATTTATGAATATAAATGAAGGATTAATTGGTTTATAAAGAAACCAATTGATTTTGGGTTGATTCATATGAGATTAGGCTGTTTATGGAATTCAACCATAAGGCTTTGAGGGAAATTTTGATTTTAGATTTGATTATGGTTTCTAATCATTTGGTTTGGAATTTGGATTTGAATTTGGTAAAAGATTGAGAGATTGAATTGATCTTGGAGAAAGTCAATTGAATTTGGATTGATTTGAATTTCATTAAGGCTAAATCCATAAGAAGAAATCAAAGGGCTTAGGAAGGGTTTTGATTTTGGATTTTATTATGGGTTTCAATCATTTGGTTTAGAATTTGGATTTAGATTTGGTAATTGATTTGAATTTGAGATTTGGTTTGAGAAGAAAAGTATGCATTGGGTTTAGGCTATAGGGTAGGCATGTCTTCCTATGTCCCTATGGCATAACCGATTCCAGTAGCTAACTCTTCTAAGTCTCTAGGCTTAGGTTAAGTGTTTGCCTAATCACTAGAAGTGTCTTAAGACTAAGGAGCTCTTAGTGTCTATAATATTCCTAGATCTATGATCAGGAAGTTGAGAACTCACTCCAAAAGTGAGGTCAACACTTACAATTACATATGGCTGGCCTACATGATTTTGAAACGTAGGAGGTGTTAGCTGGCAACCACTCAAGGTGATTTTAAGTCTAGAAGAGTTGGGATAAGTTCTCTCTTGGAGGTTGTATTGTATCCCATTTTACTTAGATTTAGGTCATTCTTTTAGCTTATGCTAAGGCATCCTAGATTTAGGATTCTGAGGTTGCTTATTTCCTACAAGTATAAATCCCTCTTAGGCATTTCCATAATCTTGTGTTGATGGATTATAAGCCCTAACATTATAATAAAAATTCAACTCAAATAGAATAAAATCTTTGTTTCAAATATATAAAGCCTCACTACAGGGTAGATTGGAGTACTCACTAGGCGTCTTAGTATCATGAGTGCTCCCTACTTATCTTCCTTTGGAATCTAAAAATAAGTCTTTCCAAATTGAACATTCTCATTTGATTTTCAAAAATATACAATCCTTTGATAGTCTAACCTTGAAATCTTTGAAGATAATTAATTGACTACTTTGATCGAGAGTGTTCTTAGAAATTCTCATTTCCTAAGGATGTAATTAATTATGGAAGCTTGCTTCCATAAGGAACTAAAGAACCTGACATAAAATAAACCTTGCTTTATTTTTTCATGTAAAGTAGGGGAAAGATCTCTGGTATATATGAATACCCATATGCCTTATGAGTCCTTATTAGGTGATTAGGTCCATTGTAGGGTGATGTTTCTATTTTGTGAGATGGTGCACCTTAATGTTCCCTAAGGTCTACTTGGTGTCTGTATGACTCTAAATTAAAACAACATAGATTTTTCTGGCAACTTCTCTAGGGATACTTCCTCTCCCTATCTTTAGTGTCAGTCTCTACCTCTAAGTATCAATAGTGGACTTACATTTATATAAGCTCGAGACTATCTTTCTTTTTGTTGGACACCTTGCTCATTTCATCTTTAAGCTAAGGTGGCCAACATTCTTTAGGTTTTAGGACCTCACTTCAAGTAGGTCTTAAAACCCCTATTGGACCACTAATAGGTAAAGAAAAATCAACCAAAGAAAATTATCTGATAAAATAAATCAAACAAAATCAAGAACTTCTTGCCACTAGCTTGAAGGTTCATCCAACATTCTTCAACATTCCAATGAAGTCCAAAGTAATAGCAAAAGATTCTTCTCCAAAATTCTTAACTTCTCCAACAAATAAATGAACCCCATTTAGCATAATCAAATTTGTTAAATGAGAGTTCTAATTCAAAATCACAAATCAAACAATAAGAATCAAGAGAAAAAGATTTAATTCTATGTCTTCTCCAACAAGTGAAGCCTTGTTTCTTTCTTCCTTCGAGCACTCAGTCTTCCACCATGTCATCTGAAAAGCTAATTTTCTCCTTTTCCTCTGGTGTGGATTTGGCCCTTGGGTCAGGCCATACTCACCACTACCCCTATCATCAAGTTTGTCCTTGGCTTTGAGCATTTCAAGGTCACTTGCGAGGGACCTACCCTCACTACCGTCAATAGAGAGAAGGTGGAAGATAAAAAGCCACTTTTATAGTTTGACTTGCGCTCTAATATATAGTTCCCCTCTTTGAAGAGGAAGGCTGTAGAGGTTCTCCTATTAGTTGAGAGAGCACTCCACCTATCCAGAGCATTTAGTGCATCGCTTCTATACAACTCAGTCCAGTGGTTAGTCACCATTCAGCCTATATTGTAGTAGCACCGAATCTGGTGGATGACCGATCTTTGGATGATATTTTGGAGGACTATTGTGCCACGGTGAGGAAGATTATCGGGGATTATTAGTTCGGAGGAGGGTATGATTGATTTCAATGCCAATGAAGATGTCATGTTGGATGACATAATAGAAGTACACATGGTAACTACCCGAGGATCCTTGCAGGGAGCAGGAAGAAGGCATTGTAGTTGAGGAAGGTGAGGGATCGACTCATCAACTCCGCTCCAACAAATCAAAAGATGATCAAATTGATAGGTTGGAGAGAAAGTGGGGAGTTGATGGCTATCTTTGCCCAATTTCATAATCTTCCCTCATGGAGGCCGATCAACTGAAGTTTTCCTAGATCATCCAAGATCCCATGGATGAAGTTGCTCAGCATGAAAATGTATGAGAAATAAGAACCCTACCTGAGAGGAATTGGAAGCAGTTCAAATCCCAAGGCCACCATTTTTTGAAGGTGGAAATCCTGGTGTATGGCAAAGACATGGAGCCAATTTTGTATAATTTGGTGGGCATGCTTATGCTTTTCTCAGCTTTGTCAAGCCTCTAATGGGTCCCATTTCATTGGTATGCTAAACTACCCAATGGTTCAGTAAGTTCTTTGAAGAGTTAGAGCATCTCTTCATCAAGAGGTTTGCAGGAGCTTAGAAAAGAGTAACTGTAGGGGACCTCATTGTAGAGAAGCAAAAGCTTAATGAGTCCTTTGTTGATTACATTCTTAGATGGCACAACCTATGTATGAAATGCTAACTATAGCTGCAAGAGTAGCATGCCATTGAGATTCTTCTTAAGAATATCCATGGCCTGATCACCTTCATGCTCAAGTGCTTCACCATTAAAATATTTGAGAAATTAATCAAGGGGATAACCTATAAGAGGAAGCCAAATAGTTACCCTTCAGACCAATCATCTAAGCCCAAGCCTTGAGGGTTTTAAGAAGAAGCTAGGGATTGTAGTGGCGAGGCAAAGGCAAATTAGAGCAATTTGAGAGGCCTCAGTTTAGCCTCCACTCCTTCCTCCACCGCCTCACCACCACAATGACCGCCACCATAATACACACGTTGGTAGGTATCCACCACTAGGTAGTTACTTTCCACACTCTCTCGACAAACTCAACAAACCATATTCATTCAAGAGGGAGGTAGTCGAAAGATCTTTAAAACTTTCTTAAGAAGCTTAATTTTAACTACCGAGCCTAAAAAGCTAGAAGTGGACATGAGTATTGATCCTAACTACTTCCCTACCACCATGTTAGGCTATGTCTTAGAGGATTGTTTCACCTTCATGGAATGGCTTAACCATAGCACAAGCCGAGCTATAGTTATCCCTAAATATTACTTAGTTGAATAATCTTCTAGTTCTATCAAAGTAATCTTTGGGGATACATTTGATCCTGTTAAGACAAAAGAAGGTTGTAATATCTTTTTATCCCATACCTCTAAAAAAATAATTTTTAAAATAAAAAAACTTTCTCTATAGATGCCTGACTCAACTCAGACCTCCAACATCAAGGAAGGTCTACCAGTTGTGAGGAATAACTCAAGGAGGAGGGTGGAGGCCCAATAGTAGCATTCACTTGCCCGAGATAGATCCATATCATAACCACTATTCGAGTTTAGCACTCCTCCTTCCACCATTGTAGCTACTACATCCACCAGCTCAACCACCACCAGCAGAAGCATTTTATCAATGGATGAGGGCACCAAACCCCTCATGCTGTTTACTTTACATGATTTCTATCATATACCACTGCCAAAATTAAAGAAATCAATGAACAAGATCGATTCTACTTACATGTTGTCTTCCTTTGATGATCTTAACAATTTTATTGCTATAGACAACTCTTCAAGTCATAGCAATAATAACTTAAATAATTTTGATCAATCCCACTCTAATTCAGAAATGGATTTCCCTTTTATGAATCATCAGGGTTCACCTCTTGAGATTGATTTAAAGTCATCTGAGTGTAATGATCTTTTAGGAGAAGCTATAAGTATACCTGATGAGTAGGTAACTTTTCACAAGCTCCTCATTTCAAGAAGTAAGTCAACCTCTCAGAGGCAAAGTTCTACCTCCAGGATAGCACCTTAAAATAATAAAATATGTCATTAGTTTTAGTGAGCAGATAGCCCCTCCATAAGATGCTTCACCTTTGAATTTGCTTGTGGAGGACCAACCCAAAGTTGTTTACAACATCTTGGTGTACCTTAGAAAGTTGCCAACTAAGTTAAGCATATATGATGCCCTTGTCTTATCCAAAGAGAGTCATTAATCAAAGCCTTGCTTGACCGAAATATGCTTAGTGCACCGCTACTATAAAGTGCATGCTTTTCAAAAGAGATCCTAGGAGTTACATTCATAGATGAAGACCTACTTCTAAGAATAATATAACACAACCAACCCCTACATTATAGGATGTTGTGATTCAAGCTATCTAAAGTTTTGGTTGTGCATTAGTGAAAATTATGAGTTTAAGTAACCTTGCCTACTTGAGGATCGACATCTCTATACTCCAAATGGAGAAAAGGATATTGAAAGGATTCAAAGAACAAGGCGAGAGGGCCTTAGGCACCATAGTGTTGCCTTTGGAGATAAGATAAGCTAAGTTTCACATAATAGACTCGGATAAATATTTTAATGCTTTTCTTGAAAGATCATGGATACAGGAGAACATCATAGTTCCATCCTCTTTACATCAATGCATCAAGTTCTTAATAGGTGGAATCAAATTCTGTGTCAAAAGAGATCTCAAACCCTTCACAGTTCATGAGGTTAGGATATATCATGCCTACTACCTCCCTAAGAAACTAAATGTCTATTCTCATGAACTTAGTCAAAATTCAAATGTAAGAGAAAAAGAAAAATAAAGAGAAAAAAATAGAAGAAAAAGAAATGAAAAAAAAAGAAAAGGGAATGAGAAGAAGACCTTAGGGAGGAAGTGGAACTTGAGATTTGATTCCACCCATAGTTCATTATTTCACTCAAACAAATGGGGAAGATGACCCGACCTCCACCAGGATGAGGAAGAGGAAAGTACAGAGGGGGTCCTAGAGGTGGAAGACCTCCATATTTACCACCTACCAGGAGAATCATTCCAACATCCAAGAGTACACCTGCTATCTACATAGACTTAGAGTCTAGTTCAGAGGATGAGTCTTATGTAGTTAGCACACCAGCTCTTCTCAACAACAGATCATGTTGGAGGTGACACTCGAGCCAGATAGTGATGAAGACTGGGTCCCCAAGCAAAGCATGAGTGTATCCAAGTCTTTATTATGTGAAACTATTAGCCATCAGATGGGAACCTAACCCCACTTTCCTCATAAAAGATTGAGGGTGTGGTAGTTAAGGATGTCTTTAAAGCATGTACAAACATAAATCTAGAGATTTTTCCAAAGCATCATCCTTAAGTCAAGAAGTTGATGTATAACTTAAGGATGATTTATTTAAAGAATTAATAGAACTTCCATTTGATTGGCACCCTGTGTGTCTTAATTTAATAAAGAAAGGTTTAATTTTGGATGCATGGTCAAAGAACAAGTCGAGTACTTTAAAAATTATAGAAAAATAAATGCAAGAGCTCTTAATCAAGACCAAGACTAGGCTATAGTGGACCCATGATGATGATGACTACTACTTGGTCATCACTAATCATCTGAATCGATAGGATCTTCTCAAACCACATTAACTCATATGAGGAGGTGTGTTTAGAAACTTCAGATAATCTAGATGATTTCCAAGTCAAAGATGCACCTCCAAAATTTGAAGAAGAAATTAAATCAACCATCGATGAACTCAAAGAGATCACTTTGGAACTAAAGACAATCCAAACCTGACATACATCAGTTCCTTGTTGAATGAAATTGAAACCAATGAATTAGTTAGGCTACTCACTGAGTTTAAGGACGCTTTGCATATAGTTATGAAGAAATAGCTCATGATGTAGCAGCTTCATAAACTACCGATACTGCACTAACCCCGTCAAGAAAGTTCCTAGACCCATGCGACATTGAACAACAAGTCATTTTGAAGTCAAGAAATTGATCGATGTTGGTTTCATCCAAGAGAAAAAAATACCCCACTTGGTTGGCTAATGTCGTCCCAATTAATAAGAAGAATGGTCAAATTCACATATGCATTGATTTTAAGGATCTCAATAAGGCATGTCCAAAATATGAATTTCCTCTACCAATACCAAAACTGATGGTGGACATTTCCTTATCTCATGCGCCTTCTCTTTCATGGATGATTCATCCGATATAACCAAATAAAGATGCACTTGAAGATGAAAATAACACTACCTTTAGAACCCAAATCGAATTTATTTCCATAAGGTTATGCTGCCTTAAAAAAGCTACATACCAATGGGCCAAGACTTGAATCTTTGATGAACTCATTCATCACCAAGTCGAATGCTACATTGATGATCTCATGGTTAAAAGAAAAGAAAAAGAAGAACATCTCTTTGACTTGAGAGTAGTTTTCGAGCAGTTAAGGCAATACAACCTCAAAATAAACCTTTGAAGTGTGCATTCAGAGTAGCTTCAGGGAAGTTTCTTAGGTTTGTTGTCCAACATCGCAGAATAGAAATTGACCCAGAGAAGAATAAAGTGATATTAGAAATGCCACCCCCTAAAAGTTTAACTCAAGTCAGATCATTCCAAGGGAGGTTGGTGTATTTAAGATGCTTTATATCCAACTTATCAGGCAGATGTCAACCATTCTTAGCACTAGTCAAGAAGGATGCCAAGTTTAAGTGGGATGACAAGTGTCAGCATGCTTTTAAGAGCATTAAGCAATACCTCATTCCAAGTGCACTTATCATACATAACTTTTAAGTAGTGTGGTTAAAAGATATAAGGATTTTTTAAGGCTTAGAGAAGAAATAATAATTTGTGAATGCTTATGGAAGTGATGGAGTTGGATTAAGGTTTTTAGAAGGAAAAAAATCAAGAGTTGTTAATGCAATGTTTTTGGAAAAAACAATGGAGGAAGTATAAGTTTATTGGTGATGAAAGAATAGCGTGGAGGATGCGCTTATGTTTATTGAGATGGGTTAGGAGCATTTTCGAGATAGATTGATATATATTCAACGATTTTTCCTAACATTATATTAGGATTTATTTAGATGTTCTACTTTTTATGGATGCAATCCTCCAGATTACCTCTTGTTGTAGCAAGAAAACTCTCGATTGAGGTTGGAAATAGAAATATCTAGTGATATGTGATGGTGTCTTAGGTGTGACATAGATGACTATGATTCACATAGCAAATGAGATTAGCTTACTTTGGAATGCCAAAGTATAATTTAAAATATTTGCATAATGAAAAATGCAGCATTTAATGGGTAGTATGAACAAATAAGTGAATACACTATATAACTTAGAGCATATGTTGGGAGAAATGATGACATGCTTAATCAAGATCCCATTGTCTATGATCCAGGTCTATTGTGGTCCCTAGTTTACTATGTCTGGGAAATTATTCTTGACCAAAAAATCATTATCAACAGTGATGGGTTATGTTGTCCAAGGTGTTCTTGTAGACTTGTGGTGATAATTATCTAAGAAGACAAATTAAATTCAACCTTAGCTAACATAAGGCATTTTGCCTTTTTTTCCTATTAAATATATTTCATGATTCATACCTCAAGGGCTAAAGCCATTAAGAAACATATGGGCTATTGTCGTGACTAAAATATAGTGGAGTTATATAGATGTCAAGCCACATGGTCAGAGGGTCTGGTCAAATCTACATTGCTTGTCGTGCGCCATTTGACACATAACCATGCAGATAGAGGACACAAGTCACTTCCTTATTGGCATGAGATTATTTAAGTATGAGCATAAATATATTTCTTTGATATAAGTTCTTTTATAAGCAAAGGTTTTTTTAGCTTATCATCTCTGATAAATAATGATGAATGTATGGATGATTATTTGCTTTAAGTTATTTTGAATGATGAATTTTATTCAATTTAAACATATTCTCTCTAGATGAATTTTACAATGACGCATCATTAGGAAAAGATTAGGTTGTGGCAATCCGCATCATAGGACCAAATTGGGGATTAAACGCAAAACATCCTCAGACATTAAGTTATAATTTTTATACATATGTTAGGGCACATGTGAGAAATTCAAGCTTATTTTTAACCCGCGCAATCCTCAGGCAGTAGGTTTATTCAATTGTAATTGTGTCAAAGCCCATGCGGGTTATTCAAGGTTGTCTCAAGCATAATGCCTTAACATTACAAATATGGTTCCTCGGTACTGTAACTCTAGCATCATGGAGTTACATGATTAGCTTCATGGCATTGATGTCATTTACCCTATTGATCACTTTACTAGTGCCTCGGCACTGCTAATGTTGCACCATAGCGTTGGTCAAAAGTCAGTTTACAATAACTGATAGATGTTCAGGCTAATTAATAACATGGGAAAACTTTCTGACTGGCACCGTGGTGCTATGTCGGAGCATCGTGATGGTACATCAATGAGATATATCATTTTATGTTTAAGAATTTATGATAATTAATGTCCTTTTGACCAACATAGTAACCTTGACCATCTATTCAACGCCACAATGTTAGGCCACTATTTTAAAATTGAGATTTGCTATACAAAGGCAAGCAAGATGTTAGTCCGACTTATAAATAGACCCTTGGGTAGCCAAAATTTTCACTCAGATTCCTTTTAAAGCCTTTCCTTAGAGTTCTCTCTCTCTCTCTCTCTCTCTCTCTCTCTCTCTCTCTCTTTCTTCTAATTTATTATTTCTAATACACCAAAAGAAAATATGCCGATAAGGGCAAGAAGAGGGTACTGGTGACACTCATAGACTTATTATTATAAGGAAAGGTACCACACACCCTCATACATAAGCATTTGATCCTAGAGAGGAGCTTCTATAATCTAGGCGGGCTCATGGAGAGCATCATTATCGAGTGAGGCTAGGAAAAATTAGCCTACGACAATAAATCTAGTGTCATCCCGCGTGCTTTGCTAACATGAAGGAGCACCAGAATATTCAAGTTTTCATCCTGAAAACTAGTAAGTTTTCAATACTGCCATTAACGCATATTATAGTCCACCGAACGTAGATTATGATTAATATCTTTTTATTATAATTATCATCTCAACTTCTATGAAATTCTTAATTTCCTCACTATCAGAAATTCCAATACCTAGTGGAAAAGATGGGAGGAGAAAATTATCAATTTTATTTTTGCTGGCCTCACTTCTGAAGTTAAAGCTTGACATTACTTAATTTTTGCAAAGCTGATGTTCACTAGAAATATCGGAAGTAATGGAGATAGGGATGTTTTGAATTTTGAAATTCAAAAGGGCTTTACTATGGATGTAGAGAAGATTATATATAATTCTATTTGTAATATGCTTGAGGGTACTACTATAATAGGCTTTGGTTATCCTTCTCTTATTTATGCTTTATGTGTTAAGGCAGGAGCGGCAGGGGATCATGATGAGGAAGTCTTTTACAAAGGTTCCCAGACAAAAGGTCATTGAGGGGTTTGGTTCTAGACGAGGTGGGGAATGCTCATGCCTCTCTGCCTTTTAAATCCTCTAAAACCCTAAATGAGAATCTCTAAAAAAAATTGGAGGACATGTCTCAAACCTAAGGAAAAAGGTCAATGAGATTAGTCAGCGCTAGTAGAAAGTAGAGAGGAAATTTGACCATCACATGGATCAGTAGCCACAATAGTTTCATACATGACTGAGTTTAATACCACGCTTCATTGAAGATCTGAGTCATGGCTCGCTGGTATGTAGCACCAAAATTTTTAAGGCCGAAAGGCATGACCTTATAATAATAGATTATGATCCGGGTTCAAAAAGCAGTGTTTCTTTCATCTTTGGGGGCCATCTTGATTTGGTTGTAGCCAGATGACCCACCCATGAAGGAGAATACTATGTGAGATGAGGCATTGTCCACAATTAATTCTAGTATAAGAAGTGGAAATTAATCCTTAGGAAATGCCTTATTTAAGTCCCTGAAATTGACACATATGCAAAATTGGCCATTCTTTTTCTTAACTAGCACGACACTGGCTAACCAGGTAGGGTATTTTTCTTCCCTGATAAAACTAGCATCTATCAATTTCTTGACTTCAAAAATGACTTGTTATTCGATTTCTAATTTCATGCATCTAGGAGCTTGCTTGATAGGGTTAGCATTATGGTCTATTGCTTGTTTGTGGACTGCTACATCAGGAGATAATCTAGGCATCTCTTCATAGCTCCATGCAAAGTAGTCCTTAAACTCAGTCAATAGCCTAATTAAGTCATTGGTTTCTTCTTCATTCAATAAGGAACTGATGTATGTAGGGCGTGGATTTTCTTCTATCCTAAGGTTTATTTCTTTGAGCTTGTTGATAGTTGAATGGAATTCCTCTTCAAATTCTAGAGGTGCATCTTTGATTTGAAGACCATCTGGATCATTTGAAGTTTCTAAACACACATCCTCATAAGAGTTAGTGTGGTTTGAGAAGAACCTATCAGACTCAAGATGATTGGTGACAACTAAGCAGTAATCATCATCATCGACTGGACCCACTATACCGAATCCTAATCTTGGTCTTGATTGTGCATCCCTACTTATTGTTCCATGCCTTCTCAAAATGCTCACCGCGTGGTTGGACCATGGAAATCAAACCTTTCTATGCAAGATTATGAACACAAGGAGAGTAACAATCAAAAGGTAATTCCATTAAATCTTTATATGAATTATCCTCAAGTTCTACATCGCTTTTGGACTAGAAAATGATGATCCTAATAGAAATCTCTTACCTTGACATCCATAAGACTTAGGGGCTTCACTAAACCTTCAACTTTTTGAGAAGAAAGTGAGGTTAAAGCTAAAGTTCCCAACTACTACCAAATAGTTTTAGATAAACCTGATTCGAATACATTCATTCTTTGCTTAGAGGGCTGGTCTTCATCACTGTCTGGTTTGAGTGTCACTTGCAATGAAACCTACTAAGAGGGGTAGGCTAGTATGCTAATCACATGAGACTCATCCTCTGAGCTAGATTCCAAGTCTATGTGAATAGTAAGAGTACTCATGTGAACCCAAACATAACCCCATTGGTGGCCAAGGGGTCTTCCACCTCTAGAATTGCCTCTATGTCTACCTCACCTCTGTGGTGGTCGAGTCATCCCATCTATGTCCATGATGGAATGAATTGTGGGTGGAATGTAACATGCGCTCTACCTCTTCTCTATGGTGTCCTTTTCTCGCTCACTTGTACTTTCCTTTTCTTTTTTCTTTTCTTTTTTTTCTTTTCTTTTTTGTATTTGAATTTTGGTTCTCGAGAAAAGGCATTTTGATTTTGAGGAAGATAGTGTCGCATCTTCATATATCGACCTCTAACTAAAAAATGGCTTTTCATCTCGACACAATATTCATTCCATCTCTTTGAAACTTGATGCACGATGAAGGAGGATGGAATCATTAGTGTATCCAAGGCATCAAAAGCAAGAATGATGTATTTGAATCGATTATATAGAACTTGGCTTCAGTCTTCTGGTCGCCTATTTCTAAAGGTAACACTATTGAGCCTAAAGCCCTCTCACCCTGTTCATTGAATCCTTTCAACATCATTCGATCTCTTTAGAGTGTAGAGATGTCAATCTTCAAATAGGTAAGGGTCTTTAGACTTATAATGTTCATCGATGCACCTGGATCAACTAAAATCCTAGAAAGTCGAATCGCATATCCACTATGATGTAGGGGACATTGTGCTCCATGTCCTAAAGAAGGTCTTCATCAATAAATTTGATTTCCTTGGCTTCTCTTGAATAATATGCCTCCTCTCCAATAACGATAAGTTGAGCTAAGCATATCTCTAGATCAAGAAGAGCCTTGATTAATGATTCCCTCATCCTTAGATAAGACAAGGGCATCATATATGCTTGGTCGACAAATTTCTTAGGTGAGCGAGGACATTGTAATCAACTCTGGGCTGATCCTCCACAAGCATATCCATCTCCACAAGCATATTCATGGGTGGAGCATCCTGTGGAGGGGCTTCTTGCTCGTTGCTACCAATGACTTATTTTCCCTTATCTTGAGGTGTTACCTAGAAGGTAGAACCTGCCACGGAGGTTAACTTTGGTGATCTCTTGTGGAGGTTTAGTGGAAGATTCTACCTGCTCGTTAGGCTCACCTATAGCTTCTCCTATAGGACCCTCGAAATCAGATGATTCTATGTTTATCTCAAGATGTGAACCCATAGTATTCAGAAAAGGGAAGTCCATTTTTGAATCAGAAATAGGATGATCGAAGTTGTTATAATTATTATTAAGACATAAAGAGTTTTTTAAAAGAGTAGAGTTAGACAACCCATCAAAAGTGACATAGATGTAATTCAAACTAGCTTTATTCCTCATTTTTTAGATTTAGAAGGTACATAGTAGAAATCTAGTGACATAAGTGGGGATTTGATGCCCTCATCTGTCGATATAAGATGTCTACTAGAAGAAGAGCTTGCTAAAATAGAAGTGCTGGCTGAAGTAGTAGCTGCAACGGTGGAATGGAGGCTAGGCTCGATCGGTGGTTGCACTACTTGGCTATCCCATGCTAGTGTGGGCTGCTGCTGAGCTCTTACTTTTCCCAAGCTGTCTTTGGAAACTTGTGAACCTTCCGTAATGTTGGAGGTTCGAGCTGCCTCAGGCACCTCTAGGAGAAGTTTCTTGATTTTTGAAATAATCTTTTTAGAGGTTCGGGATAGAGAGATATCCTAACCTTCTTTTATTTTTAGAGGATCACATGTATCCCCAAGGATTATCCTAACCTGGATGGTTGTTCCACTAGATATTATTTAGGGATAACTATGGCACGACTTTTATGCTCAAGTCCCTTAAATGTAAAGCAATCCTCCAAAACATGGCCTAGCATGTGGTAAAGGGCAAAAGTTTAGATCATTACTCATGCCCACTTCCTCCAGCTTCTTAGGTTCGGGTAGCTAAAAATCAGATTTTTTAAGAGGTTTTTAAAGATTTTCATGACTACCTCCCTCTTAAATGAATAAGGTTTGTTTAGTTTATCCAAAAGAGTAAATGGATGATAGCTACATGGGGGTGGGTATGTGTACCGCTACTGAGAATATGGTTGAGGAGGAGGCGGCGAAGGCCATAGAGGCTACTGTGGCAGCCGAAAGGATGGCCTAGGTGGTGGTAGAGGAGGTGAAAGTGACAGCTGTGGAGCTTGAGGTCTCTCATACTGATCTCTGGCCAGTTGCTTCCCCTTATTTAATGCAGCTATTACCCCTAGCTTCTTTCATAGGCTTTCTATGGCTTTGGCTTTGATGATTGATCTTGAAAAGGCAACTATTTCACCTCCTTATAGACTAGCTGCCTTGTTGATTAGCTTCTTAAATGTCTTGATGGTGAAATCTTTGAACATGACCAGGCCATGAATATTCTTTAGTAGAATTTCAACGACATGCTATTTATATTGCTGCAGTTCATATTTCATACTTAAATTATGCCATCTGATAATATAATCAATGAAGGACTTATCGGGGTGTTGTTGTGCTATAATGAGATCGCCCACAGTTACCCTTTGTTGAGCTCTAGTAAACCTCTTAATAAAGAGTTGCTCCAACTCAGTAAAAGTCTTCACTGAACTGTTGGGGAGTTCAGCGTACCAATCAAAGACTATGCTTATCGACAAAAGATGGAATAATAGTGCTCACTGCCACCAGTGTTATAACAGTTGTCCCTGAAGTGTGCTATATGCTAGCATGGTTTCCTGCTACCTTCAAAACTCTTGAAAGAAGGAGGCAAAAAATCCATAGGATATTGGATAGCATCAAATTTCTCTGGGTAGGGTCTACCCTTTGGAACTGATAAACCACCTCGAGCTTATGCCAATGCTTCTCTCACTGAGCTTAATATATTTTTTCTTGCATGAAGATACGCCCACTACCTTCCTATAAGCTAGTGCTTCGCCTCCACCGAGGTGAACTCTAGGTTGATCCAAGACATGCAATAATTAAGGCTAGCCAATCTCCACAATGGTAGGATGTGCTACTGGGGCTTGATTCTGAAGTGTTAGAACTGCTCCTAGCAAATCTTTGAGCCTCTCTCCCATCTTGTCAATCTGCTCATCCTTCTATTTGAGTTGTTGAAGAAGGTGTTGGGTCGAGTGGGTGTGCCATCCTGTTCGGCCGTAACACCTTCCAAACTTTAGTGATCCCAAAGGAGGGAACCCTAGTATCGACCATATGTGCCTCTGCTAAATCTTTCAACAAATTATCTTCTGGGATCAAAGCTAACCTTTTCTTCCTCTAGGTCAGACTAGTCATATCCTAGGATTTTCTTCTTCTCAATGAGATCTGCTACCGATATCATCTAAGGAGTGGTCCAATTGTAGCACAAGTGGGATCATGCAATGAATAGAGATACATCTCACCCTCCACGGAGATCTAGCCCCAGAGGGCTATGCTCACTAAAAGAAATGTTCTCATGGTTGTCAACTGCTCTATATGGAGTACTTCCCTTGGGTGGATCTATCGCCATCAGGATAATGGAACTATCTCCTTCTCCCTCTACTACTGCTACATCCATGATATGTTGAGGTGGTGGTGGTGATGGAATGACTATGATACTACGAGGTCGCCACTCCTCTTCACCAGAATCAAGTAGAGGTCGGAGAGCTTGGCCTCGCCACCATGTAGATGAAATGGAATCTCTTGGTCATTGATCACTGGGGCTTTTCCCTGATGTCTTCATGGCTTTAGATGGAACTGGAAGATGAAACTACGCAATGGCATGTGGAGTGGAGCGGTGTGATGGAGACAACACCGACTCTCTCTGTACATGACCTCTCCTCCCATGGTGGGTAGTACCCGTCAATAAAATGCTATCAGTGTGACCATCACAGGTATCACGTCGATCTGGGAAATCTATGAGGCGAGGCACCTTCCATACCTCTCTCTCTACCGGTAACATGCAGCGATACATGGGCCTCCTCTCCCCCTGGTCCTCCACCGATATGCTCATCTACGCTACAAGGAATGACTGATCGTAGATCAAATTGGGCTTTGAACTCTGATCATCTAGAAGCCCTGCCAACTTGGCATAGAATTGTCCTAAGACCAGCATAGGACCTCCTCTTATCTCTGATAGGTGCCTCATAGTGAACTGCCGGTGGAGGTGACATCAGACCTCTAACATCATCCTCCATCGAAAAAGAGGATGAAACTTATTATGTGTGATCAGAGGAGAAACTACCCTTGGTGACTCCTCTACTACAACTTGAGAGACCGCCATCTCCTCGGCGCGCACGATGTCGTTGATCTTGACTATTATGTGCTAAGTTTTGCTGGGTGGAGCAGTGCAGGAACTAGACCCTATCTCAAAGGTAAGAGAGACTATCCCTGAGGTTAGGTTAGCCTTCCCCATGGAAGAAGATAGTGGGTACCACATTGGGGCAATAATGGGAACAACGAACGCATGCATGAAAGTTGTGACTGCTACGGGAACTTCCACCGCCTTCCTCTTCAGTGAGAGAAACTTGGAATATGAAGGAATCTCAATATGGATGATTGGCTTTTGCCCAGTCACCACATTCTTGCTGACAATTGTGAGGGTTGCCCCCTAACAAGTGACCCTAGCCCCTCAATTGCCAAAGTGTATCAGATGGGCAAAGTTAGTTTGTGGGAGGCTGGCCCAATCCAAGGCCAAATCCATCCCAAAGGGGAAAGTAAACACATACTTCTGAGCGTCCATTTGTACTGAACTAAACTTGAGAAAAATTGACTAAAACTGTGTTGAAATTCTGCAATTTTGAAAACAAACTCAAATCAAATTTTTTTGCTTTAATTTTCTTTAGAATTTGAACCCACACTCAACAATTTGAATATGTTAAGTGGGGCTCTTTGAATTTAAGATAGAGCTTTTGAATTTAAAACTGAAAAAGAAATTTTGAATTTAGAATCCATTTTCAATAAATTTATGTATGCTGGAAATGGGTTCAAGTATTTTGAAGAGATTTTTGATGCTTCCATTGGTTCATATTTGAATTTGATTTTTATTTTTGGGGACCCTTTATTTAACAAATTTGATTATGTTAAATTAAAGGGTCAGTTGATTTTATTTGGGATTGCTCATTCAACAAATTTGGGTATGCTAAATGAGTTATTTGAAAAGCTTTTGCTTGTTTGCTCATGATGTGAATCATGTGTGAATTTGGAAATAGAATCTTTACTTAACAAATTTGTGTATGCTAAATAAAGTCCAAATATTTTCTTTTGTTCTGATTTTGAAAAATGGGATCTTTACTTAGCAAATTTGGGTATGCTAAAATAAAGTCCAAGTGTGTTTGATTTTTTTGATTTTGGTTTTGGAACCTTTACATAGTAAATTTGTGTATGCTAAATAAAGTCCAAATGTATTTGATTTTGAAAATATCTTTACTTAGAAAATTTGGGTATGCTAAATAAAGAATCTAAATGTGTTTGATTTTTGTGATTTTGAAAAGAGGATCTTTACTTAGCAAATTTGGGTATGCTAAATAATGAATCCAAATGTGTTTGATTTTTGTGATTTTGAAAAGAGGATCTTTACTTAGCAAATTTTGCTATGCTAAATAAGGAATCCAAATGTGCTTGATTTTTGTGATTTTGTAAAGAGGATATTTACTTAGCAAATTTGGGTATGCTAAATAAAGAATCCAATTGTGTTTTTTTTTGTGATTTTGAAAAGAGGATCTTTACTTAGCAAATTTGGGTATGCTAGATAAAGATTCCAAATGTGTTTGATTTTTGTGAATTTGATTTTGTGTTACTTCTTTGAAAGGAGGGGTTTCTATTTAACAAGCATGGTGTGTTAAATGGAATCCAATTTATTTATTTATTTTTTTCAATTTTCTTTTTGAAAAAAGAAACTCTCATTTGACAAATTTGGGTATGTCAAATGGAATTTCAATGTATTTTGATTTTCATAATTTTTGCAAAGTAGATTTCCATTTAACAAAGATAGGTATGTAAAATGGAAGTCAACCATATTTTATTTTTCAAAGATGAATTGTTTGTGTGTGATTATTGCTTTTTGAAAAGAAGTGAATTCCAACTTGACACATGTGGAATGTGTTGAGCGGAATTCCGAATGGAGTGATTTTTCTTGAAAATGAAACGTCCATCCAACACATTTGGATGTATTGAATGAAGAGGTTTATCTTCAAATTTGTAATTTTTCCAAAGGAAGAAATTCCAACTTCAACATATGTAAGATATTGAAATTGAGTTTCAATTTCATGATATAATTTTATTTGGAAATGAAATCTTCATTCTATAAATTTGGGTATATTGAATGAGGATGTTCATGTGTGTTTTTTCTTTTTGAAAGATGATTTTGATTTTATTTGGAAATGAAATCTTCATTCAATAAATTTGAGTATATTGAATGAGGATGTTCGTTTGTGCTTTTTTTTGAAAGATGATTTTAATTTTATTTGGAAATGAAATCTTCATTTAATAAATTTGAGTATATTGAATGATGATGTTCATTTGTGCTTTTTGAAAGATGATCCTTAACTTTGATTTTTAAAATGATCCTACATGTAACAATCTTGAAGATTGTTAGATGAGGTTAAGTTAGGAAACTTTTTGTGCAAATATTTTAATGTGAGAACTTTTTTGGAAAAGTGCCTTTTTGGAAAGTGATGTTTTTATAAAGGATTTATTTATTTATTTTTGGAATGAACCTTTCCTTACCATAGAAATGGTAAGGAGGAAGGTCTTTAATAATCTCTTTTTATTAAATTTTTATTTTCAGCTATTGGGGGACCCAACATAGGTTTTAAGACCTACATAGAGTGAGGTCCTAAAACCTAAAGAATGTTGGCCAGCTTAGCTTAAGGATGAAATGAGCTAAGTGCCAATGGAAAAGAAGGATAGTCTCAGACTCATATGAAATACAAATTGACTATCGATACTTGATCATTTACCAAAGATGGAGAGAGGAACCTTCCACGGAGTCGCCAGAAAAATCTGTGGGGTTTATTTCTCAAACTTTGAAAATTTGAAAAATAAAATGTTTGTGTATTTATTGGGACACCACGAAGATCTGTAAATGTACTTATTAGGGTGATCGAGTGCAACATTAAAGAATGATGTACTATCTTGAGAGACAGAAGTCACCATCCTACAATGGACCTAATCACCTAATAAGTACTCTTATAGACAATGGGTCTTTGAATGTACCAGTGATCTTTCCCCTACTTTACATGAAAAAGTAAAGTAGGGTTTATTTTAAATCAAGTTCATTAAGTTCCCTATGGAGGCAATCCCCCATAGTTAATTACATCTTGAGGAATGAGATTCCTTAAGAATAATTATTAAGGTAAATGATTGTCTCCAAAGGTTTCAAAGATAAGACTACCAATAAATTGGTTATTTTTGAAAGATCGAGTGGGATTAATCAAAAGGAGGGAGTTATTATCGAAGCCAAAAGGAGATGAGTAGGGGATGCTCATGATACTAGGAAACCTAGTGAGCATCCAAAATTATCCTTTGGTTGGGCTTTATATTTTTGAAATTTGAAGAGGATTATATGTTTGAGTTGAATTTTTATTAGAAATCTAGGGCTTACAATTCCACAACACGAGATCGTGGAATTGCCTAAGAGGTGAGGATTTATGCTTGTAGCCCACAAAGGAAAATAGTGACCTCATATCCTAAATCTAGGGAGCTTTGGTGAGGGCCAAGGCACGACCTAAATCTAAGGAAAAATGGGTATATGATTTACCTCCATAAGAGGGGATAAATCACCCAACTGTTGGACTTACAACCGCCTGAGGGTGGCCGCCAACTAACTCCTCCTACAATTTTAAATACATGTAGGCAAGTCTTATGCTTTGTAAGATAGCTAGGCTATTATTTATTAGAAAAGAGACTAAGTCTTTAAAACATACTCCCTAGGAGACTAGATCATGAAGGGTATGAATAAATGACTTAATCTAATGTAAATTTTTGTTAAGTTTTAATTTTTGGACATTTTGATTTGACACAGGCTATGGGATTTCATATGTCTAATGCATGAGAAATTGGTTATGGGCCAAAATCAAAGAAGGAAGTGTGTTTCCACCGGCTCTCAATCAAGCCATTTTCTCGGCAAAGGTGGAAGCTCTCCATTAGCAAGAGTAAAATAATATGATTTTATGCATGATGAGATATACAACATCCTAAGGGGTTGCTAAATCTTTTATTATATTTATGTCATAGGCTTTAGGTAAGGTTATGACTTATTTAATTTAATTTTGAGTTGATTAATTAGATAGAAAAATTTATTTTTCCCTAAGAGCCTAATCACATCCAGGCCATTCATCAAACAATGAAGAAACTAAGGAAATCATGCCATCCTAATTGCAATCATAAACAAAACATCAATCAATTTATAAAATTAGAATAAAAGAATAAGATGTCGATGTGGTCGGGCTTCACCGCACAAACTCGGGAGAATGGGTATGAAGCTCACCCTTATACAACCAGATTACAAAATGAATAACTATAATTAAAAGGAATTCATGTTATGGGTTCTTCATTCTTCATTCTTCATTTCTTCATTTCTTTCTTTATGTCTTTCTTCTTTTTCACTTCTTTCTTCCTTTTGATTTGACTTGAGATTTTTCCAAGGCTTCACATGGTACATAAGATATGGTCTTATGACCAATGTTCACCTTAATTCCCCCATAACATTCATTCCAAGTTTCAATTACAAAAGTTACATCACGAGGGAAAGCTAAATCTAACTAAACATACAAAATAGAGATTAGCTAAACATACCACAACCCAAGATTATATGAATAATTTCTAATTACCCAACACATGGGTAACTAAGTCCACCTATCCTGGATCATATTGGTAATTCAATGAATCATGAACTTTTCAAGATACCTTTCGAGAAGATGCTTAAAAAAAAAGAGATATTACAAAAACAACAATAAGAATTCCTCGATAAAAATAAGAATAAACTTACATATTATAAATGTAATCAATACCAATACCAAAAAAGAAGAAGAAAGCACTACAAATTTGGTGCAACAAGAATAACTATTCATGTAAGGAGAACCAAAGAGTTGCCTATCTTTGCTTTGTGGTATAAGAATATGATAATAACAAAACAACTGTGCCTTGATATCAAATCCAACAATGATACTTGGATACTGAATGTTCATGCTTAGAGGTATAAGCAACCTGCACAGCTAAACTATTTATATTTTTATTGCAGTGCCTCTTAAGCATGATCCCATACAGAAGACATGATTAGACTAAGATCATCCTCTCATCTAGTCTACGCACATGCACCCAAACATCCAGTCTAAAAATATTACATCATAAAATAAAATTAGGCATCAAACTATGCACCACCTTAACATAGAGCTAGAAATGGTGACTTAGCCTAATGTTGTGTCATTAAGGCCTGTGTGGCATGTCTTAGCTAGGGTTTAAGGTTGAAATTTCCTAAGTGTGAAGGATTCAACTTAGAGGGTGATTTCATTTAAGTGATTTAGTTGATTTGTCAATTTTATTTGATGATTTGATTTGGTTTGAATGAACTTACATTTAGTTACTAAATATTGTGAAGAGAAGAAAAGAGAAGAAAACTTCTCTTTCATCCCCACCTTAAGTAATTTCTAAGGTAGATTCATTGATGATTTTTCTTTAGTGAATGTTTTATTATATATTTTAATTAACCTTAAGTTTAGATTTGCTCTAAATAAACCTATTCAATAATAAAGACATCTTAGCATTAGTTAAGGTGAATTACTATCACAAAACACACAACCATTTATTTCTTTCCACCATGTATACCATGCACATAAATAATACTAAGCATATCAATACATACAATGCAAATCTTAACACACCTTAATGATGAATGCAAAGAGATGTTGCTTGAAAAAATTTGGATATTCCATGAATGCATGTTTTTATTATGTAGAAGGGATTCTTTTATCCATTAGCTAAATACACATTTACATGTATAAAAGACATAAGTGAGTACAACACCATTATTTTTTTATACTGGGTATAAGGTATAAGACCTACTTTACTTAAAGCCTCACAACCTTGGGATGTCCAAACTAATATATCACTTTTCTTAAATACATGTAAATGTACAAAAAGGAAATAAATGGATGAAGAATCATGCAAAAGATTTATGTTTGGTTTTGGTTGTATAATTTACATGTGTAATGTGAGGATCCTTCTTAAGTCATAACAAGGGAGTGCATAGGAATAGATTTAAGCAAGTGTTATATTCTTTTCAAATGAACTATACACTTTGCAAATCCTATACAAGTCCATGCTAAGAGAAGAGAAGAAAACAACACAAAATACATCTTATGATATAATCACATGCAAGCTTATAAGTACTTATAAATATCGTCACTTCATTCATAATTTTTTATTTAGATTTTTTGAAAATAATTTTGATTTAATAGTGATAATAGCCACTCATATTCTTAATTTTAACCAACACATGCAATTTGACATAAAAGAAAACATTTTATTTAATTGATTAAAAGATATGGATGCATGACTTCATATGGCAAACAACATTTAGTATACTTGGAAAGAAATAAAGTGATGTAAGCATATGACTTCATTCACCCAAATTAATTCCTAAAGACAATCCTATGAAATAAGATCATTTAAAGTGAATCAAAATTCTTTAAGGAGATTTTTTTTGAATTTGATTTGACTTAGGAAATGTGAAAAGAGTTTATTGGTCCTAACCTATTTCCCTCATGTGTGAGTTGGTTTAGTTTAATTTTAGAACAATTAGGTTGAATTTATGTTTTATTTAGGTTAAGGTGTGAATTAAATCCATTAATTACCCATTACCTATACCACTTTAACATAATTAAATAAGTAATTATGAGCCAACATATGGTATGCAATCACATGGAATTTAAATCAGAATGCACCTAAGAAATAAAGGCCTAATGCAATTGGCTCACAATTATTAATTAATTAAAATAAAGGGGTTTTCATTAAGTACTTTCATAACCTTCCCACACATGTGAGTTGGATATGATTTTCAAACTTACCTTAGTTTTTGAACACCTAAGGATCTACCCAAAGAAGAGATTAATTAACTCTAGATTGGTTTTGAAAGTTTGATTATACTAATTAAGTAGATCATTAGTGGATGAATCCTTAATTATGTTTGGATTAAGGAAGAAATGGGGTTTAGGGAATAAGTTAGGGAAAATATCCCAAACTCATTCCATAAACCTCCTCCTTACTTAAATAATATTTAATTATCTCAATTAAGGCATTAAATCACCATTCATATGCTTAATTACTCTTAATTACATTAAAAAGGTGATTAGGGATTCATTAATTAATTTCCTTAATTAACTCATTGATAAATTCTAAGAAAATTAAGGGAGGCAAAAGTCCTCCTAAACATGTCTAAGAAATTTGGAATTAATTAAATAAGTAATTAGGGAGTAATTAAGTGATTAAATTTTTAATTAAACCCTAATTAAGAAAAAAATTGTTTAAAATCAATTAGAAATAATTTTATAAGATTCTCCAAATACCTTTAAAATGAGCCCACATTTATATATTTCAAATATTTTTACATTTAATTATGATTTTATAAAATTTCTATGATTAATGGATAATTAAAATAGCCTAATTAATTAACTAATCCCATCGCATTGGATCGCTAACGCATGCATGATGGGATTGGTTATTTAAGTTGTCACATCACATGCGATCACCGGGGGAACGCTTTCCCCAGCCGCTCGATCAAAAAATTCGAACAAGATTATTCCCGTGGTTCTAAAGGGCTAAATCAATCCGATCAATTTAATCAGGGTCATCCATCCAAAACACGCAGGATGGATGGCCCATGATTCATCCTTTGCCGCGAGATCCGTCTCCCCACCTCGACCCAGCTCACTTGAGCTTGGATTAGGCTGGGTTTATCCCACACCTTCAGGAGGAGTAGGGAAGAACATCCAACGAATAAAATTTGATGAAGTGAAGATTTCTTTCACAAAAGACCAGAAAAGTTTCCTAAATCTATGGTTTAAGGCCGATACCTCGCTGGATCTCACGATCAATAGTGAATTCAACTCAGGTAGCTTCGTCTAGTAGAGACAAAGCCCTGCTGGAGTTTTGGCAAGTTGCCTCCCTTCCAAGTGCTATATGGACCAAGCCTTGCCGGAAAGATAACCGGAGTTGGTTGAAAGCACCTCTACAATGACCAGAGAGCTTAGGAGAAGGTTGGCTCAAGCTTGATTGGCCCTAATGAAGGTGTGGGAGAGATTGATTGAACTTTGGTGGGGAATTGAGTGAGTTGGCTAAGTGGAATTTTGCTTCACCAAAGTTGAAATAAAAATAAGGAAATCCAGAGGGAGAGCCTGGGGAACCCGGGAGAAGCTCCTGGATTA